>BLKR01000043.1:402409-949909 GCA_011170035.1 Teleogryllus occipitalis | reverse complement strand
AACGAAACGAAAATATTTTTATTCTCAAAGCCCTTTAATATTCATTATTTTTGTTCAAAGGAAAACGATAATTGATATAAAACAAGACTTTTTTTCTATTCCCATTGTATAATTCTGTCATTTGATGACTCCAATCCGTTGCATAATGATACTCATTACGATACAGATTTTATTATGATACAGGTTCTTGATCAATCACAGAGAAGCTTACAAACCAAGTATTGAGACTAAATTAATCATTGAGAACCATTCCAGTAAATGTTTCGTTCGATCGTGTACACTAAAATTGCATTTCATGTTATATTATGTTTATCAGTTTTAATTTATTTTATTATCAGTAACTTTTATGTGGAATATTATTTAAAATAAATTGGATCGTAATTTCACTTTGATCCTATTTGACTAGCGCAGTGGTAGAGGGAACATTTGACTGAAGTTATGATCAGAAGGCAAGTTATTGTATGTTATATGTTGCTGCCGTGTGTTTGTCCTTTAAAACCGGCCAATTCTTTAGTTTGAAATTTCTAGTGAATCAGAGGAGGAGTTGGCATCTCTAGAAATAAGAGAAAAAGCGAAAATGGTGACTTCGGAATTATTGTAAAAGCAACTTTTGTATTCTCTCGTACTGGTAAACCAAAGCCACCTGCGAGAGGTAGAGTAGGTGTCCGCTAGGTGGCCTTGACTGAATCTTGCGTGTCAACTGCTACGAAACGATTCAATGTAAAATTTAAGTCATAAGAGTCGTAGAAAAAGTACCGTATGAAACTCGATGTAATGGGTATTAATACACTCGTGTGAAGTTTACGATACTCGCTCGTACCTCGCTCGTATCGTAATACGACACTCGTGTATTAATACCCATCATTACATCATCGTTTCATAATGTACTATTTTTTCACCCGTCACTCATGTTAATTACTCATACCACATTTGGAAACATTACATTGCACTTCCATACCTGAAGTCGCCGGGCAAGAACGAAGATAAAACAAAAGATGCAAACGAACTGACAAACGTTTGGCTACACACAGAAATGTGGGTTAATTTGCCCTGAGTGCTGCGAATACCGCATAAACATGCGAGATCACGCTCGTTCTCAAACGAGCGTACACGTCGGTCCCACATAAAAAATCATACGCCCCGATGCGCGTATCCGCATCGCCGTATAAACCAGTGCAAACCTACGTAACCAGGGTAAGGCCGACGCTCCACCGCAAACCACGCTCCCAGCGCCTGCCTATAAACATATCGGAAGTTATGACTAAAATCTTGTTAAACACATCTTAACGTCTCACTGGGCAGTGAATACGAATCACTGTGCGAAAGATGTCCCATTATCTCTCCCGAAAGTAAAGGGCAGATATTAAAGAGTGCGACGTAAAAGAATGATACTATTAACAACTGATAATTCCTCAATGAACCTAAGAAAATAAGTCACATGGTGATAAGTCAGCTTTCCGCATTGATTCTAGGACAGAAACTAGTGACCCGAAGCAGCAAAAATGCTGCTGAAAAGCATACAAAATGATTTTACAAAAAGTAGCACGCACACTGTTTAAAAGCAACTAAAATACTCTCTATAACGGTAATAAATTATATATTTTAATAAAAATAGTTTTCATAAATAATAACATACTATCATGTAATATTTTAGCGAAAGGATATACAGTAAATCAGTTCCTTACATACCAAGAATATAAAAATTTTTGCTGTTCCATAACGCAACACGTAAATAGACAATATTTAATGCCGGTATGCCATTCGGTAATATATGGTAGATGGTTTGTACTTTCCCAGAGTTTATGGGTATCTAACAAAACCATAGACTCCTCTCACATGGCTGAAGGCTGCATAGTTTTCCTTCAATTTCTGCATCAATAAAAAATTAGTAATACATGCAGATTACTACTGTCACTTCAAGTAGAAACTCAGAACGAAACTAACACTAACTTTTCTATTTGGGTAAAGCAACATGTAGTTATTATTTCTAAATTTAAACAAGAATTATCATTGCTTTAGGCCACACAGAGTCGTCGCAGGTGTTGCGAACACGGAATAATAACTACTCATTGACTGGGTTACGGTTGGTACAAGAGTAAAAATCGTTTCTTTAATGAGGAAGCTCTCGTATGTGCTATTTTTAACACTTCTTTCGTTGAGTACAGAAACAAAATATTTCTGGCGTTTCCAGCGCTGGCGTTTCCAGGATCGAAACTCAATAACATCGCTGTTTGAGTGAGCAACACCCCATACATGTCAGAATTTCTGCATTGGTACTCATAAACAAGGAACAACGTCGCAGGTGGGCCAGCGCGCGACCTGGCGCAGTCGGCCCTAAAAATCGCGCGTGCGCCGCGCCATACCGGGCCGCGCCGGGCAGGGCCGGGCCGGGCCAGGGCGGCGAGGAGAATGGGTGGCGGCCAGGGTCTCCCCGATAGACAAGCCATTTACTTGCGCGTGACAGCGTCCAAGTCGACCCTGCGGGGGACCGTTATATTGCTGTAAAAGCTTTAAAATGCGTTTTAATGTCTGTGATTTGCGGCGCATTTGTAGCGCTAATGCGTGGCGTGTTCGCGCGCGCTTTTATGGCGAGCAAGCGGGCGGACAGGCAGGCGAGCAGGAGCTGCACGCGCCCGGCGGACGATGCAGGGTCGCGGCGGGCAGGTGCGCACCTGGGACCCCGGAGGCGCAACGCCGCGAAGTCTCAGGAAGGCGGTAGGCTCTATTCGCGAATGGTATGTGGACGAGTAATCTTTCGGTGGGACATTGTGTTACAACGCGACGGAACGATGTCTGAGGAAGGCGGTGGGCTCTGTTCGGAAATGGTGGACTGGCGGGCAACCTTTCGGTGAGACATTGTGTTATAATGCAACGCGATATCTGAGAAAGATGGAAGGCTCTGTTTGCGAAGGGTCGGCGGCCGAGCAACCGTTAGGTGAGACTGTGTAACGAGAAGTAGCAACGCCAGAGCTGAAGATGTTGAGAAAAGTGGGAAGAGATCAGAAGCGCGTGTAAAGAAGCTTTAGATAAGACGATACGCTTCGAGAAGTCGCGTAAATATTAATAAAATTTCAAATATTACCATGACCATTTCACTCAAACAATGAAACGCAGTTCGAGTTTACTAAGATTTTCTTTAAGCTGTAATTCTATTAATATTTCTAAAACAGAAACCGAAACTGCTCCTCGTTGGAAAATACTTTACTGGAATTATATTTTTTTTCCTAATTGGAAAATTGATCCTTTCTTACCCCAATAGATAAGATCATTATGATACCGTACAGTACAACTATTGTTGCTAAGGCAATATTTCGACGCACTTATATTTTCTTAATTTTAATCGTGTGGAATGCAAGAATGCAATTTTATATATATATATATATATATATATATATATATATATATATATATATATATATATATATATTCAAAGACTGAAATAGAAATAAAAATAATTAGTCGACAAAATTATACTTGTCTTATCTTTACGGCAAATAGTCGATGATATATTACTGATGAAATTTACCTTTCCAATGTGATTTTTTTTAAATAGTGGAGTAAAAATCCATTTATTTTAATTTAATTTTACTCACATTTTCACTTTTATTTAATATTAATACTATTTCGTCGTAGTAATAAAATTATACAAGACAAAACATTTTTACATTTTTGCACATACTAATTGTAAGATACTATGCATGTGAAAGGATGTTTTCATTTTGACGCGAAATAATCTAATTGGAAGTACCAACTCATAAATTGAATTTAATATGGAAATGTATTAAGATTATATCAGTTATTTGCAATGCCAGCTAATTCGTGATGTGCGATTTTAGCAAAGTGAAGTAGCAGTTAATATTAAATATTGAAAATTATCTTGCTCAAGTGACCATTGCTCGTACTCGATTATCTTCGTATTGCAAAACATAATATAGACGAGGTATGCAAATATTGAGTTCTTACAAAACATGTGCAATACTAGTAGCAGTAAATGTTTAAAACAAATTCATGATATGACAGCCAAAATCATTCAAATAGAGTGACAGAGGAAACTTAAGTATTATTATAACATAGAGATATGTGGCCATTACTGTGATGTATAGGGCGGCGAGGGGAATGGGTTGCGGCCAGGGTCTCCCCAATGGACAAGCCATTTACTTGCGCGTGACAGCGCCCAAGTCGACCCCACTAACAGTGTTGTACGTAATGATATTGAAATGGTGATGTGAAATATTTGAGAGATGGTGATACCCAATCTCTAATTAAGAATAAAAATCTCATAAACACGAAAAACTACATAATGATAAAATACAGTAAAAAACACTTATTTTAAGTGACGTAAACTCAAGATTGACATTCCAATTAAAATCCAAGAGGTCGAGATAGGCGCAAGTATTTACACAAATACTGACTTTATATGTACAACGTATTTAGATTAAAATCAGAATGATCCATAATTACTACCGGTCCGAATTAATACGTATTAATTTATATATAAACCAGAGCATGAACACAAATGAAAATAACACTTATTAAAAAATATATATCTTATAGCATCACAACAGAATAAAACTGAAGAAAGAATATTTATATGTATAACACTGAAAAACTGAAAATCAATGATGAGGAAATAAAAAAAAAATTACTTGATTATTGATGATAATATAATGGTATATACAAACTTTCATAGAACGCAAAGTTCAGAACAACAAATACTGAGAAATCAATTGTCACGTATTTGCGTGTAAAAGATTTTCAACAAAGTTACATGTACTACGTTGAATGTACAAAATAACGTAAGCGTGTAAAAAAGCTACGAAAATCGAATGTTTTCAATTTGAATTTCAAAAGGGGAAAAAGTGAGATCGAATTGTTGAGGAATGTATGCATCACACTGGAGTGAAATGAATTCTGAATCGCATTTTCTTCCCTACCTTATTGTTTTTAAAACACATTACATGCTGACACTCAGTTCACGGTTAGACACGCATAAACAATACGTTTATTCACATCATATATATATATATATATATATATATATATATATATATATATATATATATATATATATAAATTGCTTCTGCCACAGGTTTCCATCAAGGCAAAATTTCTGCCACTGACTCAACTCAGCCTGCAGGGTAATCACGAACGCCCCATCAGAGATGAAATATATATATCGAGGGGCACATGTGTCTCCACATATGCTCTAGTTCACACGCTGGTTTCACGTACAAATCGAAATATAAAATGAATTATGGAACACTCTCCATCGTATATTAATTATTAATGCCATGTAATAGCATTACGATGTATGGATTAAAATACCTTCTTAAATTCGCCAACGATTCCATCTCCACTACAAATATTTGATAACGGCGCACTGAAACGTGATGGATGCATTAAGTTAACTAGTGTGCAAATGCCAAGGGACGTAGAACGCAGTTAGAAGCATATGACCACTGTTGAGAATGACCTACGACGGCTATTCCACAGAGTTAATCCAACAATAATGCACAATACACCGTGCCATGGAAGAAAATGAGAAACTATTGTACAATGTACTACTTTACGTTCTCCGATAGAATTTCACCTGAAAACCCACTTCTTAACCAAAATCCCTTGCAGACAATTGCTTTAGATGGCAATAATAAGTAAGAGTAGTGTTATAATGACCGCAACACTACAATTCATGATGGGTATGATCTCTGCTCTTTTTTTCATTTAGCAAGCAAACATAAGTAGAAATATAAAAGCCAAAAATATTTAAGATATTGGAAGTTTATCTAACAATAGTCATCACCAAGGCACAACATTATTGCACGAGTAAGTACTAATTCAAATACTTGGGAATTTAGTATCAAAAACTTTTTTAATTATCAGAAAAAATAATATTTGACACATGCAAAATTTGCACTCGGTTCACCTAAAATGGAAAATGTTTAATCAACGATTTTAAAAATTCATTCATCTTTTATTCCACATTATTATAAAAGCGACAATTTTATGTAGTTTGTTATTGAGAATACTGCATCACCTTTTCAACAAATTGTGATGTTTCAATGATATTGGCCTCTGTTTACAATTTCATTATGTAAATTGAATAAAAAGAACATATCTTCGTTCAGTAAAGTGGATAGAATAGGATGAAAAAATGCCACTTTTTTCTTCATATAATCATATTTTCCCAACAAATCAAAGATTTTAGTGACGTAAATACACTCCTTACTGTAGACCTATTACTCATACATCCGACTTTTCAGGAAATATAATGTATACTATCTCTGTAAAAAGTAGCTAAAACATACAAACATCTTTGCTCGAATTATTATCTTATATTTAAATGCATCAGTTGTGTCAAAGAAACTAAGTTTTCATTTCTGAAAATAAAAACAGTCTATTTATCGGCAAAATTTTTCACTATTGACATATGTTAATAAAAATATTAAAATACACAATCTAGTATATCGTCAAATCAAAATCAAATATTTTAAAATAAATAAAACATTCGACTGAAACAAAACATAATGAAATGAAAGTAAGAATGTTCAGGAAGTTAACATCAGTTAGTTATCCAAACACCAACTAAGTTATTTATCCAAATAATATGTTAAATACTTTGAAGCAAAACATATACAACTATACTAAAAATAGTTGAGAGTAATATAAAGAATAAAATTCAGTTATTATCAGTGCGCTTGAGCATAGAATCTTTAAATCGTGGTAATGTAAATTACCACAATTACAAATTTTACATACACATTAACATTTGATATCTCCGATATAAAAATCTGTACTTTCATAAAGAGTATTAGTAAAAAAATGACGAAATAATCGCATAGGCTATTTTAAATTTTGATAATCTCGAATTAGGTCAGGTGATGAACACCATTCGATGTAAATAAAAAGATCATCAATCTAAATTGCAATGAAGATTAATTACAAATGCTATATTTTAATATAATTCTGAAGAAAGATTTTGAAATGTGAATTCCCTAAAATTATCAAAATACAATTTACCTGTAATGTTGATGGCGTCAATTGTCGACGAAGGTGTATGGATTTGAGTCAGTTGATAGGCAAGTAAGTAAAAGACAGGCCAGACCAATAGCATTGATTGAAATTTCTTACGAGATGAGTATTTCCTTTGTTCATTGCCAAGTTCTCCATGACTTTTAAAGACGTCATTCCCATCACAAACTTGTAGTTGATAACACCAAATTTACGATAAGGAAGAAGACATATATTTTCTTATCCGAATAAATGTTTCCTGACGTCACTAAAAATACTTCACGAAAATTCCGGGGTAGAATCGTATAGTTTCTCCCATCTGTGCGAAATTGACAGCAACTGCGTTCGCCAGCGGAGCAGCTTACCGGGTTTCGTTCGACGGCAACGACAGGGGTGCGGCGGCGGCGGCGGCGGCGGTGCGGCGGTGAATCGACATGCGGCTGCGGCGGAGCGGGCAGGCGCCAGCGCCGGCAGGAGGACCGAGAGGTCGGGGGCGGTCACCGGCGAAGAACCCGCGCTCTTCGCTCACGACGCCCAGGGATCAATACGCCCCCGCACGCGCACACACAGCGACCGCGTGCACGCACAGATTGGCGCCGCACATCGATCGACAGACAGTGCTCAGGGCGCGCTTTCGGAAACGGCGAGGCGAGGCGAGGCGTGGCGAGGCGAGGCGTGGCGAGGCGTGGCGAGTCGAAGCGCGGGGCGGCGCGGCGGGAGGTCGCCTGGAAGCTCCCTCCGACGCGTCGGGGGCCTCCTCCGTCCTCGTCCTCGTCCGCCCCTGCGCCGCCGCCGTCACCACCGTCACAGCCCTCACCGGCACTGGACTGCCTGCCGTTGCCGCCGTGGCTACAGCCGTCGCCGTCCACGTCGCTTCCCTCACCTACTTTCCCACAAACACGCCGCGCCGTGCCCGCCGGACCGCCGGGCCTGGTCGTCTTCCGGTCACGTCCCCGCGCGGCCATGGGTCGCCGTTCACCGCGTGCCACGCCAGACAACGTGGCGCAGCGTCCCAGTTGATGTCAGTGAGATAAGGCTTTCAGAAGAAGATGAGTTTTGTCCTACACTACACGATGCTCTCTGCTGTATTCAACATTACAAAGAAAGTTGACGGATATTTTTGCAGTATCAGAAGAGTTCATGTTGTACATATTCGTATGAAATGACAATCATCGTACATCTTTTTCGAACAAAAAAGGTATAAATGCAAATATACTTTAAAAAACTACTCCTTTAAAAACTTCTAGTGTATATAGAAAATAATTTGCCATATACTCTGCAAAGCTATAAAAAGTGTGTGTTTTTAGAAAATAATTAATATCTGACATTAAAGTAACTTGAAGAAATGTTTTAAAAAATTCTAATTTGAAGAGAAATTTAACGTGTCAAATATACCTATTATTTAATAAAAGAAATTCCGCCTAATAGCGCTAGTAAAATCCAGGCAACGAATGTAGATTTTTTCTTAGACTTGAGTACATATGAGTGATGATGAATAGTTTCTTTTTTGGGGGGCTTGTCACTGATTTTCACAATGACTCAGAGTATGAAACTACGAGTAAACAAAACTTGAGAATGCATTACCATTTTCACTACTACACTACTCACTATTTAATATCAACAACAGTAAAATAAGTAATAATTTTACGCTAACTGATGAAGATGTGAATAATCTGACAAAGTTCACTATCATTTATCACTACTAGCAAGACCACAAGGAAAGCGTTAACATTTGGGAGATCAAAAACCGTAGATGCCAACAAATTAGGGCAAAGACAAACATAGGAATTTTGTGTACGAGAGAAGAAAACAAATCATCTGCAATTGACCTCCAATAGTAAAACGAATCCATATGACACATATATCAAAAAATACGAAAAAGCTACATCATTAAAATGTCTCTGGCAAACCTACATTTTGATGCGCACAGTCACAAATGTTCTGCAAAATATGAAAGACCCCTCATAAAACAATAATTAAACTTACTGTACACACTCATATAGTTTTGTAATCGCACGATCCACATTGTCTCTACGTACTACGACGCATATCGCGTAATAAAACTGTCGTAACACTGGGAGATGACAACTTACGGTAGCCATTTTGCACGAGAGTTCTACCGACCTACATTTTGAAGACACAGTGCTGAATTAGTGAAAAAAACAAGAAATCAGTCCTATTGTAAATAAAAAAAAATGTTTTAAGTATTGAACGACAAAATTATATATTCAGTGAACATTCTCACATATCTTTACCACACCAAACAAAGCAAAGGGTGCACATTTTGCAAAGTTTGTAATGAAAATGAAAAATCGTCATAAATGAGACGAAAAAACTCAAATTATTCACTGTGATTTCGAAATTTGAGAACGAGATAACACAAAAAGCGATAACAGCGGACTGACCTCTTCAGAGTCAGGACGTAGGCGTCTCAAAGATGTCTAAGATGCAAAGGCACGGACGCGACTGAGAGGCAGCTTACAAAGGATCGATTATTTCTCCTTATTAGATACATCTCGTTCATTTTATATTGCTACCAAAATAACTGCAATGTAACTTTAGAATCTAAAGACGCTTCTAAAGATTTCGTCATCTTCAGCTGGACGAACCATGAGGTGTTGTATCGATTTTCCGAAAACGTTTCCTTAAACCTCTAAAGTAGATGCCACACACAATCTTGAAGTTCATCCGACCATTTCTTCTCGTTTGTCAAGCGTGTCGCGGTATTCAGAGGAAATAAGCAATTACTTTACTTGATGTGATGACTACACATAAGTAAATTTATAAAAGACAGAAATGCTAAATGTAATATTTTTTAAATGGTCACCCATACAGCGGTATCTACAAATTAAACACGAAAATAACAGTCACAAAGATTTGTATTATATACATTTTACAGTGCATCGCTGAGAAATTGGAATTCAGAAAACCGATATCCATATGGTATAACGTAGCCTTCACAAGAAATCACAAAACTAAAAATAAGTCGATTAACAGTAATTGACGTACAACTGAGAAACACAGTTTCACGCACGAAATACATAAACACAGTGGACTCCAACCTAATATTTACCCCAAATTTAAAATATAACTAAATCGATGTTTCCTACATCGACAGTAAAATATAACGTCTTCATTCATCAGATTATATTCTAAAGATGTGTTCATAGGAACTGACCTTGTAGAAGAAAAGCAAACTATAACCACACACGAAAGAAATACACAACTCACTCGTGAAACACTTCCGAAGATCATCGACACCATCTCACCACGATAAAAGGACATTCAATTCAGATCACGTACATCAAATCGTATGTTAAATTGAATTGCATTACCTGAGTCCTCCGCAGAGCATAGAAGATACCAAAGTGGTAGAGTGTGGTGCTGTACTGCGGCGATCACAAGATGAGATGAGATGTGTACGTGCGAGCGACGGAGATGAAAACCGGGCCAGAGAGAGAGGGAGGCAGGCAGTGACGGGCGAGCGGCGTGAGGGCGGCGAGCGGGAGGGCTGGCAGAGAAGGGCGGGCGCGGGGAGACGTCCACGGCAGGGATGGCGTGCTGTGGGGGCGGCAGCGCGGGGTGCCGACCGGGACGGGTGCGCGAGGGAGGCGGAGACGACGGCGGTTGCAGCGGTGGTAGGGGAGGGGCGGAGGTTGTTTGGGAGATTTCGGGAGGTAGGAGGGGCGGCTTCCGAGCTGCTGATTGGTCGGGACGATCTCGCGATGTTGGCAACCTGTTTTTTTCTCCCTTTCCTGAAGATCAAAATTTTCGGAATAAGAAAAATATTTAACGAGTACAGTTTGAAGTTAAATGAGTATTCGAAAGATATTTTTACTGGTATCGACGAACAGCTGATGGATTCTTGCTGCGGTGCGGTGCAAAAGAGGCCGCGTGAGAGAATCGGAGAGGCGACGTGACGTGTCGCGACGATCGACACTCGCCGACCCGATCCACTGAGGATCGACGCGACAGCAGGACAGCAATTAATTTAGAGCAAATACAGTTTTCCCCACTTGTATCCAGAGAGACGGTCCGTTTGGGAAGCGGCGTGTTGCCTAACTGCAAGGGGCGCTCTAGCAACAGGCGCGGGCGTCCGCGCGGGCGCACCAGCGACGGCCCGCGCCGGGGGCCGGGAGGGGCGCGGCAGCATGGGGGCGCCCCGCAGCTTTTCCAGGGGAGCAGTGGGGTAGTGGGGTGGTGGGGCGGGCCATGAGAGCGCCGCGCGGCGCCGCGCCGTGCCGCGCCGAGCTGCGCCGCTCCGCGCCGCGCCGCGGCGGCGGCAGGCGAGCGATGGAAGCGCCTCCGCGCGAGGCCGCCCGCTGGATAGGGAGGTGCCACAAGCATTTTCGTTGACGTCACCCGTGACGTAGCAACGTGGGAAGGCGTGGTCGCGCATGCGCCGCGTTCAACTGTTTGCGAGATTGGTTGCTATGGAAACTCCCGCCCACTCGCGCGGGAGCGGCAGCGCGCGACAGAGAGCGCCGTAGGCGAGCGAGCGAGAGCGACCGCGCGCAGGGGTGTGGCGGCGGTGGAGGGGTAGGCGGCGGCCGCGGCGGTGGTGGGGGTGGGCCCCGGTGCGGAGTGGGGGTGAGGCGTGCGCCTCCTAGGATGCGCTTCCGGCCCCCCTCCCCAAAAAACCTGCGACGGTCGGCGTCAGGGGAGAGTAATACTACAATCCACGTTTCAGAAAATGGCCCCCTCCATCCCCCGTGTCAACGCCTAGAGACTCCGTGAGCACTGGTAGGTGAAGAGTATCGGGGCGACTTGAAGTCGCGCCTCGTGTGTCTTGAATGAACTCCGTGGGTATCGGGCGTCGTTCAGACTTAGGACGCACTACGGCGTGCGTAAATGAAATTGTTGAGCAGTGGTGCGTGGGAGGAGTAGCGGGTGCGAGGGTGCGTGGACGTGGAGAGAGGGGGTGTAGTGAGCGAGGGGAGCGGCGCAGCGCGGTCGGAGACGCCGAAGGCTGCGCGGACGCGTTCGCGGTCACGTGGACAAGACTGAATGGGGCAGGCCGCGGCGTCCTCCGCATGCAGAGTAGTCAGACGGCTCTGTGCACCCCGCTGCCGCTCTGGGGCATTGCAAGACAGCGTCTCTCCACGACGTGGAACGAGCATTCTCATGCCGTTCACGTTCATCGAACTCGATGACGATTCAAGTTGAATGTAAATCGTATTTAATAAGTTTCACTCACGAAAATATATAATGAACAAAATATACACAATTCAGTTTGTTGCGCTACTTGTATATTTCATCTTTTGAACACATTAAGTTCATTTAAAAATCAATATATTTTTGATGATTTGTTTGCCTATTCAAAACATAACTATTCCACAAAACATAGTATCAAATCATTTCCTTAATACAGGAAGCATAAAACACAATTGCCACATTTTGAAACAAAGTAGAAAATGTATTCTTCACATGTATGTATATAACAGTCATCGCCCACTGAACACAGCCTCGTGTTTCAGAAAACACACATTATTTGAAACAATTTAAAGAGACTTTAAAGAACATTGTTCACTTTACATTATAATACATTTAAGCCAAGAAAGATCCTAGTTTTCTGTTCTTGTTTTTTTAGTTTTTAAGGTAACAAGGACATTTTATTGTTGTTATATCGTATATGAAGCAAATTTCTATTTCTCGATCTGGATCTAACCTTTCAGTCACTGGTACACTAGACTTGATGGTTCAGTCCTTTCCTGTCAAAAGAAGAAAAAATGTAGATACAGAAGGTAGAGTCGGAAGCAGCTGTAATAGCTGCACAAGACTAGGCCTTAAGAACACATTATGATAAAGCGGTTCTCAAAATTTTCTACAATGTTACAGATTATATCAAAATGAACATATCGGCAGTGTAATACAATATTACGGACAAGAAACACATACTGTCAAATTTTTTCAGCTTAAACAGTTGTAAACATTAACTTGACCTGTAATTTCAAGTGATAAAAGTTGCATTATATCAAAGTTACAACAGTATCCCCTACTGTGTTCATATATCTCGCACCAAACTGAATTTTATGTATTTTGTTCATTATATATTTTCACTCCTACATAACACACTGCGTATACTACGAGCATTACATATTGAGATGAGTCACGTCATCTCAATGATATTCTTTAAATAAATTAATTAGAACCGAAATGCTAAAAACGATAAGATTCGCATTTAGTTTGGGGAAAGTAAAAGGAAACATGACGTTGTTAAGATGCACGTCGCTTATTTAAAGAACAATTTATAATACATGAGAATTTAAATTATAATATAAATTATTTAATAATAGGACATTATTGGGGAAATAACAAAGGAGTTTAGTGTTGTGCAATGAGAAAATGACAGCATAGCATCGAAATGCTATTGAAACAATAGAGACGTGTGTTACTCGTTAGCTAGAATAGGTTGCTGAGAGCATGAATGGAATAATGAACTGATAGAAAGAAATTAGTAATGCGAAACGAGTATGTACGTAGAAAGTCGCGATAGACGATATCTAAAGTGGTGAAATCAACGGAACAGTTACGAAGATTAATAACATGGAAGGAGTGGAGTCGTAGTCAGAAAGGATAACTTGTATGAAAACTTAGAACCAACAGCCAAGATCGCAGAACCTCCTCTACCAAAGGGAAGTGAATAGAATTGATAATGTTCAAAGACTTACATATTCCATGTGCAAGGCTATGAATGTCTTAATTTTTACGGTAAGTAATTGCAGCAGCCCTGAGAATATGTAAGTACTGGCGAATCTGAATTAGAGAATATTGCTGAGCGTAAAAATTGAAAACTGAGGTAGCCAAAAATAAATAGATGTATTAAAAACGTTAGTCTACCCTATGGACAACGATATCACCTAAATTGTTTGGAAGATTTTCTCCAAAATTGATATTTGCCGATCGTTCTAGACAAACACAAGGCCCTGTGAATTCAAAACGAATATTTTGATTTTGAAGATTATTTACATCAAGCTTCAATGGTTTCAAAATCTTTTCAAGAACTGTTTCAACTGTTTTGATACCAATTTTCTCTCTGAGTGCAATGAACGCTTAAAAAATGGTGTTTTATATTCGTTGAACTTTCTATTATAAAATTATAAAATTTAAAATTTTAATTTTATTTTAGCGTCTTGCTACTGCTATACTGAAAACATGTTTTCCTTAATATAATTGTTCTTCAGAGTAGGTTTTTCAATAAAATCATGTACAATTTTCCAAGGATTTTGGTACTATCCTCGTAATTTTGCGAGAAATATGACATTAAAAACAATGCAGGTTTTCATAAACGGATTTAATTTTTTGGTTGAATAGAGCAAAGTTTACTTATAAAAATGTCTTATAAAATATCCAATATTTGATGAATTCTAAACTCTCGAAAGTTGCAAAATATTAACATTACAAAAATGCAATATTGATGACTGAGCTTTTTCCCTAAATAAAATATTTTCTTCAAAATGTCATGTTCAAAATAAGGTCATGTTCAATTTTTTTTGAAAAACGAGTAGTTATATTTTTGCTTGAAGTAGAAGCAATTTATTATTTTTTTCTCAACAACAGCTCCAAATTTGTCCAACCCGCATTGCGAGCATTGCTGGTCCGAACGTTATGCCACTGCCGACTACGATACATTATTTTGCATCAACAGTCTATACGACTTGTTTTGGCGCTTAGGCGGTTGATACACAACATATAAACATATGGACAAAATATCCCGAACTAAAACGCATCAAGGTAAGCGCTCTCTCCCGGCGCTTAACAGATTGTTACAAAACTCTAATGACAGCATTCTCGATTCGTCTTAGTGTAACATGAAAATATTGACCGTTAATATTAACATAGAGGAATTTTACTCATACGGTACGAATCAGCATATGCAATATTGTCATGTAAGTGATTATCAAGCCAGAAATAATTAAATTAAGTTTTTAGAGCTGAAAACGTTAAAAAAATTGAACACGATTATCTCAAAACTTGTATAATGTCGCATAGACGGTTGATGCCGTCCAAATTAAATAGAGAAAAAGACCAATACACAGTTTTAGAACAGTTTTAAAAATGTTTTCTGGCATCTTATAAAACTATTACATTCACGTCGTTTCGTTCGTCAACCTCTTCATTGTTTCGCGCCAAACCCACGAAACGAAGTATTTTTGTTGTTGTGTCCTCACCCGAAAAGCTCTCGCTTAAACATACAATTTCCCCCTTTGGAAGAGCTCGTTCATTAAGAGAAAGAGATTGGAGGGCGGGGAGGCTTTCACGAAGCAATGTCCGCTCTGTTCCACCGTATTGCGCGGCGCTCGGCGCGAACACAGAACCCCACGCGACACTGCGCCCGAGCGCCGCCCTTTGTTGGGCCCAGGTGCACGTGCGCGGGGAGCTTCACGGGCGGCGGCGCCAGCGCACCAACACGCCGCCGCCGCCACAGACGGAGCTGCAACCGTCGGATTCATTCCCTAATGACTGCGCGCTCTACTGATTTGTGTTATTTGCAAGCATGCTACGTTGGGTGTCTATGGTATCTTACGAGACCACTCACGGCGGTGCATTACCACTACTTATTAGACATTTCATTCGTATGTGTTGGTGACTCCTGGGCGAGGGCTAAGAGGAATGTAGAAGAGAGAAGTGTGAGAAACTATAGATTTTATGATGTCGCGTTATAGAGGAAATTGGGATGAAATGAAATTTCTTGCGGTAGGAATGATGCGAAAGCAGAGCTAATTGCGCAAGCAATTAATGGCGATGCAAATGCTGATATCTTTGAAAGTGGTGTTGGTGGTTAACATGTAATGTTTGTTGCAAGAACACAAACAAATTATTATTATGCTGTGTACTACTATACAGTATAGAGCGAAGCACTGCTTTTGCAATAAAACGAAAGAGATTGCAGCACTAAAGCAGTGTTTTAATTATACACGCATAACTTCAATGGTGTCTACGTGAAAGGCAGATATGAGAAATGGTGGCCCAGTAGCAAAGTCAGTCATCTCCCCACTGACCTGACGTGATCGCATCGTGCACGATATCAGCGGCTGCGGTGTCGGAGCCACAGTGCCACCAAATTTACCGCTGCCAACCGCCCAAAAGGCAGCGCGTCGCACCGCAAGCGCGGGTACACACGCACACAGGAAAGAGGGATCTGCGAGCAACGTGGAGAGCACCGGGGCGGTAACGCAGTCCCTCCCACACCGCTTGCCCTTCCCCGCTCACTCCCCGACCCCACCCATCCCACGCAGTAAAGCTCAGCGGTGCAGAAGTTCTATGATGAATTAGACTAAACATCAAATATCATACGCGAGGAGGGCATCAGCGCCGACAAAGCCACTCGCGGCGCGGGCGGCGGAGAGCGAGCGAGCGCTGAAACGAGCGATCTGCGGTCGCCCGTCCCGTCCCCGCCACATCCCCCCGCGACCCCGCCGCGTCCCGCGCGCCAGCGGCCCTCCCCGCCAACCCCGCAACCCCGAGCGACGCCGCGCCGCGCCGCGCCGCGCCGATGCCCGAGTTTGGTCGCGGCTCTGGCGAGAGCTCGCAGCGGCTTTAGGGCGGGCGGTTTCACGAGCCACCGGCGATCCCCGGCGGAAACCGCGGCGCCGCGCCCTCTTCGCCCTATGGACGCCACCAAATAATTACGAGAGTGGCGAACCACCGACGACAGTGGGACGGAAGAACGGAAGGGGCGAGGCAGCGGGCAGCCAGAAGGATTGAGCATAATGGTAACAAGAAGAGTAGAGACAATCTGATGGAAAACGAGTACATTTGGGAGTTAATGTAAATGAGAAATCGTTAAAATACTATTACGTCGAAACTAGGCAACAATGGAGGCTGTAAAAACAGAAAGGACACAGTTCTGATTCTGTTCTAAAGGAAAGGAAAATTCAGTTTTAAAAAAATAGCTTTCAAAAATGGGATCAGAAAAAGACATTCGTTGAATTTATAACAATTGCCATTTAAATTACAATAATATAGTTTGTACTCTCCATGCCATGGTTTTATTCATTATTGACTTCAAAATGTATTAGATATGATGAAAAACAGTAACTTTAGTGTTATAGAAATTTTTTCTTGGGAACTGACATGTTAATAAAACGAAATTGAAAGTATCCTAATTTCTTATGTCAAATTATTAACAAACAAAATGTCTTTTCATTTTTCATCCCACGCTGGTTAACATGGATGCATGTTTTTTTACCTATGAAACATGTTTAAGCGCTTTTTATGACGAATGTACACAAACCGATAAAGTAATAAATATATTAACTTTTTTATTACACTTGAGCTCTAAATAAGTATGCCAACATACTTTTTTACATAAAGATGTACGGTATCATACGTTCTAGAACGTAACAAATTAGACATTACCTTTACACCCAGAAATAGGTTTCAGAATGCAATAAACAATTTTGTACTTGTCAAACTATAACTTACTCTATCGGCAGTGAAAAATATGAGCAGCTCAGAAGTAGGTTTGAGTAAAAGTTCAGGGACAAAATGTTTTCCACAGCCTCAAATTTATAATCCAATTTTTGTTTCAATGTATCAAACTACGTTTTCGTGTATTTATAACGATCATATGAATTACTACTCCTATTGTTTAGTCATTCAATATATGGTTTTAAGCTATATATCACGTTTAACAAAATAAAAGGCTTTTCTCTTCAAAACCTCTCTGAAAAGGAATGAAAAAAATACCTACGCGATGAAAAAATCATACATTTGGTAAAAAAATTGGTTGAATATTGAATTTTTTACCAAACAGTCTGAATATATGTTTTAAAACCTAAAGAATACAATTAAGTAATCCCCAGTAAAAGGATACTGACAATAGAACTACAAGGCCTTTTCTAATAGAGCGCCTCAATTATAACACACTTTGAAAGAGAAAATGTTAAGAGAAATCGTTATCTTAAAATTAAATATTCCCAAAAGTAAACAAAAAATATTCTGTGTATATTTATTTAATTAAAACGATTAAACGTATATTACAAGAGAAAAAATAAAGGACCTCCTTACAACACCACAAATCACGCTTGAAACTAGATCTTCTCTCTCTGGTCGTCCGGACGGCAGCTCCCGAACGTCAGCGCCACCGTCCACAGCACGTCTTGCTCGGCGGCGCGGCGGGCTGGGGGCGACGGCAAGGGGTTGGCACGGTTCGGCGTGGCACGGGAAGTGAACTCCGGCCGGCGCGCCGGCGCGCCGGCGCGAGGTAACGGCGCGCGCCGCGCTCCGCCATTGGCCAGCGCGCGCCACGGACGGCTCTGGCCCGAGCTGTTGCCGACTCCACCCGCCAGAGCGCAACAGGTACCGACGAGGGAGCGGCGCGCGCGCCTCCCAAAACGGCGCCGGCGCCGGCGCCGGGCACCGCGCGCGAACCGCGGCGGCGGCAGAAGCCAGGCGCCGGGACTCGGGGGCGGAGCTGCCGCGCGCCTGGCGCCGAGCCAAAAGGCACGCCCGCCGGCCCGCGCACGCGGTCGCCCCCACTCCCAGCCTCCTACTCTGCAACTTCGCAAACCAAAACACTGCGATTCATCCCTCACCTCACGATACGGTATACGTCTCCTACTATCTCCGTAAAACAACCTTGGCGACAAAATGGGTACACCCCACAGACTTTCCGGGCAATTATGACATAAAGGACAGTATTAGACGCTCATTGGACATATTGTTATTTCCTTATATATGCTTACCACATCATATGCAGCATAGATCCCTCTGAAAATTCTATAAGACCACGACGAATAATTTAATTAGATATCATTCTTGCCACAAAAATAGATAATGATTGATTCTTTAAAATGTGCAGATTTTAACTATGTACAAAGTTTAGACATTTAAAATTCTTTAAGAAGAAATACTCGTAAGTATGTTAACAGAAAAAAAAGTCAGGCTCTGGATCGTTTACTATAATTTCATACCTCTAATTTATTCTTTTAAACGTTGAAATACAAGAAGTTCTACAGACTACGAAATAAATTATTATCATCGAAGAGAAGGAGCAAGAAACGGGCAGAATACAATGCGTAATGGACATATTGTACCAGGTACTTATCTGTACTTAGAAGTTACGATCCATTAGCCTTAATGAATGGAATTATATTTAGCACATAATATATATACAATCTTTCTAAGAACATACTCGTTCAACATTATCGAGCTACAATTTAAGGAAACATAATGGCCTATTATGTTTTATGTTAATTTTAAGCCGATATTGAGTAGACAACATATACGATTTATTTCTAAAAATAATTTCCACCCAAAAGGAAAAATAGTTTTTAAACCCACAGGAGTAGAATATTTGAGAATGAAGCCAAGAACCCGGGTTTAATTTGAATGCTAAAATCGGCATCTAGTGTTATAAATTAAACCCGGGGTTTTTGGCTTATCATAATAAAATGAATTTACATGCCAAATAAAAAATTCATTGTTGAATTTTGTTATGTTTTTAAAGTTATACTGTCAGCCGCTGTCTTTTCCAGTAAAAAATCTGTTTTATTGTGAAATACAAAAATGAGATATAAGTTTACTTTGTAGACATAGTGACGCATTGACCTTCCTCTTCTCTCAGATGTCTTTAATATTTTTATACATACTTCTGTTTCTCAAACACAGTTATGTAGCCATTTCGTAAATTCACTACGAGCATAATATCTATCTGTTTGTATACTTATTAGAGACTACTTCTACACGAACACAATTTTCAGAAGGGATAGCTGTTTTCTAAACTCTTAAATTTACTCCATTTCATTAATTTTAATGAAGTTGACCATCACGTTCATCTATGTTGAGATAAATGAAAACAATATATGCGGAAAATTTCAATTTCAAACCTTGAAGTTGAGCATCAGAAAAATAAAAGAGAAAAAAGAGATAAGATCAATGATAAATGAAGAGTTAGATAAGTACATCCGCTTTTATTACGTTTTACATTATCGTAATATACTTATAAAAATATTCGTAATAAACATTATCGTAATATACATATACTTATTACAAATATACGGAGTAATGTAATAAGTAAAGAAAAAGTCTTGTAATGCTGCGGGAAATTGATTTCGATATTTCAACGGAAATACTCATTTTAGGGTCCCCTGACACCAGGAAGGTGTATTTTTAAAACGATCATCGATTTGCCTGTTGATTCGTCCGTCTGTCCATCCGTCCGCAGGATTCTTCCGAAAGGTTTGTGGGATTTTTCAAAACTGAATATTCCCCCGATCGATTTAGTGCGACTAAAAGCTCTCTAATTTTGAGAAAAATTCTATGAATTTTCGGTGTACTTTATATGATCCCCCTGGAATATTTTAAAAATTTCCAAAATATTGCCGAATTTTTTCTTTAATTTTTTATTAAGAATGCTATGAAATATACTTAAAGATGGCATGGGTTCTAATTACACTGCCAATTCTAAATTTTGAAAATTGCAAAAATATGGATGGTTTGGAGTTAGTAGGTTTTTTCAGAAAATGGGTGGAAGAAAAATGATCTCACTTAATTTTCTACAGAGAAACGCAATGATCTACTACTACAGTACTCTAGCCGATCAGTCACTACCGGCATTCGGGAAATACTTTTCTTATAATTTACCATAATGAAAAAAGTAAAGTGGAATCACTTTTGAGGTGAATGTTGAGAAACACCCACATACACTCATTTAGATATCATTAAAACAGCTTCTTTTAGCAGAAATTGTGAAGTTTTTTGTGAAACGGTCACCAACTGTCAGTTACAAAAATTGAAGAAAAGAAAATCAATCGTGAGATGGCTTTTCAATATTGAATCAGCTGTATGGCTTGTATTTTGCAATGTAAATATAGTAAAGAAATACGAAATTTAAATTCTTATATACAATGGATACAACGGAAAATAACAATACTCTTTTTGTTCGTAATTGAGAATGAAAATACTGAAATATTAAGTTAATTTTGAATTAACTATATACCACTGAAGTTTTGAAAATACACCTAATAAGAGCCTTTATGAACTAAATATCAGCGGGTTATATTAAAATTTGTTTAAACATAATATACAAATGTTGCAAAAATATAAAAACACTAAACAAGGCAGTAAAATATTGAACACTGAGAAAATGAGAGAAAACAAAGGAAGAACATTTTGTAAACACGTAAGAAAATTCTAATGAGGAAGCATTATATGTTTATATTTTATATGTGTATGAGAAGACTAGAAGTTCAGAGAATGTGTTAATAAATGTATTATGTATACACCAAACTTGAAACACGACCTGCTACTTCAAAACGCAACAGGTAAGTTACTGAAAGTGAATTAAACCCAAACCAGAAGACGAAGATAAAAACAGTTTTCTGCTTTGCAAGAGCTGCGAAAAAAGATCTGCAGCGCAGACCGCAGCCAGGCCCTTCGCCCGCAGTTTCCGTGATACTTTAATTAACAGAACGCTACCTGCAAACAACGCCAACGGATCCCTTGCTGTTTACTTATTGCGAACTTGAAAACAAACCACCTGCCGGTGTCGATTTAAGCGAGTTAAAATTATTGTTTACTGGCCGACGGGGATATAGGCAGGGATCTGGAAGGAGAGCCGCGGAGTTCACCTCCCGCCTTGTGCACACAGTTCGGATTAGCGTCGGCGTAGCCCGCGGCGGCCGGGGTCGCGGAGAAGCGAGAGCTTCGACGCGTTCTGGGGGCGGTGGTGGCAGCGATGACGAGGGGCGCCGTCAGGGTTGGCAGCGCCGAAGCGCAGATCCCCTCCTCTTTCCGCCGCGCCCCGACCCACGCAGCCCATGCACAGTTCCCGCCTCCGATCTCGCAGCCACCGCCGCCGCTGCCGCTGCCACCCCACCCCGTCCCTCATTTATTTCACGGCTGCACATTGATCAAACCCTGCCCCTGATTAGATACTTCCCGCTCCGGTGAGCTTCGATTTTTTACGCTCATTCACGGGCCCGGGGCCGACGCCACTGCAGCCTTCTGCGTGACGCGGATTATGAATCATGCGGGCGGCTTGGAGCCGGGGCAGAATAGTGACAAGGTGAGAGCAGGCAGATAGAAGAGGGAACATCTCGGGCACTGGAAGCGGTAGAGATGACACAGATTATTGGTACTGATGGCGATCCTTCTATTTTTAAGTCGCTTGCAACTTATTCATCATATCCCATTATTGTGATAGTCTTTGCAAACGTCGTTAGGAAAGAAAATTACGAGAAAATGTCTTGGAATAAACGAGAATAAGAGATTATTAACTACGACAAGGAAGAATAAGCGTCCTACATTTGTAGACCAAAACAGTCGAGAGCAAACGGTATAAGAGCACATTTTCCGTTGGTACGTTGCAAGAAATGATACCTTCACCACGGAATTCATCTTACCTCCGTAGTTTTTAAATTTTGCAGACAGTTGCGATTAGTTCAGAAATTTTAAGATAGAAAGTTGTTTAAGTAATTTAACTGTTGTAAAATTACTCCTACCAAACAGTACGAATGTTTATAGAAAGTGATGAAGAAGTACATAAACTACCCAGAAAACATACGAGAAAAATATTTTAATGCAAAAGTCAAAGAAAGCGTTTTTAATTGTTGCAATAAGAACATGGAGTTTGAATGTACTTTTAACAGTAAGAACAAAAAACTAATAGACTCACTATATTTGCAATATTTATGGTTTAATTTTCAATCTCAGTTGTGTCTCAATGTTTCATCATGAGCACATTTTTTCCAGTCGTTCACTTTGTCAATCCCCCTCGACGCAAGCAGCCAACTTCCTTGACTTCATCTGATCTGTGTGTGACTTCTTGCCACCGTTCCTTCCTCCGCATGCCTCCCACCCCATCTCCCTTCCGCACCTCATCCCCACCTCCCCTTGACCTGCCGCTGCCTGCTGCGCCTCCCCATACACTTCTACGACTTTACTGCAGCCCTGCTCCAAAGACTCTCTCCTCCCTCCCGTGCGAGGCCGCCTCTCCACTCGCGCCGTTTAATGTATTGGACTGGATTTTGACAATGGGAATCCTAGCAAACTCGGAGCTTCGACATGAGGAGAATGCAGCGCCGCTTCCCCTCCCGCCAGCGCGATGCGCCGGCGACGCGGCGACTCTCCCTCGCGTTCGCGCCGCGCGGCGCACGGGCGCAGCCAAGTTAATGAGAATTTTCTCCTGAACGGAGGCGACGGAGAGATTGAAGGTGCTAGTGACAGCTTCGGTAGTTGTGGTAGTGACAGTGACAATGGCAATTGTGACGCCTCCTTTGTGGAGATTGTGATAGTTGTAGTGATGCGGTGTTTGTGGAGATGGTTGTAATCATGGCTGTGATGGTGGGTAACGGGGTGGTTGCTGCAATCGTGAGACTGTCAGTGATGGTGATGAGAATCAAAGAGTGTAGATTAGTAATATAGGGGAAGGAACAGGGGTAATTGTCATGAGCTGATAGTAACAGAAGGCAAGAAATTAGTGGCGGACTTGATGATATTAGTAGTGATAAAAATTATGATATAAAAGAATGATAGTTTTTCACACAGACAAAAGACACAGGTGGGGAGCAAAGACAGAAAGAGCGAACTCGTTAGGGGATGGATCGGTGGCAGAAGCAGCGATAAGTAGCTGCAGGGGGTTGAAAGGTTGGAACATTTAATCGCGACGTGAGTGCGATCATTACATTAGCCGCTTAATGACATAGTGTCGAGTACCTCTCCAGGTCACCTCATGATATTTGTAGTTGTTATATCTGCTTTATGATTGAGGCTCAAAACCTCATTTATTCGTGGAAACTGGGTTCCTGTTATTCTTCGTAGATAAAATAAAAAGGAACGTGGTAAAGCTCTTTGTACTCACCACAGGGTGGTGAGCTCACAGCAGAGCAGGGTCTCACAGCAATGAACTGTGAGCGATACTCACCTGAAACAAGGGGAAGCAAATTGTATTAAAGTTAAGTACTGAATGGTCCATTGTATGTAAACAAAGTAAATTATACTTATAAATATATATATATATATATATATATATATATATATATATATATAATTAGATAGATTATACATTTTTAATGATCAAGAGTTTTGGTATTACACGCATAGCATAAAAGATTACAGAATTTCGAAAACTATTTGGCTTAAGATATGTGTCATAAGCATGTCTATAATTGCATAATTTTCTTTTAACATTATTTACAAATGCATTTTCAAGTAAACATTGTTATTAATCAACATAATGTCTACTCATAATACCAAAGTCGAGACATAAGAGATTTTCAAAGCTTTGGTTTACACATCAAAAACAGTAACCAGAAACATTTCAAAATAGCTTTGAAATATATGAAAATGGATTGACGAAGTTCAGCAGTAACTTCGGTAAGAACATATATATTTTAAACGCAAGAGCCCAATCGAGAAACTGACCAGAATGATCGATTGCGCTCATAATACATCTTGGAACTAAACTAAGACCCTCCTGAATTAATCGCACATTCATATTGCAAAATAAGAGGGAAAAACTGCTCCAGGCGAACGCCAGTCGTAAAGTTACATGAGAAAACCCCATCCCCCAACACTGGGTGTAGAAAGAAGAAATCATCCTATTCCTTTTTACAACTCGGCAGGGCGACATTTATGTCCACAAATAACCACACTCACCCTCGCAGCTAATAAAAAATCATACCCTTATATATAACCACCCTCTTCTTAAAATCCAGCCCGGACTTGGTCTCGGGATACTTGTCTGTAAGAAGTTTATCTGAAAAAAATATTCAAATTAGATGACTTTTACGACGCAAAGGCAAATAACAAAGGAGGAAGGTTTTTTCTTCACCGGAAGTTCGACAGGTAGTGAGCAACTTCTTGGCCTGAAAGGAAGGAGACGGCCCAGGAAAAGAACAAAAGCACATGAAGCAGAAACTTGTGAGGGAGCAGAAAACAAGGGGACGTGGTCTGTTTCCCGGCGATCCTAGTCTTTCCTTCGAGGAGAGCAAGTTGCTAGAACTAGTAAGGAGGTCAGCGACGAAAGGGCAGTTCGAGGACCTTTGATCCGAGCCTAATAGATGGTAGAATAGGAAAAAGTATCGTAGACAATGCGAAACACCTATTTGATTTATCAAACAAAGAAAACAGAAGCAAATTATCATCAAATGTAGTCTATTATGGAACTACGACAATGCATTAACATTAAAAGTTGTTCCAAAAAATAAAATTATTTACTACACTAGTTTCAAGCGTTATATATATATATATATATATATATATATATATATATATATATATATATATATATATATATATATATGGTGAGTCACGTAACTTTAGCACCTCTGTAATTTTTTAACGGTTGAAGTCATAGCAATGCAGTTTTCAGGGAAGTGCGTGAGAAAATGGGGCTAATTAAAACATGTATGCGTTTCTATTTTATTATTTGGATTATATATACATATGTGTGTGTAATTGATACATTATTAAATTATCATTAGTCGGTCCGGTGGCCGAGGTCACTAAGGCAGTAGTGTCGTAGTGATCTCGGACCGAAAGGTCGCGGGTTCGAGTTCCGCCTCGGGCATGGTTGTATTTGTGTTCGTCCTTTCGCCCCTTATCATCACCTATCAGCACCATTTCGTTTCATCTTCATAGTTACCATGCCGTTAACACCAATAGTGGTCGCTAATGGCCTAAGATATTGATGCGATCTTAAATTTTAAAAAAATTCATGCATGCAAAAATGAATGTATGCATAAAGTAAATACGCCACAGATGACAAGACTATAACAACAGAATAAAAACAGTTTTACAGTGTAAAAAATGTACGTAATTTTATTGTTGAGATGGAATTGTATTGCTGAGTCTCTAAATTCTTTTTTCCAAAGGAGGCCAACGTACTTATTTCTAGTATAAGTTGTGAAGCGAAAATCATTACATGAAATGAAATTGTTCATCAGTGCCATTTCAATTAAGAACGGATACAATAATTTATCTCTAACAGTAAATGTTTCTCTTATTTACAATAGTCGCTAAGTAGCGTGCAAACTTGTATAAATATGAAAAATATATTATTGTTTCAAAGAGCTATTTTTTATGTATTAGATGTATTAGATGTATTGACGTATTATATATGTATTTTATGTATTAGATGTATGAACGCTAATAGATCTTCTCCGTGAATTGAACAGTAAAATACGGTAAAGGGCGGAAGAAGGAACTCAGGAGAGAAGTAAGTAGAATGAAGGAAGTAGTTTTCAGTGATAAAATGACTTACGGTGGTATCCAGGCGTATCTCACATTAAACTGTGCTAAGCGCAGGTTGTGAACAGATACATTTGCATTCCCCCCGTATCCCTCTTTGATTTTCCTGTTCCTCTTCCTCCCGTTCCTCACTAATTATGATAATAAGTTTCTAGTGGTGCACATACACACAACTTTGTCCCCTGTCTCCCCTTCTACGCCTTTAAACTGAACACGAGTCGAAGTCGAGTTTATTAAGGCGACATTTCAAATTAGGATGCCGAGGAAACTTGACAATTTACTGCAAAACAAAGTTTAATCTGCAAACTAAATTATACCATTCTTTTGTACTCCAACGCCCTTTCAGCTTCTACAGTCCTCCTACTTTCTAAAACCACTTCTGTTTCTACAAAAGAAGTCAATCCAAACTGTAATTGAAATATACTTCCGGAAATATTTCGGCAACTTCGTAGATCTCCCCCTAACATAAATAGCTGATCTCACGAGCAGGAAGATTGGAAATTAAATTAAGCCCTAGGAAGGAAGTAACTAAGATTCACTTAAAACATAATTTAAGTAAATTAAAAATCGAATAAACCAAGCAAAGAAAAAATTTCAATCTCCTAAACAAAATGGAGTGAATTATTAGTTATTACATGTCCTAGTAACATCATATGCAAAAATTTGTTTTGAAGAACTTTTTGCAGCACAAAAAACTTACCGAAACAAAAAAAGAAATTAACGTAATAATTTAATATTTCTCGTTTCATGAAATAAATTTAGTCCTTAAATTTCAAAAAATGTCTAACACAAATGACCTTCCATCAGTTTTCTGATGAAACAACGTAACTACCTTGTAATGCAACATATGATACATTTATGACAACTATCATATTCATACAAACATGATTTTTTGTACAGAGAATGAGTGTTGATTAAATACTTTCAAATTATTTTAATGTAAGGTCTTGAAAACTAAATAGAAAGAAATTAATAATTTAAATGTTAGTATGAGTGTTATCGGTACACAGTTTCAGTTATGTGCTATACAACTAAACTTTGAATTTGATTTTTTTTAATTGAAAGTTTTTTCACGTATGTTAACCCCTTTCAAGTCCCTATATTTCAAAATACTCTTTCATGAAGTCGCCAAGTTTTTTAACACACCTTAACGATATTTGCGAAAAACTTCGGGACATAGCCAATGCAGCAATACTTTCTCTTCCGAGAACGCATACACTTTAAATGCATTAGCGTAACCTATCTTCGACATGTTTATTTTTATTTCCACATGAAAACTCTCGCCAACTTTCAGAATGTTAGAATACAAACAGCACCTGCTATGGCAGGCATTCTAAAGAAAGTGCATACACAAACTTCAGAATAGGCTACTGAGTTTCAGTAGGAGGTACCTGTTTACATCTTCTGAAAGATAAGGTTGCAGGGAATAAAATATTCCCGGTGGAGGGAATTTTCCACTCTCATAAAAATCGATGCTCTCGTCGAAGCGTGTAAAGCTTAAAATTCATCGCCAACAACGTTCTAAACTTCCCTTATTAAATACTCTCCCGCAGTCAACGATGCCTTCTGCTACATTACTCGCGCTTCAATTTATTTGGAGTAAATGTCAAACCCGACAGTTCTCTGGATTATTGACAGTTCTCAACAACGAAGTCCTTTCAGACGTTAAGCGCATGACAAGCGTCATCTACAAATTAGTAAACTTTAAGAACTTTACATTTTCTAGTTATGAAGACAACACTAGCATAAATGAATAAGACACCAAAACCTTTTCATAGAAATCTATAAACACTCATGAATTTATCACGCTGAAATTAATGAAATCGTTGTTCGCCATTTTGAGAGGAATGGTTCTTTCGTACAAGTTAAATGAGTAAATAGAGAAACAGAATTACAAACAATCTGTTCATGATTTTCAAAATAATCTTTTATTCGCAGTGAACGAATATTTAAGTAAACCAATATGATTTATTCGTATAGCAGTTTACATTCCCAGAAAAAATCCATACCAAATGCTACAAATTAGACCGTTGTTTAATTCGTCCGGGAACGCGGTATCTTCTGTTGTTTTTAAGAGAAGAGCTCTTTTCTCTCCTCCTCCGCTAAAATCGCAGAATTAGAATCGTCGAGCGGAGAGGGGAAAATGGAAAATATGGCGCAGGCAACGAAGCGAGAAATCAATAGGTACAAAGTACTGACCCGCCTCCGAAAGCTCCCATGTAGAAGAGCAGGCAGCGCACAGAAAAAAAAAACGAAGGAAAGAAATATAACCGCGATGGAAATTACACAGCAATTTCATGGCTTCAAAGCCGGACCCTGAATCACATATACACAGGAGATGAAATTGATTACCCAGGCCACGTGTTATCCACGAAAGAATTTCGGCCTCATCTCACAGCGCACTTCTCCACCATGAAGCCCCGCTCCGCACCGCATCCCGACCGCGCAGCCACACTCCTCCCAGCTTCATTCCCTCCCCCCGTCACTATCTCCGACCGCGCCCACGCCGCGACGCCGTGTAAGACTAATTTTACGGTTCATGCACTCATCAATTCATCAAGCCACTTCTGTTCTTCTTTTGTTTCCTCGTTACCCTTCCCGGCCACCGTGCTATTATGATTGGCTGCATGTTAGAGTAGTTATGCCACCGTGCCATTTCCCTCTCACACCCACCTTCCCAGCCTTCATTCCTTCTCTTGTTCTTCTTCTCCTTCCCACACCCCCTCCCTCCCCTCCCGGGCCTGCTCCTCTGACGGCGAAGCGCGGCCTATCTCTTCGGAACATGCTAAGACTAATCTCCACACATTTATATTCTGCGGGGAGCCCTGCATTATCTTAAGCCGTCTTTCATGCTACTTTGCGAGCGGGGCAGGTTCCGGGGCAGAGAGCAGAGGAGT
The DNA here is from genome assembly GCA_011170035.1 of Teleogryllus occipitalis. NCBI lineage: Eukaryota > Metazoa > Arthropoda > Insecta > Orthoptera > Gryllidae > Teleogryllus > Teleogryllus occipitalis. The sequence goes on along the minus strand of BLKR01000043.1, from coordinate 920,807 downwards.
AGAGGAGATGGAAGGGGCGGGGACTGAAGGAGAGGGGCGGGCGAGGAAATCGAAGGCGAATGCGGCGCTCCTGCACCCCTTAATGCGCCGCCATATTTTCATGCGAGTCGACCGCCCCCTCCCCCCTGCGCTATCCCCGGAACGGGTTGTACAAGGCCGCAGAGTGTAATGCCAGAAGTTGAAGTTCCTCATATTTTTACAGGGCGCAGAGGCGGATTTTTTTAGATTGGCTCTGCGTCCCTGGATGCAAACCTCCGATTTCGGGCTTGAGGAATAATTGTAATGGCGATTTCTGGAGTTTGATGTAGAAATTAAATTATCTACAAACAAAAGGTTTGTCAGTCATTGAAACAAAGCTCTCATTAATAAATTCATGAATCACGAACGACAGAAAATTATCTTAATTTTTATTTAAATACTCAAAATTATACAATGATAAAACCAGTACTATATCAGTTTAACTTCAACCTAAGGAAATGCAAACCTAGTACAAGATGAGATGAAACATTCACTTCTTCAGGGCAAGTGAAGAGATTTGAAGACTTGACCATAAGATTGGCACATGTTCATCATGACCCACGAGAATCAGTTATAGCTAACAGAGTATCATAGAAAGTTACTGGTTTTCAATATATTGCAACTAACATGTTGAAAGTGAAGTATTTTAGATTTTAAAAAACGTTGCAGGAAGATTTATGTTAATTTTTCTCAGTATAAATAAAACGCCCGAGTACTCCATTTTTTACACTTCTGTTTTCCTTTAATAAAAGGAAAGACGTCAGTGTACCATAGCGCTTTTATTCTTCGATAATGTTGAATAGATAGATAATTTATTTAATCTGCTTTGGGCAATAAGCTCGGTGGCAAATTATTTACACTTATACCATACCATAATATAATACCATAATATAATAATGAATACTAAAATAAATACAATTCAATACACAGTACAAAATTATTCCATTTAAGGCATGCCTACTAAATGCAGAGGCCCTTCACAGACTACTGATTCTATCGCTTACACTATTATTAGAATTTAATCTCAACCTAAAAGTATTGATGTTTGTGAGAAAAGTCTCCATTACTTCTGCAGGCAAGCTATTCCATGACTTGATAGTCCTATTTACAAAAGAGTATTTTCCAACATTAGTTCTCTGTTTCCTTGGACGTATTTTTCTAATATGGTCGTGACGTGCTAAGTAGACGGATACATGAATTCTTTCCTGAATTTCCCTCCATGCCGGATTTTTCTCTAACGCTTTGTAAAATATACACAACCTTGCCTTTTTCCTATGGCTAGCCAACGATTCCTATGACGATACTTTGTTGAAAATATTTTCTAACGAATTTCCCCTTTTAACAAATTTTGCTGCTACTTTCTGAACGCTTTCGATGAAGTTTATTTGGTTCTTTCTATATGGATCCCAACACGCCACTCCGTACTCTAACACCGGACGCTGAATGGTTGAATATATGCTAGTTCTCTTGTTTACTACTTCCCTCACTTAACAATCGCGTTACAAAGTGTAAAGACTTCCATGCCTTCCCAATAGTAAAGTTGACATGCTCCCCCCATCCAAGTTGTTCATTAATTATCACCGCCAGATATTTACAACTAGTTACCTGTTGAATTATCTTGCCTGCAAGCAAATACTTAGCTGTCCCTTTATTTCTACTACGCGTACAATTAACTATTTTGCATTTATCTTCATTCTATTGATTTCCGTCCATTCTTCTAAGCATCGCAAGTTTCGCTGTAATAATGAATTGCCGGAATAATTTTGAATGCAAAACGAATTAATTCAATAAATTAAAATTCAAACATTTTGATACTAAGAAGAGGGATTTTGAGAGCTTTAATATATTTTCGATACATAATACTCTTAACCCAATAAATGGTTTGTGTTGGATGAAATAAAGTTGGTACTTCTTCAATTCGAAATCGTTTGACTATTTTCAAAACAATTCATTTGGATATTTTTCAACCCTGTTAGAAAGGAAAATGGTGGTAACAAGCTCATGGAACATGGAAAATTGATTCCGACAGTAGCATGTTCACGTGACTGAATATTCGAAATCGTCATTTTAACTATAGTAAAAATCATCTGTAGTTACCAAAACACCCAGTGTTATCAGTTGTTTGGGCATTGTATTATACAGTATTGTTTCATATTTTGACCTGCTACTTCTCATTTTCGAATACAAAATTCCCTTATCTTCTATGTAAGAATCTTGGATGGAATGTCGCAAATGTAATTTGTGTCTCACCATAGAAAACTATTTCAAAGGAAGTAGAACGAAAATCAGGTTCCACTGCCAAAACATCTGAAAAATCACAGCAAGAGAGATCGGAAAGAGAAAAAAATTACGTCGCTCTGTGAACTGTAACATACATCAACCATTCACACAACATTCAAAGATAAAGTTTTCAATACCAAATAATGTAGAACAAAATCGTTAAAGATGTTCTAATTGAAATTAAATGCAGAAGAACACAAAATAAATTTAAAAATAGAAATGCGACTTGTTTCTGTGTCCCTAACACTAGTGTTCCTTACCGGCGGATGCATTTGATAAATAAAATATTCACAACACCAAAAGCATTCGCAAATACGCCAAGACGCCTAGCGAAGAATTCTTGCATTGATTAGTATTTTTAGGAACATCTTTCTTGAAGAATAAATATATATATATGCAATATTTATGTCATTTAAAAAGAAAATTATTTAAGTATATTAAAAAACAAGTTACAATTAGCTCTAGACTGCGGACACAACATTTATAGGGAGAGAAAGACATAAGCACACAAAAAAGTACATAGTGAAGAGAAATCTCACACACGAGATCGTGTTAGCTTCCTACGACTATCACGCGTAATCACAAACGGGTGAAATCCATTAGGCCGAGAAGCGAAATCTCGCGCAGACCTCGGACCCGGCACCACGAGGCTCCTCGAACGCGCGCAGCTATCGCTAATTGCGCGGGCGCTGCGCCCTCCGAGAGAAGGTGTCCGTCCGCGCTCCTCGCGCACGAACCGTCGCCCTCCGCACGCAGAGCGCGGCCTGTGCCCACGCCCACGACGCGTCGCCCGCAATGCGCGCGACCTCGCCCACGCCCACGCCCGCGTCCGCTGTGCCGCCCGCCTTCTCTCCCACGGACGACCGCCGTGTGGGAGACCTGCCGCGCTACGTACCTTAGCGAGATGACAAGCGGGCAGGCGAGGCTGGAGACGAGCGAAGTGTCGAGGCGTGGAATCTGCACCGCGGAGGACACATGCGTAACACTGTGGCGACGGGGTCAAGGGAATGGTAGGGAAGGCAGGGGAGCCGCTGTGTGCCGTGAGGGGATAGCGAAGGCGAGAACTTCGAAAAAGACGCGGATGAGTGCAACGGGGGCGGCGAGAACAACGCAATGGCGAAGAATGTGAGTGCGGACGCGGTGAACGTGAAGGTGGGGCTGCTGGGTTGCGTAAGAGAGGACGGAAGGGGTGGCAGGAAAGCGTGGAGGCGGAGCGTGAGGTGGTGCGGCAGTGGGGTGGCTGGACGACGGGAGGAGGGGTGGCGGACAACGCGTGGGAGGATAAGGGAGGGCGAATGGGGAAGGAAGAGACGAGGATAGTGCACCGCGCCCCGGGGCCTCGCGTCATTACGTGCACCTCCAATTACTGGAGAGCACTGGTAGCCGTCGACGGAACGGTCGACAGGCCGGCTTCGCCATCGCCCTTGTCTCCGCCACCCCCGCCGCCCGCCCGGCATTCACGGCGCCACCTGCGTCGACTCCTCCGTTGCCGTAAAGCCTCCGCCCTCAATACCCATGCTCCGCTCCTGCCGCCCTCGTCAAAGCATCGTCCTCACTGCAATCACGGCTGACTTGAGCGTTCCCATGTACCAATTCTCAATGTTGAGAAAAGCGTTTACCGACAAAATACTCGATAGAATATTTTTTTCTGTCAGCCGTTCATACAATTGTTCTTGAGCAATTTTAAATATTGAAAACTGATTTAGATACTTAACAGGGTATGGGATAGAAGTTTATAGTACGATGATCCAGGGTCCCGAGTAGAATGTCTTATGATTCAACCACTCAGTACGTTTAGTTCATTATGTCGCTACTCTCAGAATTCATTATGTAGTTCAAAATGTCATAAATCAAAATGAGAATCTCTAACATTGTTTGTTCAGTTAATTGACCAAAACATAGTTATTATTGACATTACGACGCCCGACCGATTGCGATTCTACAGTGAGGGTTTCTTTTTGATTATTAGCAGATTGGTTTCCTTCATGTCCTAAGAATTTCACTGAACATTTTGTATCTTAATGTTTTGTACTACATTACATAAGTTAATGTTCCATATTTTTAGCAGTTACTGCCTTATAAGCCATTGCACTTTAGGCCATTTTCATGCTTGCGTTAAAAAGTGTCCAAGTTCGAACTTCAAACCCGCCACCGTTTCCACGCTTTCCTTCGGCTTCTCCGTCACTGCAGATTCTCCCCAATATCCGACGCGGCCTGCGCAAGCTACGCACCATTGATGAACATTCGGTTTTGTGGCAACGTCGAGATGCAATATCAGAACTTTGCGCGGAATATTCGGGAAGATCACTGGTCGTTTTCGTAGCAACTATCTCGGTGGCAACACCATCTGTGGAACTGGCGAGGAAAAGTAAAAACTAAACAAAGTACTTCCACATGAAATTAATATGTGCTCATAAAAAATTTTTTTTGTTAAAACCACAAACGACAAACTATACTGAAATAAACTTTCATAATGCAAAGTCGTTTGTGTAGTGTATTGAATCCAAGAGTAAAGATACGCACGTTTTAATGTAGCGAGTTTGGAAAACAAAGTCAATTTAAATGAAGCTTAATTGCTGCAAAGAGTACATTCGGCTTGAGTGTAACAAAAATACATAAATACAAATATAAAAACAAAAGTATCCAATATAAGAAATAAAATAGAAACATATGGAATAACAGAAAAAGTATCAAGAACGAACTCTATTCTATTGAGTCACGAACATGATGCAAACATATTAAATTAGAAAGAAGCAATGTAACCCTTATTGCCACCATATTGTTCATTATTAACAATTAGATACAAATTTAAAAATTACAAGTACTAAAAAATGTGTGAAAATAATATAACGCATTTGATTCGTTGTTTTAAATGGAGTACCTAGAAATTTTCATCAGCAACATTAAAATGTATTAGAGCATATAAAAAGACAAAAATTACCTTTTAATTACAAAAATATTAAAAGTCTTTCAAAATTCAATTTCATTCTACTGACACATTTAATAAGGAATATTATTAAAATATTTTAAAACCTGTATACAAGTATTTTTGTAATGCAAAAATAATCAAATAAATTTATTTTACTGCAAAAAAGGAACCTGAAATTTATATTGTAACCGCCCATGTGTCGGTTCCATTGATTTTTGAAAAGCACCCGAGAACGTCAAGACACGACAAGATGCAATTATAGTGTTAGTTAGTTAATGCCTTATTTTACGTAGCGAGAATCGGGCCATCAGGCCCGCTCTTCCGTCTAACCACGCAAATTTCGCTACGCTCCTTTCACCACCTAGCGGAGAAAGGAGGTATTTTCTTGGGCGACGAAACAGGCGGAACTCAATTTTGCTCAGAGGCTTCATTTAGGCTTGAAGATCTTTTACATGCAATAAAGCTACAACATGGGACGGCCGGATTTACTTCCCCTCCGAAGGAAGGCGTGCGAAGGATTTTTTCGCCCTTAAAAATCAACGGCTTCGGGTTTGAACCCGCAAACTCGGGTACAACAGTTCGATACGCTACCCGTTATACCATCAAATACGCAATAGTGTTACCGAATTGCAAGAGATCGCGCCAACAGTAAATGGTATCCCTTGCGAGAATTTATTAAAGTTTCTGAACGCACTCGCGTAGAATGCAACGACAAACAATCAAAAATCACCCTTGAAAATATCAGCACTAGCGCAAAGCACCGCTACGAAAAGCTCTCTCTTTTGCTGCCGACCGCCGATCTGGACGCACCGCAATTGTTAGTATTGGACGGAGAGGAGAATTCGCCATATTTCGACGATAAGAAGCTTGAAAAAGGTAATTCGTCTCATCATACTAAAATAACGTCACATGTATATATTTCTGATAAATTCACGTGAACGCATTACGTAGAAATATACTATTTTTCTATCAACGAGGAAATAATATATTTCAACGTTCAAGAACGTATACTGAAGTAGAAAGCATGTGCTATAAGAAATGTTTCTATTTCCAGCTTTTTTTGTCTTTCGTCTTGGCTTACCACATAAGAAATTCATTACGCGAAGATATTGCAGTCATGTTGTATAAAATTCGAAGGACTGTGGTAGCGATTCACCAGAGCACGTATTCGCCGAAGCAAGGGGTTGCCATGACCTTGAAACGATCTGGGTCGCCGTCGCCGCTCCAAGCTGTGGAAATATTTCTTCGAGATGACGTGTCGTGAGTCAGAAAAACTTCACTAGAAATTCTCAAAAAGGAACTGTTTCAAGAAGCAAGAATTATTCTACAAAGATAGAATTCACCTCACTTACAGACGGAGATAGTTTAGTAATTATATTAAAATCATTTAATCTTTTACAATATTTCAGTCGTAAAAGGAAGCCAGATAGCTAATTTCTGTAAAGAATTGTAAAAACCTACTTTTTCATTTTTCTATTAACAATAATATTTGTTTTTTTGTATGTGTTTGCAATTTATTGTTTAATCGTTTTAAAATTGTTCAAAAACAACAATTAGTAAGAGTTATTATTGATTGCACGTTCATTGCATAACAATATTCTTTTTGCTGGTTAAATTGTAGAAAGTAATAATCTACGTGAAAGTGAAACAACGTCTTGTATATATTTCATCCACTATTCAAGTGACAATTTCTTTGAAAGTGTATGTAGAGGGTATTTTGGTATGTGATTCTTTTTCAGTATTTTGTGTTTCCATGTATTATTGTCTTGTGTAGAGTTATTATATTGTGGTTTTTTGTGAAGTGAAGGGTAATATAATTTTATGTAAAGTGTTTATGCAAGTGATAGAACGCAACAGCAGTTGTTAGGTAATCACGTAATTGCTAAAGGTAGAGCAAGTGATATAATTTTTTAATGCAATGTGTAAATGCTATTGTATTCAAGTATTTAACAGAATATATCTATAACTCTGTTCATAGTTAAAAGATTAACTTGCCTATGTTTCTTTTATTACAAAAGCAGGTTAAAAGACGAACCCACTCCTGTAGGGCAGTTAGAACATATAAAACCATTCCTAATTTTTAGTGTGACATTGTCATAACAAGTCATATATAAAGTAATACTACTAGGTTACTTGAGTGACCCGCTGTAGGCGTTTTAGTGAATATAGTGAAAAGGTAGAGCGGTCACAATATTAATATTCACTTCCTATTGTATCAGAATAAGAAGCACACCACCCTTTTTTCCTAACTCGAAACTTCATACAAATCATCCCAACGAACTTTTATATCAAACGTTTTCATATTGTTCAGAAAATTCAAAAATGGAATTCAACAAACGTCTCACTCGTTTAAAGATATATGAACACTTTAATGATGAAATGCTTGAGACCAACGAAAGGTGAAAGACATTAAGCTGCTCTTCTCTCTCACACTTATGTCTCCGTCTTCGTTGGTAAGCCTTCTCTCTAAGTTGCACGTGTACAACAGGTAAGGCGCCCGAACACATATACAAGTTTCATGTTATTGCAAACAAAACTTTGTTGCTGGACCAAGCATCGGAACTTGGTACATAAACCTTGCAGAGTCCCAAACTTGCGAGAACTATCTCTTAGAGCAAGTAAACAGAACCATTAAGATGATACGGAAAGAGGGGAAAAACGAGAGTTAAAATAAAGAAAGGGAAGGAACTCGGAAGCACACATCATTTGTCGAAATAGAACGACTTCGAGAATAGCGAAAATTTTAATATTCTTCTGGAAGTCATTTTTGAGACAGGTGAGTAGACAGAATTATCCTCTTGTTTTTTTATTTGTCTGCGTCTGTGAATGACTTTTGTCGGTGAGCGGCTCAAAAAGAATGTTGGGCCAGTTTAAAAAAAACTATTAAACTTGTTTTCGATAAATATTTCAATTTTCAAGCTTTAAGAACACAAATAGAATACAAAACTATTTAATGAGACAATGAGTAATTTCTCAATCAATACAATAATCAAAACAATAGTCTTTACTCGAAACGTTTTTTAAGAAGTTATTCTATGAATAGAGGAATGTTAAAAAAATGTGAATGCACTTTCCAACTGGGTAACAGCAAGCATAAATAAGCATTATCATCGCAATAAAGAAGTATCAGTCAAATATCTCTTCGCATTGAAATGTACTCAAATCTATGGAGACAAACAAATAATATTAAACACTGAAGTAAAAAGGAAAGAGAGGCAGAAAGAATAAAAGAGAAATAAAATAGAATTGAAAGAATAAAATAGAAAGAGAGAAATGTAGAGAGAAAAAAGGAGAAATAGAGCGAAAATGAGAGGAAACATATAGCAGTTATTATGTTACAATAGGATAAAAACATAAAGAGGAAAGCAGGTGGAAGGAACATTGATGACAAGAGAAAAATGAATGAAAGCGATACGTAAAAAAATACGGAAATAAAGAATATATGGAAAAGCAAATGGAAGTTCCAAAAACAAGGAAAGAGAGAACATATACGTAGTAGGGAAATAGAAGAATCTGACTTTATAAAAGATTTCAAGGAGATGGTAAGGGCAACAATGCAGTGCCCAAGTAGCGAAAGACGGGTGGCGGAGGAACGGACAGTGATGGGCGGTGGCGGGCGGTGGCGGGCGGTGGCGGGCGGTGGCGGGCGGTGGCGGGCGGTGGCGGGCGGTGGCGGGCGGTGGCGGACGGTTGGGGGGTTGCAGGAAGGTTGGCGGCTGTAACGACGCGGGGGTGACTTCGCAAATTGGCATTCGTTAAAAATGTTCACCGTGCTGCCTCCGGGCGCGCCGATAACGAGCGAATTCTATCCTACTGCGGACTCATTCCTGGAGATTGAACCTGCTCCAGCGTCGGCACCAGCGTCGGCGTGAGCGACACACGGCTCAAGCAATGATCGCTTCGGACGCGCAAAAATAGCTTCGCTCCGGAAGTAAACGCTCTATAAAAGTCGCGTTCGTCGGAGCAGGAAGCCTGTTGACGGGAGATCGGAAGCACAGATCCGGCTCTTTCTCTTTCTGGGATCCAACCTTTCTTTCTATGCTTTATGTCTCACAGTCAAATACTTTTCGAATCGGAAATGCTACATATTGTTCTTAAAAACAAACACCGGTTGTTCTTTCCATAATGTAAATACGTCTTAACGTACAAATGGATGTTTAGTTTCTTGCCCTTCCGGAGCCCAAGTGTGCCTTTGACTCAAATCTGCATTCTTGCAGTACAATCTTTGGAATTCACGGGAAAGTTACATATTAGGATGGATATATCAGTTCATTACCACGCACTATGAATGGGAATGTGACCATGATACGGAGTCAAGTGTAGTTCGTACTCTGTAACCCATTGTTAAAATTACTCTTCCGGTATGTGCTTAGAACAGATAGGTTCAAATCACAGAAACTCACTCTCACTTTGTAAGAATATTATTTGAGCATTTACAGTTTTATCCAAAAATTTTGGGTCTATAATAACCACGTGCCGGGTTAAAATCGGTCGCAGTTTCTTACGAACTACTCTTAGAAGCCATAAAATATTTACTGAAAATACTTATTCAGGTGCCAAAACCTCGTAAATAGTTGTGAAATTTTTCATGGAAAGACAAGAGAAATATGTCTTTGCCTTCTCCGAACTGGGTTTTACACGCAGTGCGTTGAGACAAAGCAACGTATCAAGAAACTGCTACGCGATCAACTTTTTCTGTCCATGGATCAACTTGTTCAGAGCAATGCAGGGACATTTCGGATTTGCACAGCATAAAAAAATACCAAAGCAAGCTCGCGCCTATAAAGGGCAACGTGTGAACGTTTATGGTTCAAAAATATCCAGGTTTTCTTGACTCCGTGATCAAGCTGATTGATTGAAGACAATTACATTTTGAGGAACACGCTTCATTAACCCATGTACAGACGAAAAATCGAATGACTGCAAAACGACTGACTGTCCATCTGTCTGTCCGTTCGCCTGTGGTCAACGCTAGCGCCTAAACTGTTCAGCCGATATTCTCCGAAATTGATATTCCCCAATTGATCTGGGCGAACTTGTGGCTTTGGGAGTTTCAAACGGATATTTTGATTTTTGAGAGTACTTTACATAAAGCCTCAACATTTTCAAACTTTTCTCAAAAATTGTCCCAAATTTTTTGATTAAACTTTGTCCTTGGATAACGTAAAAGACGCCTGAAAGAATGGTGCACGTCTCATATTTGTTGAAATCACAAAATGTTTTGAAAAGTGAAAAAGTGCCATTTTATGATCGTTTTCCTTGAACTATAATATTGAAGATAGAGATTTTTTCCTTAATGAAATCTGTTCCTTAAAGAAATATCGTTAATTAAGTACATGTTCAATTTTTGGAATACATGAATAGTTTTCTTGCAATTTTGGGCGAAATATAGACAATTTTAATTTTTTTAAATCAATTTAATTCTAAAACACCGCTCCAATATTTTTCCTTTGTTTTCTACTCGTATGTATCAAGGGACGGTAAAACATATGGTGCTAGTTTCATTTCCGGCGAACTCTTCGTATTTTCGAAAATTGCAAAAAGTTAACATTTCAAAACTACAAAATTGAAGATGGGGCGTTTTACCTTAGACAAAGGCTGTTTTTAAAAAAACAGCTTCATAAAAAAATTAAGTACAAGTTTTTGAAACAATGAGTTGTTTTCGCATATCTTTCGCTTGAAAAGCATACAATATTTAAAAAAATAGTATAGTACGACTTTGACATTCACGTACGTATATTACGGAGTAATATTATATCACGTTGTATATTACGGAGTAAAATACGTAGTAGAGAGAAAGTAATGGAATCCTGCGGAAAATCTATATCCAGATTTCAACGGATATGTTTTGGAGTCCCCTGATAGCGAAGAAGTGTTTTTACAAATCATCCGTCCGTCCGTCCATCATCCGTCAGTGCCTCTGTCCTTCTGTTTGAAACCCTCGTAATCGTTCTGTGTGAAACACTCCAGCGCCTAAAGTATTATCATGTGTCTTTCTCGAAATGAATATTCATTGATCGATCTGGCTCGACTCGAAACTCTGCGATTTTGAAAATCACTCTTGAAATCTTTGCATGAAGCACCTGGAACAAGTTTTCTCAAAAATAGTTCAAATTTTTTTCTTTATTTTTTAATTTTCATTTTAGTTTTTCTTCAATTTTTTGAAAAAGTAGAGTAAGATATGCTTATAAAAATGACTTAGGTCCAATTTTCTCAATTAATTCCGAAATTTTAAAATTGAAAACGTTTTCGAAAATTCAAAAAGTTTCTGTTTAGAAAAGAACTTTCTATTTAGTTTTATAAGTAATGTTTAAACGACATTTTTCTTATAAACGACTCCAAATTCTTCAACCAAAATTTCCTTTTACGATGAGGTTTTTCTCTTCTACAATATTTTTGAAGTAATATTTCGGTTATACTATTAGGAAAGTGAAAAAATGATTTTTTTAAATGTACTTTTCGCGGCCATAAATAATGGCAGCTTGCACGAGGATGGTGCAAAATCGAAGCGTAGTCTAGACCAAAAAAATTAAAAACTAGCACGAAAAAGTTTGCGCCATTCTGTACTTATGTCTGGTTATTCCCTTCCCTCCCGTCTCGAAGCCCAACAAAGTTGTAGTATATTTTTTGTGTTTATTAGTAATGAATATGTGATTTTCTTTTATTCCCTCCCATATGAACGCAATGCGTACACAACACATATAATAATATTTACAAGTACATATTAACGTTCCTCTAAATATCTATTTCAATACCCTCCACAAAATACTTCTAAATTGTAAATGAAGCTTAAATGTCAGTAACTTTACGGGAGTGATCTTGTGATTCTCAACTGTAAGAGCATCACACGACCGTAAAGACTGTGCCTCATCTTGCATCTGGCTGATACATTTAAAGTGTATGATAGTGCTACTGTTTAAGAATTAAAACTTTTTCTTTTAAGAATTTTTGGCGTAACTAAAAAGTGAAGGAAAAATTAAAGTATTTTCTTCAAGACTTTCGAACTTTAAATCGTAAAAAATGTGTCTACTGAATTATTTACCTTTTGTTACAATCATTAACAAACATCATGGATCTGTATGGAAATATTACGTAATTTTTGATCGTTAACTTTGATATATTACGTAATTTCTTATCGTTAATGGTTTATTTATTAAACCGAAATCATTTTAACATTTAATTATGTTGAATATTGAAAAGCACGGTTGTATTTCTTAATTAAATGTATTATATTTATCCTTCAAGACTACAATGAAATTGTACACATTAGTTACTTTTATATATGAATTTAACATCTATGAAACTACAGATTGCAAATTGAAAATTGATAAATATAGTGTCTGACAAACAATATATTAAAAGGATAAACGTGGAAATTCTTTGCAGAATTCTTCTCATGTTTGAATGTCGTATTGCATGCATTTATATTACAACGATTTTCTCTGTTTGAACACAAAATATATAGTATCTGAAAGAAAGTAGTCCGTCAGAATACACATGATGTATTTGATTTTTGATTTTTTTTCGCACATGATATATTTGAAATAAAAAACTACTCATGTTTCACTGACAGTGTAAGGAACTCATTAAGTTGCAATGTAGTATAATAATTTCAGTCGATCATGCATATTAAAATCATTCAAAGTAAATTTTATTATATTCGTCGAGCGAGATTTATCGATCCGATCCAACTTTACGGCGTCTGTTGTCGAATAATTGTGTATGCCATCAACATTACGTAGGAACTGAAGTGACTTGTGTCTGACGCGCGTAAAGGGGCGGAAAACCTCCTTGCATGTGTCGTTTGAGGAAGCCCGCTTCCATTGAAGCACTCGACGCCCCTTCCTGTTGTCCTAATCGGTGGCTGCGGGGGCGGCGAGAGGCCTCCTCTCGTAGAGGCGGCATCGGTGGGCAGGGAGCCGCCCCGCCGTATTTAATAAGCACACTAATTACGCACAAGCACACAGAGGAGGGAGCCGAGAGTTGCATTGCAAGCGCTATGAATCAACATCGGCGCGCTCTCCTGTTCGGGAAGTTTAGATAAACTACGCGTTTGCGGCGACTGCCCGCCGCGCCGCCTGTGTTTGCGCCGTTCGCCACCGCGCGCGCTGCCGGTCGAGTGGAGCGCCGGAGCTGCTGCCGCGCTTCTTTTGACCCGACCGCAGAAGGAAATAGCGAACTAGGAGCGAGGAGAGTTTAGCGAAAATTTGATAGAGAGACAGTGTACGTTAGATAATTTTTATTCATTCCGAAAAAAAGTATTGGGGGAGAGTGAATTCGACTACATCGATCAATTCAGGCAAAACTACTTACAGTGCGTGACTTCGTATATGAGAGCCTGTATACTTATTAAAACGAGGGCGTACGTACAGATAATACCTAATGTTGATGTGACAATTTAAGGATAAAATTACTGTCACAAGATCGAGGAAAACGCTGTGCAAAACAAATACGTTTATATTTTAATGATGGTACTAATTGTGTATTAATGTAATAGTAAAGTTTATTAATGATTTACATCATCCATCATCTGACAAAAATATTTAAATGAGGCCAACCTCCCTTCAGAAAAAAGAAATAATCGAATTGAAGAGAGCAGAGGGCAATATTTTTCTAAGACATTACCTCCATCGAGAACTTAATTTAATTTATGAAAATCCAAATTTGATTCTAGATCGTTTACAGAAAAGTATTGCGGGGTAAACACATCTCGACTAACCTTAAGTTCTCATGGCAAAGTTATCAACTTTGGCAACACACTCCTCGTTATTATTCAAACTATGTCCAAGAGTTTTTTTAAAAACAAACTCAGATAAAAGTACTGCATTATTCGGATATAATTAAAATCAAATTCTGAAACGAGAAAGAGGGTAGTATTTAACGCAATTATTAAGGAAAGAACAGCTGCTTAAAAATCCCAAGCCAAGAGTCCCAATCAAACAGACGAAATACAAATAAAACATCTGGAACTGCGCGGTAAGGCATCTGTCTCACGCCTGGATCGTGATACATGGACACATTTCTTCAGCTTCATACGAGCAGAACTCTCGCCATTCTTTGATCTCTGAACGCATGAGCCAACATCATCGATCACTAGCGCCGTCATTCAAGAGTGCGAGTCTTTGAACCAAACTCGACCTGAGAAAAGAGAGCGCTTCAAAAACGGCAAAAGGAGAGAGACCCGCGCGTAATGACGCACGGTCCGTGCCCGGTTTATCCCCGTTTCCCGGTCACTGAGACACCCAGCGACGCGGGCTGTACACGGGTTGGTCTTCCCTCTTTGCGTCCAACATAAATACGGCGGTCGCCGCGATACGGCGTTCATACACTCCGCGCGTGTAGTTTCCAATACGCCGATGCCGGAACGGCAAGCGAGCAAGCTGCGATGGGCCAGCTTTGAAGACCCCTGCTGCGCCATATCGCGCTTTCATATTTGACGACGGCCCGAATGGAATCACACAGCATGCCCTACTTATGCTCCTGACAGCCCCGTGCCAGTGAAAACCGCTCTCCCGCTTGCTCCAGTGCTGAATCCAACTTGTGGCCAAGGCGGTGTACGTTCACGCATGGGGATGTGCTCGCAAAGAAAGCGGCGAAAAGACTAGAGAAACAGCGAAGGAGGTGAAAGAATTATAATTTCTAAACTTCTGTAGACTAGTTAAACATTTCTAAGAGGAAACTTTAAGAATAACATTAGTAAACACACACGGAGCTTAACGTGATATTCAATCCAAAATATCAATGAAAAAAGTAAATTTCGTAAAATTAATAGAAACTTAAAAACAGTTGATGTTGTCAAATCTTACTGATTCACAATTTAAACATCATTTTGCTGCTGACTGTGTATGCAGAGCAACTCATAAAAGAGAGTTTTGATGTAGAGGGTCACGGTAAAAATAGTTTTGAACGCTGCCAGAAATATAATTATTGTACCGATGTAAAATTCATTTTTTATTTTATTCTTTGGTTGGAAACAAAATAAATATTAATATTTTTTAAAACGAGTGATAAAAACTGTATGTTATTTTTCAAGGGAGGAAGTTTTGGACATGAGGCCGATGGGCGAAGTGGCGCAATCACAAATAATATCACATTTACCACGTAGTATGTCATATTATTTTTAGACAGCCCTACTGATTTTAATTTTATTTTAATTCAAGTATACAATTCATTTAATGATACACTAAGGTCAGAAGTAACTGATGCGGCCTACGAAAGTATTTTGTTATCTCTATTACATTGACAGATTGCACGATTGCAAATTCTAAAAGTACTTACAGTACTTTTAGAACGCTACGCATGCGCTGAAAGAAACGCTTTTTCTCATGGTTGTCTAAAAAAATAATTTACTTTCGCCATATTTATCTCATCACAAAAATGTATTACAAATAATTATTTCCCCGTCATTTAAGATAAGTATGAACTATATTTTTACGTCTCCTACCTAAACAATTATATAGGGAGAAAAAAATTGGAATCACTTCAACAATACTGTCTCAAATCTTGTGATGTAAAATCCACGCTAAAGGTTCTTATGAGACGTAAAATCTCACATTCATATGAGAAGAATTAAGCTCTTGCAAAGGTTGTTAAGATTGGTATTTTAGTGACGAAGAGAGTCATAGAATTTGGTACCTGAAAATGAGGACGTCTGTGTGTGTGTGGAGGGATAGATTGATGTGACCCACATAACGCTGACAAACTAGAAGCTTTTGAGCTGAAACTTGATAAATTCGACAGGTTGTGCCGTTTCGGATATTGTTATGGTATTTAAACTTTTGGAGGATACTTTCTGTCGTGACAGCCCCCACGCGGTTGAAAGACCCGCCGCCGAGCTACGTCAGCGGGGCTTCACCGCTCTCGGCCGGAGGGGAAGGCGACCGTTGCGGGCCGACCGGGGCTGACCGCGCGCAGCCGTCACACTGGAACAAGCGGGTAGGGACTCGCCACCGCCCCTACTCCGCAGCTAGTTGGCGGGCCGCTAGTCCTAGCGGGCTAGCGCCCCGCTGGGGCTAAGAGGGCCCCGTCCCGACGCCAAGGCAGACTGATAGCGACGGTGTTGGCAACGGTGTTCTGGCGAGTGGTGTACGGAGTTTAGAGTGGTGATTAGCGATAACGACGACCTGTGCTACGGAAACGGAACTCCCTGGATGATATTCTATGACTCGGGTATGGGACTTCTACTGGACTACGGTGAAACGGCTTCGCAATTGGCACACTCTACAGGTTATTCGGAACTTTGGCTATTGTACACGGAATTCTCATTATTGGACCTGGATATTGAATAAAAATCCATTTTATGAAGTTTTCCCTTTGTTTGGATACTACAGTTTCAAATTTATGTGATACCCCTTTCACCTTATTTTCAATTTTTTTCTAGAAAATGGCTGC
The DNA here is from genome assembly GCA_011170035.1 of Teleogryllus occipitalis. Taxonomy (NCBI): domain Eukaryota; kingdom Metazoa; phylum Arthropoda; class Insecta; order Orthoptera; family Gryllidae; genus Teleogryllus; species Teleogryllus occipitalis. The sequence continues at coordinate 904,189 of BLKR01000043.1, read as the reverse complement.
AAAAGTTTTCTATCAATATTTTCTTCGAATAGAATAATGAACATTTATAAGCATGGTATAGCTGAGATTTACATTACAACCTCTGAAATTTTCAAAACTGCAAAATTTACATTTTTGCCGAATGTAACCCATACCTAGCCACAGGTCTTTTCTCAATGCAATGTATATATATATATATATATATATATATATATATATATATATATATATATATAATGTAGATATTAAACGATATCATACACTTAATTGAAAAAAATGAGAAGTTTCGAGTAATAATATTAAGAGGAGGAAAAGTTTAGGTATGCCGCGCATTCCCTGTAATTATTGTGAATTTCTGGCAATTGAACAATTTGGGTGCAAACATATTCGGCCGTTGGCTTACTATTTGTACCCAACGAATATGTTACCTCCAGAGGATCTGGGAACAAACCGAGCTAGTGCGTCTCTGCGTCGGAGCCACGCGTTGATGTTGCCGAACGTTCTCCCCTGGAGCACTTGCTCCAGTACAAGCTCTAATGGCGCTCGGCGAACCAAGGAAAACAACGGTAGGGCGCTGCAGCGGTAGGGCGGCGGTCGCGCGTTGGCCGAGGCTGCGGCAAGGCGGACAGGGGAAGGCGGTGGCCGCGAAAGCGCTGGAGCTGGTGACGGGAACGCTTCAGGGAGCGTCACAGATGTAAAAGCAGAGGCGCAGGCGGAGACAAACGTGATGGCGAAAACAGAAGCGGAGGCGGAGGCAGAGATGGAGGCAGAAACGGAGGCGGTGGCGGCGGTGGCGGTGGCGGTGGCGGTGGCGATGGCGGTGGTGGTGGCGGTGGCGGTGGCGGTGGCGGTGGCGGTGGCGGTGGCGGTGGCGGTGGCGGTGGCGGTGGCGGTGGCAGTGGCGGTGGCGGCGGCGTCGACGACAACGGCTATCGCGAGTGCGATAGCAAGGGAAGCTGAGTAGCTACACAAGGTACACAGTAATAGCGGTGAGGCCCCCACGTCGTGAGCAGATACATCTAACACACCAAGCAGGCGAGCCGGTGCATGGGCGGTGCACGTGGCCGTCGAGCCAACAACGGTCACCTTACTACGTTGGATTTGCCGTTGGCAGCGACTGCGCTCCGAACGCTGCAACCTGTCACTCAATGCAGAATTGAGTGCCACTAGGATGGCGAGAACAGAAAAAAAACAAGACCAAACAACTACGCTAAACTTCTACACATAATTTCTATTGAATAAACAAAAACAAACATAAAATAGCGAATTATTAAACAATAAATTATATAAGCTTTGTAGTATCTTTCTTTGTGTCAACACTATGTGATTATGAACTTAATTCCTCTATTTCCAATGTCATTGAGCATGTCTATGATAGTATTTCAAGGCATCCAAAAAAGTAAAAAGCAATTAGAATATCGATGAATCTGAAAGTAGAAGTTCCGTACAAATGATCCACCAAGAGAAAGAGAGAGATATTGACGTCAAAATTTAACACTTAACTTACAGGTTTTAGGAAAAATACTAAGAAAGTAAAATTATAAAAAAATCTGAGTTATCAACAGAAAATGTAAGTGAAAACAATTTTTAAATCGCTTGAGCTCTTATTGACATTTCGAGTTGCGTTTGCTTCCACCTGTTAATGCTCCGTGAAACATTTCACTACCTGAACCCCCTTTAATATTTAACATAAATGCATCGTAAAATGTTACAATATAGTAATTTCCAAGCACGTTCAGTCAATATCAGAAATATGTATGATCTTACGCTTAAGCGTGATTATTTCTGAAGCACCTGAATAAAACAATTATTCAACGTCATCAGCTGGCAAATTTCTCATTCTAGCTGCGTTCGTTCCCTGCAATCATCCTCTTCGACAGAACTTCGTGGTCGTATTTATTCGCTTCAGGTGTCGGCTAACTAGGTCATCGCTGTGCTTTGAAAGCATGGCACGTCATAGCTTGCGACTGCCACAGATGCCAAGGCGCTATGAACGTCGCCGTCTTTGTCGTTCTCGACACCCCCGCCACCACGGTGCCCGCAACCCACGTCGCCATCGTAACACCCGCCAGGACCACAAGCAGCATTTTCATTGCTCAGTCAGAGTACTGTCACAGTTCCTGTCACCGTGGTCACAAACATCATATTCACTGCCACTGGCATCGCTACATTCATCTACATCTCAGTTTTTATTGTAATTTTCATCGTATTCGTAACCATCCTTTCCCCACCTTTGCCTCGCGATTCCGACGCAGTCCGTCTACTACTGCCAACTACGTTGCATTTAAAGCAGCATTAATGACTATTAAAACAGTTTAACCCGTCTGAGGGGAGGGTGAATCCTCGCCTGCGACAAAAGCGTTCCCTCGCAATTTTGCACGGCTATAAAAGATTCTTAAAGGCATTAAAACATAAACAACGATTAAGACCAGAGGAAAGAACTACGCTCACCTCCCCAAGAGCCCTCTCTGAGGAAGGAAGAGTTCAGGAGGTGAAGATAAGGGTCGCGTCATTTGTGATATCATTGTTTGCTAAACAAGTCAAGAAACGCCAGCGTTCAAATGCCCAGGAAACATTAGGCAAAATTAATTCCTGTCACAAAACCTATTTTGAAGAATTGCTTCACAGAACGGAGAACGAAGTCAATTTTTTTCTGCAGATATCTTTTAAAACTGATGAAGCGATCTCTAACGAGCTTAATGTGATTCTATATTTGATAAGGGAATACATTCAGTGAAAATTTGACAGTAAGATGACGTGTAAAATTTACAAAGCTGTTGTATATAAAACGCTGGAAACAACAGGACTTTTATGCGAACACTGCTTACGAAAATGAAAAATCAACTTATGACCGACATTGGGAATCGTAATGTTTATCTCTCTGAAGCTCTTTCTCTTTGCAAGAGCGAGAGGAAATGTTCTCATTCTTCTTCGACTACTTAGGGAAATTTCACCTTCACTACTGTCGTTACGTTAATGAAGATATTTTGAGACAATTTTAAAAGCATTTAAAGTCTTGAGGGGCGGGGACGGGCCGTGAAGGAACAAACTGTCAGGGGTGGAAATTGGGAAAGAGATCTTCAAGAAAGAGAAAGGGTTGGCCAAGCGGGCCGGAAGAGAGAGAGAATTGGAATGGTCAATAAAAGTGCAGGAGAAGTAGAGAATGTAGTTAAAAGTTGAAGCAATTCCAGAACACGGCCGACATCACACAGTAAGTGATAGAAGACAAGGTAAAGTTTGGACATTGTTCTGAATTCAAAGTGTCTACCGAGTTTTAGCAGGATCGTCCCCAGTCTCTCCTCACTGCCCTTGCCTTCCTTCTCAAGTTTCTACTCATTCTCTCCAAGTCGCGACCGGTGAGCAATTCAGTTAGAGATATCTATAGTAATCGTAGGTAATGGCCATTGCTCCTCGCTGTGAAAAGAAAATGATAAAAATGGCTCGTTGTGAATTGTTTTGAATATGAAAATATGTTCTTCAAAATTATTAGAACACATATTTTGATAACTCTAAACATAACCGAATATTTTATATTACTAAAACAAAAAGTCTTTGAAAATCCGCATATGATACAAATATTTACTCATTCAAATAGAAAAATACGAATAAACGTAAACATATGTATCATCAAAATATTTTGGCGAATACTTACTTTTCGAACATAAAATGATAGAATTAATCTTTGAAAATATATTTAAATATAAACCTCCTAATATAGGGTTGCTGAGAAAAAGAATAGTTTTTCAAATGTACTCGTAACTTGACAAATTTCCCATTACTTTTTAGTTCACATACTTTTAATATTGAAAACATTTGATTAAATAAAAGGCAATTTGTGACAAAAATACATTAATTTATGTAAGAGATTAAATAAAAAGTAACTTTTTTGAATGGTAGAAAAATATAGGCCAATATCATACGTGTTTCTAGCTATGATTCTATGGTTATTTGGTTAGGAGACTTGAGAATAATTTTAAAATTATATTAATCACACTAATGGACAAAGGCAATCTTGAATTTTCATTTTTTAATGATCTAATTTTACAAAATGTTTCAAGAATTCTACAGACAAATGTTAATTTTCTGAATGTCAAAAAACGTAGGTTTTGTCCAGTAGACGTTACAGGCGCTGGAAGAACTATTAGTGAAATGAGAAAGTCCAAGAGAGGGGGTGGTTACGATGAGAAAACATATTTAGTAATTGTGAGTGAGATGAGACTTTTTTATCTGCAATATTTAATCATAAATTAAAATCCTATATCATAGTTTTGAAACATTAAAATAAGAAAAAAATTATCAAATATTATCTGAAATAATGGAAACGCTCTTTTATACGCTATATTTGCTATACATAATTCAAATAATTGTGGCGTAGAGAGCAAGAGAGGGCTATGCCACAATTTTTGTAAAATTTAAAATTTTTCATCATTATGTAGTACATTATTTTACTTAATGATATTGTCAATGTTATTAATAAATTTGACCTCCTTCGCATATTTTGTTCGAGTAATATTCTCTAAACGAAAACTTCGGTTTCTGCTGTGCTGTTGTGAGTTATGCAGAGCGTTAACTTTTTCTCTCTAATACTGCACCTAGATGTAATCAAGTAATCATTGGTTAAAACATGGATGCGCTGAATGTGATTGTTCCAAATAGCTATGAAAAAACAAAGATACTGAAAAGAAATGTGAGTGATTGGAAGAAATTTTAAATTCAAAGTATGCAGAAACAAAGACTATCATATGTAAGTAATAGAACAAGTAAACTAATGCCGGCCAAATAAAAATGCAATGGTTATACATATGAAGTAATGTACCCTCTCCCTCACAAAAATTGGCCGGCCAAATTCTATCTTCCAAACCGCGCCGACAAACTTGGTCACCCCGCGGCCAGGGGGAGTGTAGGGGGAGGGACGTGTTCATCAATCGCTAGCAGGTAGAACCACAATTGTCTGCGATTGGTGCAACATCCCAAGAGGTAGAAAGGACGCTGTCTCAGGAGGAAGGGGATAGTTCCTTTACGTACGAGACAGAAATATCGTCATATTTCTCTGCCGAAGGAGAGATATTGCCTACGCTTACGCCACTACGAAACCATATTTCTGAGCGGGGTTTTCCGTCCAGATTTGTTGTCAATAGACCAGTAAATATTTATCATTTTAGCAACAATTATTCTAACTTTTAGCAATCGATTCAACTCCTGTGAAACTGCTATTTTCTGATGTTCATTTCAGGCACAATTTGCGGAGCCTTCCCGGCCGTTCTACCGCATATTTCAAATGTGTTTATAAAATTATAAATTGTTGCAAAATTGTTAATTCGCGATTTCGGTCCTGGGACATCGGGAGACTCTCCCCCTTTAGATTTGCAAAATTTGAAAATTGTTTATATATTTGCAATTATTGCAAATTGTTTTATTGTCTCATCTGAATGACGTTTAAACGCGATACAAAATTCCGAAAATTAAGGCAGTAGTGTCGTAGTGATCTCGAACCGAAGGGTTACGGGTTCGAGTCCCGCCTCGTGCATGGTTGTATTTGGGTTCATCCTTTTACCCCTTATTATCACCATTTAGTTTCATCTTCATAGTTACCATAACTTTAACTCCAATAGTGGTCGCTAATGACCTAGATGTTGGTGGGACCTTAAACAACAACAAAAAATCCGGAATCCGATCGGTGCTATCATATTTCTTTCTCGAGATATGTGTAATTGTTTATAAGAAATTAACATCTTATAATGACCCCATTTGTTTGCGTTTAATGAACTAATTCGCTCTACACAAGCATACTGAAGAAACAGTTTTCCAATGTCACGCTTTTGCCTGCCACATACGCTTAACCTGTTTTAGCCACGCTGTGACCAATTTAATTACGCTAAATTCGTCTTTTTACGGCAAGTATGAGCATAACTTTTATTTTGTTTTTATATTCTCTTTTAAGTCCTGCAATTTGCAAGTCGATATATTTATCAAATAGAGAAAAATTGATTATAAACAAATTATTTTTCAAGGTGCATTATGCCGAAACCATTCTTTCTGCTTTTCTATCAGAAGGATGCTGAGCAACCGAATAGCTAATTTTCTTCAAAGACTCCTGTTAAAACCGCGAGTCAGAAACTATGTGTTTCTTTTGTTTAACCATTACCATTAAAAATACGGAAACATACTAGTAGCTGTTTGCTGTAAACAACATTGGATTGGATGAATGGAATGTTAAGGTTTTCAAATACAGAAATATTCAATTTTGTTTGTTGAAAGATCACATGAGTAGAATCACACATCACAAAATACTTCATTTACACATGTACAGAAATTTCTAAATGAACGTATATAAACTTTAAGTTAATCTTTTCAATTCAATTTATCATTCAATAATTCATGATCATCTTTCTAAAACTGTTAATTTGATGTTTTTATGCTGTAATATACGAATGCGATTACATGTGAAATCGCGTTACATTCTCTCTTCCTCTAGATCAGTAAGTGCATGCAAACAGAATACAACTACACCTCAGCAGTATCCTACCCAAGACTCATCCCCACCTACATCTCCTAGTTCTCTTCCATCCTCCGGAACCCCTTTGAACCCCCTTTGAAACAAATACACCTCAGCAGTATCCTACCCAAGACTCATCCCCTACATCTCCTAGTTCTCTTCCATCCTCCGGAACACCTTTGAACCCAATTACCTAATCCCCTGAACCTAATCCTTGTACTACCTCTCCCATTATTCATTCCCCTACATCTGTAACCCCTCCCTCACCTCCTAACACTGCTGGGACACGATACTTCCTTCGACCACGCACTCAAGGTAAAAATGAGATAAATAAATAGCAACTACAGTCAGATGCAGCAGAAAAGCATCCGTGTAGGTACATGCAGAATATTCAAATAATGCATCATAATGTGCAATCTCTTTCAAATAAAATTGAATTTATCGAGGCAGCATTAGAGTGTGATCTCAGTCAAATAGATGTTCTTTGCTTTACAGAACATTGGTTATCTCATAATGATCTAAACACACTCCAAATTCCTAGTTTTTACCTTGCAGGATCTTATTGTAGAGTAAGGGAATCAAATAAAGGCCCTGCTTACGGAGGTTCATGTATTTATATAAGAAATAATATTGATTCTACCTTCTTGTCAGAATTCAATTTATATGCAGTTGAAAAAGTTTTTGAAATAACAGTCGTGCTTCTTACTACGCTCAAAATTATCTTACTTTGCATCTACAGACCTCCAACAAAGCGAGCTTTAGATTATTTCAATTTCTTAGAAAATCTAGAGAAAACTCTGAACAAAATTAGTAATCTCTTTTAAATCCATTGTTGTATGTGGAGATTTCAATATTGATTTTCTGAGCGAATCCCACGAAAAAGAGCAGTTCCTCAATTTAATTCATTCTTTTAATTTAGATATTACAGTGAACGTACCTACACGGAATACTCTTAAATCACAAACAGCAATAGATCAAATTATAATTAACAAAACCCACAACTCGATATGAAGTAATAACGAATAATCTAAGTTACAGTGACCATGATGCACAAATTCTTACAATTACTAATAACATGAATACTGACACAATAAATAAAACACGCATGTGCAGAGCATTTACTAAAGTTAACATTAAATTATTTACGGACTACTTGCTGAAAGAATCATGGGAGGCAGTTTATAACGCTATTGACACAAATGAAAAATATAATGTATTTTTCTCAAAGCTTTCATTTCTCTTTAACGCATGCTTTCCTATTAAAAAGAGAAAATTAAACATTTCACGAAAAACACACAAGGAATTAGAACATCGTGTAAAAATAAACGTACTCTCTACTTTATTTCTAAACATCATAACGTATCACCCGGTTTCCACGTCTACTTCCGAGAATATAAAAGAATTTTAAGGAAAAAAATAGTTCAGGCAAAAATAATTAAAAATAATGAGAATATTTTGAACGCTAGAAACAAAACTAAAACATCGTTAAAAATTCGACCACGTCATCACGACATTTCGTAAAGTATGTTGTTTTAAAGGATAATGAAAGAGAAACAAGAAATCCAGAAAAAGTTGCGAATCTCTTCAACCAACACTTTTCTAGAATTGCGGTTGATCTCACGAAGGGACTATAACCACAAAATTCAACATCATATGCTTCCCAAAACAATTTCGGCACGATGTTTATTTACGAAACTTCTTCTAAAGAAATCCTCAGAATAGTCAGTAAATTAAAAAATAAATATTCATCAGGTTTAGATGAATTTCCGGATTGTTTATTAAAACCGTGTGCACCTGCCATTATACACCCATTAACTCACATTTTCAATGCTTCCTTGTGCACAGAAATATTTCCAGATACTTTCAAAACAGCAAAAATTAAGCACTTTATAAAAAAGGGAACAAAAATGAAATTCAAAATTACCGGCCAATTTCTCTTTTGTCAGTTTTCTCAAAAAATATTAGAGAGGCTTTTCTATACGCGAATGGAAACTTTTCTCAGGAAAAACGAAGCGTTTTCAGACTTACAACACGGTTTCAGGAAATCAAAATCTACGGAAACTGCCATTTTTTCTTTCCTTAAAGATGTTGCTTCATCAATGGATCAAAATGAAGAACCCATTGGGATATTTTTAGATCTTTCGAAAGCTTTTGGCGTTATTAACCATAACATCTTGCTCTCAAAATTACCTTCTTATGGAATTCGTGGTATTGCCCTAGATTGGATAACCTCGTACCTTAAAAATCGATCTCAAAGAGTAGAAATACCGTACTGGAACAAAAGGACATTATTTACTTATCTCTCCAATTGTTTGCCAATTGAACATGGGGTCCCACAGGGTTCGATCTTAGGTCCTATCCTCTTTCTGTTGTACGTAAACGATATACCCTCATCTATTAAAAACGGAAGAACAGTTCTGTTTGCCGATGACACGAATGTTCTTTGCAAAAAAGAAACAATAAATAGTACAATTTCAGAAGTTTCAAATTGGTTTTGTAATAACAAATTAATAGTTAACGAAGGAAAAACGGTGTCAATGCAATTTTGCGTTTCAAATCGGCAATCGTGTGCTCCATTGAAAATTAACAATATGCAATTAGCTGATGTTAAGGTAACAAAATTTCTAGGTCTCTCAATTCAATCAAACCTCAAATGGAATGTACATATAACAGAATTAAACACTAAATTAAGTTCATTATGTTATGCATTCAGAATTCTTTCTAATTCTGTCACCCTTCATGCAGCTCGTTGCGTATATTTTGCAAATGTACATTCCCGCCTGAGATATGGCATAATATTTTGGGGAAGCTCATCCTTTAGTTCCCAGACATTTAGATTGCAAAAGAAAATTATCCGAATAATGAAAAAATCCCATCCACGTGATCCGTGCAAGCCTCTTTTCATTGAGCTTGGAATCTTACCATTGCCTTGCCTATTTATTTATGAGTCTGTAGGATTTGTCAAAACTGACTTACTTAACGGTGGGAACATATTTTCATGTAATACTGATATTTATAGTTACAATACTCGATGTAGAAATCATGTTCATCAAGTGTCAGTATCAACAGCTCACTACAAGAAATCCACATACAATACATGTACGCTACTTTACAATGCATTGCCAGATGAAATTAAACAATTAAAATTGGTACACAAATTTAAATTAAAAGTAAAATCTTTTCTGCTGCAAAACTGTTTCTATACAATTAGAGACTATACTGATCGCCAAAAAGAAACATAATGTTTACTTTAACAAAAACAAGATATAGTATAATGAATTAGTTTACATTTGCATTGTATAATTTTAAAAAAAGACTCAATATAACCTGTAACAAATAATGTACTTCCGGGTCAATGACCCCCATCTCGATCAGGTTTTTGTCCAGTTTCCCTGATCCATTGAGCAAATGCTGAGATGGCCCCTTGATTTGCTTCTGGACGTAAATGTAGCTTCACTATGCGCACGTTTTGTTGAACTTTCCTTTGCTTGTAGTGGTAGTAGAGCTTAGGGTGAGTTTCTATTTTGTTAACAATACAGAAAAATCAAGTCTTTTCGTTTCTTTACCGTTAAAAATAAGTTTTCTATAATTTGGCAACGAAAATATCTAGTTTTTGAAATGTTAATCTCTCGCTTTTGAAATTTGTTATTATTATTATTATTATTATTATTATTATTATTATTATTATTATTAATCTTTCAACTATTAATAGTTAAATTGTTGGGAAGGGATTCTGAAACTCAAGAAAGCGTGCGCAGATGATTTTCTCCCTCATACGTCACATACAGTTTTTGACTGTTTTTGACTAAATAAATAAATAAATAAATAAATAAAACAGATTTTTCGTTACAAAATTAAAGATCGCTAGCTTACCTCGGAAGTATCAATGCGATTTTTTAAATATTTGTTGTTTATAAATTCAGTAAAATTGCACATTTTTTAAATTCTAACATTAACCAACAGAAATTCATAAGGGAACCTCCATTACAATGTCAAATATCATTGCAAATTCTTAATAATATAAAAAGAATGGCCAAGGTTACTACCTTATTCGATAGATGACAGATATCTCATCCGCAATGAAATTTGATTGCAAAACTGTATTTGCTTGCATTTTTAATACACATTTTTAATACATTGTAATACATTTTTAATACATTTAAGGACCAAAAGCCATCGTTCTCTATCACGGCTTGCAATCTACGCGGAAATGAAGCCACCAACGTAGCAGGATTGTGGGAACTATGGACTACTTCCTCCCATGCATCAATTACCACATCCCAGAGAGCATCTGCCGTGGATGGGGGTAGATCTGGCCAATTTTCTGCCATGACACGCTTTGTCTCGGCCCACAATTTCAATTGGGTTCAGGTCAGCTCCACGAGGAGGCCAGTTCAGAACCTGTACTTCCTCCTGCTGTGCAAGCCATTCCTGAACCAATTTACTTTTGTGAACCGACGAGTTGTCATGTTGAAAATTCACTTCTCCATCCGGATACATTTGTCCCACCGACGAAATCGTAATATATCGCTAGATTTATATCTCCATAGATATTGGGCGCCGTCGAGATGACCTTCTATCCTGTGGAGAACTCCAATGGCACGTGCAGAAATCCATCCCCAACACACTACAAATACTCGTCCATATCACCGTACATTGATGCACATATTCCGGATAATGACGGATACCCCGAGGTCTGTACATTCGTACTGGCCCGTCATTTGCAAAGGAAAAAACCGACACGTCGGAGAAAATTACATTTCCCCAGTTACGATGAAAGTTGTCCTCGGCAAATGCCAACCTGTAGAGCCTATGATCCTCGGAGAGCCTCTCCTTAATCGCTGCCCTGCGGAACCGAAGTTCCGTGTCCCTTAAGTGGTTCCTAACAGTTGTGACGTACTAGGATGAAAACCACAGACGACTGTTCTGATTGATATAAACAATATATTTACAGAATATTTACAATTAATGTACAAAGATTATAATACAAAAATCTAACCCCTTGGCAACCTTTCAGTTCTCTTAGCCGCGAAACCCCGCGACCGTCCCCTAGGCCTCGCCCAGAACCACTGCTTCGGAAGCAGCAAAAAGCAACGCGAGGTGCGAAGCTGTCGGACATAGAGTCCCGTAACTACACCAGTTACATGGCTTGTCGCCAAACCGATCTTCGACCCGAAGATCACGTGCAATGATAGCACTGGAGATACCTCTCGTCTTTCGACACCCAGCGTATCCCCCGAGGTGTCTGTCGGCGCGGCCTTAAATATCCGACGGCACGCCCCCACCCTACAAGCAGCGGGCGTCATACGGCTCGCTGGCCAGCCTTTCCAGAGCTGCAACCGACATCTCTTAAACTCGCCCCCGCGCGCGTCCTTTTGAAGGAAATTCCAGCCGGGATTCCTAAGGGCTTTTCCAACCGGCGCGGCGTGGCGCCGCCGCTCTCCACCCCCATCCACATCCGGCTTAGCACGGGTTTCCCCGAAGCGGCCCGACGCACCGGCGCCGGACCAGGCGACGCTACACAGTTCTCGAGCATCCAGAAAAGTTGGTCGCAGGTTTCAACTGAACCGAACTGAGGAATGATGTCTCCCTAGCCTGGTTCAGCAATGCGGCGACCTAGGCTTCGGTAGACACACGTCACAGTCCGGTGCCAGCACGTCTTCCCACTTCCCCTGTTTCTCGATCCTGCCGCAACCACCTACGTGCAGTAACGGGAGGTACCCCGTAATGACGCCCGGCCTTCGAAGCAGAGAGAGTCCCATTTTCAACCAACGCTAGGACTCGCTCCTTGACAGACCGATCGTAATGCGACATGGTGAAAGAATGCGGGCATGTCGCACGGCACGGCGAGCCGCGGCGCTTCGAGAGAGGGGAAATGTGAGGGGCGGATTCCGTCCTTAGGGGAATAATCAATAAATGGAAATATTTTAGTTAACTATCCACTCCACGCATTTTTGCGTAGTGTATTGATCAAGGACAATGTTCTAAAATAACATAGTTTAATGTTCTGCACGAAGTGCTAGGAGTAGGTTTTTTCAAAATTTTCATTGATAAACGCTATTGGCGGCATGCATTGTAATACAGTTTAGTTTTTTGATATAATTGTTTGGTGATGGAAATACCAGAATATCGTTCGTAAAAAACTATTAATTTTAACTTACGTTCATTGAACGAAAAAACTTCTTTATCATATGATAAGTTGAAGCCCTGATGAGTCCCAACAAAAAACGTACGTTTTAATCCATTTATCAAGTACTTTAGATTTATTACTAATTATGCAAATATGTTTGAGAACTTGGAGGCAGAACAGACTAACTAAACATTATAGAACTTAACAACTATAAAAATTTTACAAAATTTACAAACTTTACAAATGAACATGAACATTTGACCGTGCAAGCTTCCATAGCACTCCACCTCACCACATGATAACAAATGAAGCTGAATTTTAATGGTATAATATTTTGTTATTTCGAAAGCAAGAAACTCATCAAATGATGACATTTAGCGACAGTGTTGTTTAATATTCATTTTTTCCCACTTCCCAGGCAATATTCAGCGTCCGTTTATTTTCCGAATATCCATTTGAGAAAGCGTACCTCTGCACCTCCGTTCTGGCAGGCTTCTCGGAACGGCATACCGTTCTATTTACCGTATTATTAGAAAAATGGTTATTCGATAAAAAAATTCATAAAAACTTAATCATTTTCTTGAGAAATTTCAATAGTCTTTAATTTTTTAAACTTCATTTAATTAATTTAAATTAACTTAAGTTCATTCACAATTAACTTTGTAATTACTGCGTAATTACATGAATTCAAGCGGATTGCTAAGGCTATATTAGCATTGTTTTGTAATTTTGAGATTAAATGAAAAAAATAGTTCACACATTGGATGTGAACTAATTCTCCATATCATTGAATTATTTTCAATTAATTAATAATATTAATTCTTGTGCGAAGTCACCATTTTTTCAATTCCTTTAATATGATAAAATAATATTTACAAAAGTTCTTCTGATGATTTTAATCACTTAAGAATTGTGTGCTAAAACATATAAAAAGCGATAATAATACAAATGTATAAATTTGTTTTTACTTTTTTATATATATAAAGAGATACGAGATTTGAAATTAAACGTGCAATTTTTCCTGTAGCAGCCGTGACAAAGTCACTTTTGGGGAAAGTGGCCTTCGCGACCTTTCCCCTGTCCTCGCAAAAGTGCCGGCGCCGCGAAGGCAACATTCCCCAAATGCGACAGTTGCAACGAGTGATAACAAGAAATCTCGTACATTTAATTTAAAATCACATGTCTGAACGTATAATTTTATACTCAAAATACTATAAAACATTAACGTATGTTACATCATTTCATTTGTATATTTATTATTATCTATCGCTAGTGAGAAAAATACATGGTTCCATTTAAAAAATCAAAGATAATTAAATTTCCCGAAAACTAAAAATATTTCGAACAATATCTCTACGGCACATTACTTGCTCTATGATTCCGTATTGTTAAACTTCATTTCGATATCGGGAACCGTTCAGAAGTTATGATGTGGCCCATAGTAGGTGGAACTCTGTATAATTCTGTTCACAGAAAATTTTCATTAGTCATTTTTCTATTCTCCAATTAATAAGCGCTTTTTAGAACAGTTATTATGCTTTATTTAATAAAAACATCATGAAAACATTCTTCCCTTTTGTAATTCAATTACCTATCTCCCAGGGATCTCTCCGATCTGAAATGTCCTTTGTTGCCCGCTGCAGCGACGATTTTGTGTGGCAGCGCCCGCGAGGCATAAATAGGAACACGAAAGTCCATGCAAGCAAAACTGACCGCCCTTGCTATAGATTCTGCTAGGATATTATTTGATAGACAATTACAACTATTACGATCATCAATATTCCCTTCGAGATTCTGGATTTTTTGTCTCTGAAGCTTGGCATATTGTCAGTCTACTCTTAATCCAGGTACTATTAAGCTCTCCGATCTCAATAAGACGTGTCTTGAACCATGAGTTCTTGGAAACAGCAACCTAGCTCAAATTAAGAATAACATTGGTATCAGTTAAACGCCATTCCTAAAATACATTAACGAAATTATATAAGATACTGAGAACTGATTAAAATGCAAACAAAATTAAAGGAAAAAAATTGAATTAAAATTAATAGTGATAATAGGAGGTAATTAATCGCACTATTTTGTAATCGCAATATTATTATACTTCATGAAGCAGAAGGGTTTCCAATCCCCAAACGTTTTGTCTACGCTAGGGAACGAACTCGCTTAGGTTTAGAGATATGTTACCATGTCCACCACACTATTATCTCCCTAAGAATCATAGCCCATCCGATAGAAAAATAGATGGATAGATTAACACATGCTCATTCTCGTGCACGAGAATAAAGGTTTTTAAAAACTTAAAGTGCGGTCTCACGGTCCGCGGTGTCTACTAATGTTTGAAAGTAGGGTGCAAATACCATAAGTTTGAGATGGCCTATTGGAATTTACGTGTTTCGGGAACTTCTGTAAGAACTCAACATTTCAAGGGTTCGATTCAATAGCAAGGCTGCTCGAGCAAGTGACCTCTCTGGGAGTCATTTCAAAACATAGGCGTCTTAGGGACGTTATGTACTTCCATTCAATAGAAATGGAAACAACGTTAATTAATGTAAGGAAGTATACTGATTTGGAATATATTCATTCAAAAAACATTTTCATTGCAAAATTGCTCTGTCATTAAAATTAACTGAACTCGTACTTAATTTCCCATACCATACATTAGAAATTTCTCTCATTACATGTCACTTACGTTAAAGATCGATTATCACCCGAACAAAACATCAGGTAAATGGTATACTTCATAATATTCTGTCTGTGAAAAGTATACAAATGAGTGATATAATAAGAAAGAATTTTCGTCTTCGTAAAACGTGTGTATACTGTTTAATGTCTTATGTCTATATTTAAATGTGTGTTGCATTACAATTTATACAAAACTATTATTTGCTTATTATATTGAATTTAAATTATTTTTCACAATTTAATACATGTTAAGAACTTGTTCCTCCAAAAGGGAGTAACGAAGAAATCTCCGGGGGAGGGAGGTATTATTGGATTGGTGTCACATTCTACAGACTACGCCTGTTATGCCTTTGAAGGCGAGGAGATTGGGGAAAACTTCCGATGATAGGCCACTTGAATTACTAGAAGAGACAATGATAAGAGTTGCTTACCTTAGAGTTGAGGATTCCTCAAGCCCGGTGTCAAATATATATATTTAATCTTTAAATTATTAACAAATGAGACATCATTTAATTCCTCTATTGAATTATTCATTTCAGTCAAAAAGATGTATAGTTCTATTTGAAAATTCACATGTGATTCAATTTCACCAAAATTAAAAATAATACACAGAATATATCTCCTGCAGAAAACTTGCCTCGTGGAATAAGTATGAAAATGATCCATCGAGTCAACGTTCTGTTCAAAAGCATTTTGAAAATAACTTGTTAATTAACAATTTCCTCGCTAGACGATAAATATATTGGCATACATGTTGCACCACTGAATAGAATACACCCAAACACAAAGAAATATTCCCATTTGCAGGACAACAGTTAGTCTCAGCGTTTTGAAATTTGCGAGAGAATTTATTTATAACACAGATGAATCAAAATAACTAAACTACTATTTCAACGATACATTAAGAATAAATATAAAATTTCGAAAGTTAAAAAACAGCTCATGAGCAACAATTTCCACCGATTTGTTGTAAGTCAGAAATCGATAATACCGTACAATTCAATTGGCAGAAAGCAAGACTGCAAGACTATTTGAATTTTATGCTTGACTGCCAAGAGCGAATGAATTATCTGGAAACAAATGAGGGTTAGCATCAGATGCTAAGATCCTATAAACAATTGCGTGTCTAGAAAACGAAAAGCGGTAGCTCCGGTTGGATTGCGGAATTTTCCATCTTACGTAATGGGAATTGTGATGAGAGAATAAAAAAGAATTGCAAAATTTATAAATTAATAAACAATTACCAATTTTTGCAATTATCAAGTGAGAAGGGTTCCCTGATACCCCAGAATCGAAAACTGAGAATTAACAATTTTATAAACAATTTCGAAATATGCGCTATTCCTGCCGGGGAGTGTCTCCAAATCGTCCCTGAGTTGAATGTCGCAAAATAACATTTTTGACAAGAGATGGAAATTGATTGCTTAAAATCTAGCTTAATTGTTCCTTTAATGATAAATATACAGTTGGTCTTTGAGTCTTACTGTCTTTTATTAAAATGGTTTCCCAGGAGTCCTCTATCGATTCGAGAAAGACAATATTTTGCAATTTTTGCAAATTTAATAAACTTATGAACAATAACAAATCTGCAATTTTGGTCGTTTCTCTTATCGAAAACATTTGTAGTAAACTGGCCATTTGATAAAGTTTATGAATTGTGTATGGCCAATAGTATTTAAATTAAAATGAATATAAGAAAGTAATTGGTCTAAAATGAGTTTTATTTTATCTGATATCAATGTGATTTAATCAATGCTTAATATCTAGTTTAATTGTTATATTAAGGCCAAATATACACTTGATCTTTGAGTTTTACTGTCTTTTATTGAAATGATTCCTTAAAAATCTTCTATCGATTTGAGAAAGACAGTATTTTGCATTTTTGCAATTTATTAAACCTACGAACAATTGCATATATGCAAATATAAACGTTTGTCTTATCGAAAAAAATCTACAGTAAACTGGACACTTGATAAAGTTCATGAACTGTGTATAGACAATAATATTGGAATTAAAATGTGTATAAGAAATTAATCGGTCTAACATTAGTATTATTTTATCGGATATCAATGAAATTTCTTCAAAAAGAATTTTTTTAACAGAGGTTAAGTGCTCTGTGTTCAAATATATTTCAATGAATTTACTTTCATGTTCATACAAGTGTTTCTTCCATGTATTTTGTTTGAAAATTAGTTCCATCAAATTCCAAGTATTTCCTAGCACTCACACAATTCCATGTACCATCAATGCACATGTCAATAAATTATTTTATAAAACTCGCGACTTGTGAATACAACAAACATTCTAAAATAACTGCACCAATCAAGTCGATTCTCAGACAGCAAGATTTCCAGGCCACAAGCTCTGATGTTCCGTATCCTCATACAACTCCCAAACTTCTGCACTCCGTTCGCTTTAGGACCAGTCATCGCAGCTACTACATTTTAGTGAGTCAACGGCCGTCTACACCAACGTGAGGCGAAGCGTACCTTCCCACAACGCAACTTCCTTTCAGGAGAGCTCCTCTCGGAGCCGCCACACCACAAACCGGAAAAGCAGCCGCGTGAACGCCAACACGGGCGCGTCAAAGCGTGAGCTCTCATCCCGCGCGACACAACGCTTGCTCGCGTGCATGCACGCACGCACGCACGCACGCCGCAATGCCGCCGCCGCCGCCGCCGCCGCCGCCCGGCCGCGAGTTCGCGAAAGGGAAGGTCGGTGTCGCGGCCAGGGGGCGTGGCAGTGTGGGATGGAGAGAGGCGACCCGCCGCGCGCCGAGTTCACAAATGGGAAATGTCATCTCGCCGACGCGAAGCCCCGTGACATTTTTCACGCCTGTTACATGCGCTCTTGTGACACGCGTATTTGTTCTTTTACGAAATAAACGCGGCGGGGCGAGGGCACTGCGTGGGTTGGTGGGTGGCTGACTGGATGGGTGAGTGGGCGAGAGAGAGCGGGTGAAGGGTGAGCAGGCATGAGGACGGGTTGGCGCGAGGGTAACAGGAGGGTGGGTGTGAAAGTGGGAGGTGGGTAAATGGACGCGAGGATGGGCGTAAGGATGCATAGCGGGAGGGATATTGTACATCGTGATGGCACGGGGGAGAGGCGGCAGGACGTCAGGTTGTACGGGTAGTGGTTGTGGGCACGAGATGGCAGCATGGGGCGGCGCTACAAGGGACCGACGGGGTTGTGGTTAAGCTGCAGTTTTATTCGAAAGACTTCTTTTTTTTTGCCACAAGGCGTCAGCAACGGAGGAAACTTCCTCACGACGTAGCTCTAAGCTGTTTGGGTAAAACGTCCGTTTGAGTTTTCCGTCCTTGCAAAGGAAAAGGCGAATTGAATACTTTGGACAAAATGTAATTCTGTTTTCATGTCGTGAGCAACATTTGATGCGAACATAATTTTAGAGACGGACATTTGAGAAAAATTTTTTCGCCCCCTAACATTCAGAAAAAACATTACTTATTGTTCATCGAAATAAATTCATATACAGGGTCATTTTTGCAGTTACCGAAATTTTTAAAGAATCAAAGGGCATTTTGTTACCCTAAGGAAAAAATTAAATGTTTGTAGAAAGTGTCAGTCACAGAGCCTACATTTATTGAAATGCAATAATGATATTCAATGAATATGGCTTTTATGTGCTGTCAAATACATATATACAAAAATATAGTATTGGTATATCATTAACATAATATTGGCATATTATAGTATTGGTATGACACTGGTATATCATTATGTATAAAAATTAAATTTAATCCACCGGAACTTATATTTACTTTCACAACAATACCAAATATTATACATATTGTTCCCTTAATGTAATATGAAATATAAGCACGACGATCTAAATATAAAACATTCTACTAAACACTTAAGACCCAATTATAATAACGTAGGAATGCATGTTGTGTCATAGGCAAATTATTTACAATACAATTTATGAAACTACATTCAGTATATTGTTAATACAATAATATATATATATATATATATATATATATATATATATAATTCCACGACTGTGATAATATTTTTTTCATTATTTCCGTCAGTAAAAATATTAAAAAATAGCCATTTCCTGTACAAAAACTACATCTTTGATCACCATTAAAATAAAACTCGTCAACACTTGTAAAAGAGCCTTAATTGAGAGAGAACAATATATTCATTAAATTAGCTTTAAATGTTCACAAACGAACAAGTACTCCGAAGGGGATGTACACCCGGGGAAATGAAAAGAGTATTCATAAAAATGCAATTTATGAAGCGGCCCCTCCCATCGGCTGGCACGCGCACGCCCCCCCACCCCTACTCTCCCCCCCCCCCCCGTCGACTATCGACTATGCTCTATCTAATTTCCTAATTGAGCGCGTTGTCCCACACGGGTCGTTGGTTCGGGCGCTGGACGCCCTGCAAAGTGTGTCCGTGTGTTGCAGCGCGAATGAAATCTAATTTGACGTCGATGGTCACCTGGTCGCGGGCGTTCCGCCTAGCACGCGCGCGCGGGCCCTCCAACGCTGTGGAAGGTTCCTCACTTAATTTCTCTCAGAATATCTTATTCTGAATTAGAAATTGGAGCTTAAAATACATTAGCAGCTCAGGTCTCCAATGTTTAAGTTAGTAAAGAAAATGGAATACCGTGAAATTATCAATTTTTTATTATAAATAACCAACGCTCACCAGACGTATGCATACTACATGTTAATCACACCTCGTCCAGGCACATCTTTTTACCGATAAAATTGTGCGGAATCGAAATGTGAAAAAATTGATTTTACCTAACAATACTTTTTGTTTTAATAAATGTGAATACACAATAATTATTTTACCGATTTCAGATTAAGTTAGATCCTAATGTTAAAACAACACTGGTAATATAATTGATAAGTTAATAAAATGGATACTCAAAGATTTTGTTGTTAATTATAAGTATTATTATTGTTTACTAGTTTTATAAGCAAATAGATAAGAATCGATTTTTCTCATTCTAGTAAATGATATATATTGTATTGAATTAAATGAACAATAGTACAGTGTTCCTAGAGTAAGTGATCGAGGCACAGAGGTTGGAGCAACGCTCATGGTCTTATGCCGGCTTGCCGTGGAGTAATGTATTTGTTTTCTGAATTGGTAAATAAATATTTCTCTATGTATGAAAGATTCCAGAGAAGAGCGGCCCTAGTGTCGTGTCATCAAGCACGCCGTTTCGCCGCTCATCAAGAAAAGCGACGCGTGGTTCTTGTATGTATGCAAATGTGATAATTCCTGTTTCACTCGCTAACTATGGAGTTGCCGCGTTATGAAACGAGATC
The DNA here is from genome assembly GCA_011170035.1 of Teleogryllus occipitalis. Classification (NCBI taxonomy): domain Eukaryota; kingdom Metazoa; phylum Arthropoda; class Insecta; order Orthoptera; family Gryllidae; genus Teleogryllus; species Teleogryllus occipitalis. The sequence goes on along the minus strand of BLKR01000043.1, from coordinate 883,587 downwards.
TATTTGCAGGTTGCGAGGAGTTCATCATTGACACTGATGGCTTCTTTCGATGCGTAGGGAGTGAAGCGTTTTTAATTACCTCGCAGATCACATTCTAATGAACGTCGTAAATCATGGCTAATAATGACACCGAGTCAACTGGATTGCTTTTCTTGGTCGTTTATTGAAGGGACATGGTTTCAGACAATACAAGTACGCTTCTTATAGTTAGAATACGGCCAATCAACGGATTACCGCCTCAGAACTAAATTAATTATTAGTGAATATAATATAATCAATATCTTATAATGCGGGTAAAATTATACAGTATATTATTATTCAAAAATAAAGTAAACGCAAAACGAATAAATATTTTTTCACTAAATTATTAATTTGTGTTTGCCCAATTTTTTCCATTAAATACAATTTCGGAACTGCATTGGAAATTAAAATAGCATAAAATATATTTGACCATTTCTCAAATAATTTAACATTAAGGTAAATGAGTGCCAGAGATATTTGACTTTATCATAAAATTGCTCGCATATTTAGTCTATAATATTAGAAGTGGGGTGTGTTTAAGAAATTAATTTCAAATGTTAGAATGCCAAATTTCATGTCTCATCATACTCAAATGTCAAAATACTCTTAACAGGGTGGTTCCTGGAGCTCTAACCTCACCCAATGCCTCCAAAGAAAGCGGTAGAAAGGCAAATACAGATGTTGTGTACAGATCAGTACGTTTCTGTAAACAGTGTGAGGTCTACCTGAAAGATGTCAGAACAGTAGCGAGTTCTGTGGAGCAGGGAGCGGGGTAGGCGTTCATTACGCACTATCTGTAGGAGCCGAGAGGACTGTATTACTTCCAGAATTACATTTTAATTAATAAAGGCCGTTAAACACGGAAACCGCACGCGGGCACATAGGCGCGCACGCGTGCCGAACGCCGCCGGGCGGCAAACAGTAGACGGCGATTGATTAAACTCTTGATCCCCGCAAGACGGCGCACATGCTTCCCGTCAGCCGCCTGCTGTCTGCACTCAGTCCGTCTCTCACCGCCCACCACCCACCGCTCACAGCACTCCGTCCAACTCTCTGTCGCCTACCAAACATCGCACACTGCACATCACTCCGGTCCATAACTCAACGCTCACTGCCCACTGTCCACCACCCACCGCTCACAGCACACCGTCCACCGCCAACTGCCCCGCGCCTTCCACCCACCGCTCATTGCTCTCCGCTTACAGCTCAGCTCTCGCTGCCCACTGCCCACATTCCAACTCTCAGCATACCAGCGCCACAACCCCACGCCAAATCCCCACTGTTGATCGTTCACAGTCCACCATCCAGACTTCACATTTTTTTCCCCACCGCATGCAGTCTATCATCCGCTTCCCTTCAATTACGGTTCACTCACCCCTCATTCTTTCTAACGATTCCCACCTGACGCTATTGAAGTCTTAATTAACCAGAGTCATAAACCTCTATTCATAACCACGCGTGGGCAACGTAGGTAGAAATTCTCCTGGATTTCGGCTTACTCGAAAAACATTACACAACAAATAAAGAGTAAATTACTCGCGAAAATATGCGAGTAATAAAGGGTCGAACTTTTGGGATTAGGTACTGCACAAAAATACTTATAATGAAAACAGGCATGCTGAAATTCTGCTAGTAATGCATGGGCTGACGAGAAAAGTAAATAAAACATGAGATATGCGGTAAATAATTGTAAAGATTTCTCTTAAATAAATATTAATTTTTGTAGTCTGGCAATAAAACGTGCGATATATTTCTCTCGTGTAATAAAGTTTCATGAGAATCAAAATTAGTTTATTTTGCTACAATTGTTTATCATGGTAATACGATTCATAATGAATGAAAAATGCAAGATTTAAAAGTCAAATGATATAGGAATTCGATACAATCTAGTATTTTGCTAGAAAAAGAAAGGAAATTAGTGTAAGTTTTCAATTTCGACAATCAATTGCATAATTATACGATAAAATGGCTGTTTTCGTATCTTTTCCGTCTCTTTATTATTTAAAATAACAAAAACGTTATTTTTGTTCACGTCTTCCAGAAAGTGCGGTAATACATTCCCACATTTGTAATTTTGCTACATTCATTTAACACAATATTTTTATCACGCAAAATAAATATAATTTTAATAAAATAGTTACTAAAGTTTGCACAAAATATTAACTACGATATTTTAAAACAAAAACAATGGTTAGAGAAACTTCTATCTATAAGTTTATATTTTACAACAGTGTAGAAAATAATTTTTTAAACAAATTTTATTCAGAAGGCAGAAATTATAATTATGATTTTATAGTTTAAGTCTCATTTGTTCCGAAACAGTTTTAGACAGAAAATCCTAACACACCAAATCTTGAATAAAACGACTGTTAGAAAAATTACGATTAAGCTTCCTCTAAACAGGGGAGTACTGAAGAGAGACAAAGAGAAACGAGGGAACTCCTTAAAAATCTGAGTCGTGTTTGTTGCAACTCAAATTTTACCCTAAGATAATCGACATACGTTAGTCAAAAAAAATTCGGTGGAGGCATCAACACAAGTTAACTTCTATGAATACACAAACACCATAAAAATGTCTCCTCTACGGGGCACGGTCACTCACAGAAACTTGCTTCTCCATCACGCCACACCACATTCCCATTGACACCCCATATCTCGATACATCACGCCGTCAGGGCTCAGGGTGTCAACTGATGTCGCTGCAGTGCCTCTGACCGCGAGGTTCTAGAGTTCAAGTACAATGATGTAGGATTTTCGCCATTAGCTTGTGAGCCAGGTCGAATTCAGTCGCTGTATAGAAGAGAATTTTTGCCGGCTGCTGCTCTGATTTGTAGTTTTCCGTGCTTTCACCGATCATCACCAGGCGAACACCAGAGCAGTACCCTGACAAACCGGCCAGAGATCGTGCGCGATCTTTTATTCCTCTTCCTTGTTCTATCCTCACCCCTTACACACATTTACACTCACTTGCTCTACACTAACACATACCAGGAGATCGGCTAGGGCGGTGCCCCGCTGTTGGGATACACCTGGTTTGGGAAGACCCCGCTAATCGACGGAGGATCGGCGCCGGATCTCGCTATCCAGCCGGGAAGATCACCAACACATCCCGAGGAAAGCATGCACTAGACTTACGGGACTAATGATCTTAGCAGTTGACGCTCCCGGAATCACTAACAAATTAATAAATCAAGCATCACGCCGCCGTCCGCCTTGTCACAAACTTCTTGCCTCTCCCAAACTCTCCGTCGCGCACCGACCCTGCACCACCCCAATGAACCGCTTGGACCCACGTCACCCGCTCTGCCCATCTACCGCCCCGCGCTCCTCCCCCCCCATTCGCCATCACTTGATGGGCCGCCGCGCGCTTGCTTCGAAGCACATTACTGTCCACATGTTTGCTCGACTGGCTCATTTAACTCCAGAGCAATCCACTTAACTGCAGACAGTAAAACAGGACACAACTGCGCCAGATAGGCAGCTAGAGACACGGATAAACAAAAGACGAGGGCTAAGGGTTAAGGGCAAGAGCGCTCGCAGTCCCTCTTGAGGAATTGTGAAATATCGCGTTGGGCGTTGGAAATAAAATAAGAGACACCTAATACCCACCAGGAGGATAACCGTAACGTTAATTGACCATTTACCTATAATTACCACGCTGCGATTAAGGGGGACGGAGCAGCATGAAACCCCTTATAAAACCTTATCCACGCTTGGGAATTTCTGAAACGAATGGGTCGCTTCAGCAATTTTACAAGATGTACCCCTCAGACTGAGTTCAGCCTGCAAGAGCTGTAATCTGGTAGGTTGCAATTAAAATAAATTATACTCAAAGTCGTTATTTAACGAAGGTTCTTCAATAATACTTCATTATATTTCCACTTCAGCATCAATTAAACTGTGTCACAATAAAATCTAGATATTTCTAGTAACTAATTTTTGCAATACTTTATAATAAAAAAATACTGAAACAAAATACATTCTCGCAGTTATTTATATTCTCATTTTAGATTTGTTTTAAAAATCCTAAATGTAAGCATCAATTAATAAATAAAAATATAGTTGTAAAAATTATATAAAATATTTTATTTGCAAAATTTTCTCTGTTCCTTTCAAATAAAAATACTAAAAATGTAGTATTAGTAGGTGATATTATTGTTTCTTCATTTTATATGAACAGAACAGAAAATGACAATATCTGGTGTAATTACATCAAGGGTCAGAAAAATGTTATTGTAAGGGATAGAATATTTTAATGTCGTTGATAGCTCAGGCATTAATCATTTGAATTATTCAAAATTCTTTTCAGATTGTGACATGAGCTGGGCTGTCCGGGTGACACCGCATCGAGGGCTGTAGTGCCAGGCAGTACAGCCTTGGAGAGGACCGCGATATGTCGGTCGAAACGTCGGCACCTCACCCTTCGACTCGGCTTCACCCGGACAGCCCTGATCACGACTCTGGCCGCGGAAGCCTACGATATCAGATTGTGACTATTTTTATGTTTGTTACGTCATCTTACTAATTTAAAATATAAATTGGGATGCATAAAGAAACAAATGATCCTTCATACCGCAAAGGTCTTTGGAGTGTCTTCCATTAGTTTTTACGAATCGTTAGGTAAACTTGCAATAAGATTCCTCTTGTTTTTCTGTTATAATACTACATTTTGCTTCTCCAAATGTGCATTAATATTTAAGCAGACAAACAATGTGATTTAGAATTCCCGTTGTTAAAGAACCCCACATTTTTATGTTAGTTCATAAAATATTGAAGTACTTTAACGAGGATTTTTACATTTCAAATGTTATACTAGTTTATTTTTTTATAATTTCGAATTTTCTCTTTTTCATGACTAAATAGCGTAATCATAGTTTAATAATTTTTTTTTTGAATCGCTACCACTGAATTACATTTTCAAAGAAATTTTCCTATAAAATATTTTTTGGGTTATGACATACTCATAACTGCAGATGAGGGAAATTTGTTAGAATATAATTATTTTAATTTTTCATAATCTATGAAATTTTTTAAAAATTATATGCATACTGATTTATAATTTTTTGCACACTATTAGAAATTCGCATATCTTTGCAGGTAGAGCTTTATACCAGCAACTTATTTTTAAGGGCAATGGATTAAAGGCGGGCGAAAAGCTGAGCTCTATCTATAGATTCAACCTCCTCAATCACCATCGCCGTGAGCCCGTCATGTGCGCCTTTTCAAAATGTTCGAACAGTGTCGAGTAACTCGTGGTTGGTGTTGTGCAGGCGTTGCATGGAGGATTCAGAGCGGTCAAGGTACAGGTAATCAAATGAGAGTATAAGGAACGGCGGAGAGAGTTGCGGTGGACAGGGGTCGGATGAATAGCGAAGGCGCATACGGAGGTTGCAGCAGGAATGAGCGGGAAGCCAAAGGTTTGGGATCATTAGGATTGACGTAATTTGACATGGTGACATTGGCAAGTTAGGTGGAGACTAGAGAGGAATAAGAATGGAAGAAGAGCGATAAGGCGTCAGGCGGGGTGGAAGGGTGCACGCCGAAACGCGCGCAGCGCGAAATAAACACGCCTCAGCAGCGCCGAAGCAGCTTTTTACGATTCATCGCCACTGCTGGCGAGCACGCGGGTGGGCAGGCGGGCACATAGTGTCTCTGATTCTAGAGAGGTGATTCCCTGACGCTACGAAATTCCCCAATAGTGACTCGTAAATGACGAAATATAGATGGCATTTATGGTTCTCTTCGGAGAGTGATAGTGTTATTTTGTAGTAACGACATTGAAATATACTCTACGCACAACCGTGGCTGTTTTTTGTTGGCTTCGGGAAACTTACATGATATTACCAGCAATTACAAAAGCAAAACCAAGTAATATTTCATGTAGCCTCATATGAATGACTCACGAAACCCAGATTAAATTCAAAGAAAAAAGTATTGATTTAAAAAACTTTCCCCGCAATAATGAACTTTTCCACGAGAAATAAAGTAATGTTTATTGAAAACAGCAATCTAAAAAGGTGAAAATAATAAAAATACATCTTTTTAACAAAGAGTGGAGAATGCCTCTTCTTTGATAAAGTGACGAAGTCTGCATAAAAATACTAACTTTATCATTATAATTGTAACATTTTAATACCAATATTTTCAGTTACACCGATGCGTAGTATCTTAGAAACTGGCTTCTTATAATTACTGTATGTGCAAACAGTGCTTATTTTTATTTCTCTTCAGTAATTCCGTCTCATTTTTCTCTACGTCCATTTCCTTATATACACCTATTTACCTTTTACTTCATCATCGCCGGGAAGCTATATTCTCTTTTGATCTTCGAGATCTCAGCTTTAATACAGCTCTTCTATCTGAGCGAGAACGAAAAACACGGAAAAATATGCAGTTAAGCGTTGATTTTCGGAAGCCCTCTCCACCGTGAAACATCCGATATGTACGTGATAGTAACACGCTCGAACAAAAAAGACGAGCGACGCTGGCAGCGCGCGTACCGGACGCGGAATGAAACATGAGCCAACAGTTGAATCCCGGGGGATCGCGCGCAGCGAACTTCCAGATATTCTTCCGGGACTCTCTCAAAGAACGGGCTGGCCTGTACCCAGGGACGTGAAGTAGAACGTCGAGTGAGGCACGCAGGTCTGATCGTACTAGGCACCGTTATTTGATTGAAGCGGCCGTAGAATCACAGACAAAAATGTCGAAAGATAAATTTCAGTGCGGCGCTATAATAAAAGTACATTTACTCCTACTCCCGGGCTCGGCTCCCTTTGACAGAGCCAAGCGCCCTGCAGCTGTTTGAGGCATCGCGGGAGTGACCAAATACTAGTGGACGAGTGTGCGTAGAGTTTCGTTTCAAACGGGGAATACTTATTCTGAAGACCCGAAACCGCTAATGTGGCCTCTGGGGATGACTTCACAGTGGGCAGTAGGTGAAAGGGTTGCGTGGGCGTCGAATTCAAATAGTGAAAACGAGACAAGAACGTGTATCAATCTGAAGAGAGCTTTTTTAATAGTTTTTATTATCCTTGTTCGACATTATTATGTCTTTCAAGAGTTTTTATGTTACATAGTATATTCAATTTTTTAACTACATTTCATCATACATGTACAATGTTTTAAAGCAATAATATTGACAATATAAGACAATAACTAACAACTGAAGATACCCAGAAAGGGTCCTTCAGAATAAACATACAATAGTTGGATTAAAAACATAAATATTGAATTTAGAAATTTTGGAAATTGCTTTACATCTAATTAAGGAGGATATAGTAGGTCTTTAGAATATCGTGATTTTATTCGCGGAAAAATATTGGCTGATTTACCTAGAGTGTACAAATGAGTAGCTGGGCAAGATGAAAAAGATGAGTAGAAATTGGAAGAAAGTTTTAAAATCCAAGTTTTCGGAGGTTCTATAGATAATTCTTTTAAAATGTGATCATTTCTAATATATCATAGAACTTTTAAAACATTTCTTAAAAAATTATTTTGCAGTACTTTCAGTTTTTGAAGGTTTCTTTTTGTGGCACCTCCACAAATTGGGCAGACGTAGGTCAGTGAAGGTCGTACAATGTATATATTATTAATGCTGAGCCTATTGATAATTTTCATTTTCTATTTATGAATGGATACAATTTTAATATTTTTGGGTGTATGTTATTAGCTATTGATGTTATGTGTTTTTTTCGGGTTAATTTGGTATCTATTTGAAGTCCAAGATATTTAACAGGAGTGTCATTTAGAAGCCATTTAGCTGCATGGTTATTAATTATTAAGGGATAAGTAGGAAGAATCCGTTTTAAGGAGAATATTTTAGCTTAAGATTTTTGGTGTTTTATTTTTATTGACTAATCATTGAACCAAGACATGAGGAGAATTAGATCATCTTGGAGATTGTCTCTACCTAAAAGAAGATCACTATGAGTGGTAAATATTGCAGTGTCGTTCACAAATAAGGCAATATTTGAATGTAAGAGGTAAGGCTTATCAGAAATAAAAACATTATAAAGCATAGGTGATAAAGGAGATCCTTGGAAAAGTCCAGATTGAATATTGTGATCAGTTGAGAGAGTGTTATTTTTTTGAACTTTGAATCTTCGATTAACTAAAAAGGGTTTTATTATATTTTGTAAGTAATTTGGAAAACCAATATTTCTCAATTTAAGAAGTAATCCATCACGCGAGACTTTATCAAATGCTTTTTTACATCAAGAAATATAACAAGAAAAAGACGTAATTTTTGGAAATTGGTGGCAATATAGTATGTTAAACGTAACAAAATGATGAGTAGTAGAATGGGTATGTCTAAAACCAAATTGACTACTAGGAAGAATATTATTTTGATTTACAAATTTATTAATCCTGGTTAAAGTTGCTCTTTCAAATATTTTTCAAAAATTTGGCAGCAAACTAATTGGCCTAAAATTTTCAGGTTTAGTTTGATCTGTGTTGGATTTATGAATTGGAAAATAAGTGCAGTTTTCCAGGAGTTTGGAAAATAGTTGAGTCTGAAACATGCATTATATATAGCTGTTAGTGAACTGAAGATGGGATATGGTAAATTTTTAATTACTATTTTAGGAATTAGATTTAAGCCTGGTGATTTCTTGTTTTTAAGTTTGGTAATTATGTATTTGATTTCAGAAGGGGAAATAAATTTAATTCTTTCAGGAACTGTATGAAGTGGGTTGGATAATGATTGAACTATGTTTTGTGTGAAGAAAATATTATTAGGGAGATTATTAGTAAAGGAGAGTTCAAAATGATTTGCCAGTAGTTCTGCTTTTTCAGAATTAGTAGTTGCTAATGTGTTATTATTTTTTAATGGGAGTAATTATTTTTTGTCATTTGTTATGTTTTTAACTGCAGACCAGAGGGGAGCTGAGTTAGGTTGAAGTTGAGATATACAGTTTATAAATTTAGAAAACTTGTATTGTTCTAGTTTATTTTTAACTTCACGAGTAAGGTGATTTAAGGTATTTTTAATACCAGGATCTCGAGTGATTTGCCACTTTCTACAAGTTACATGCTTGAGAGCAATTAAATTTAATACTTCTTTTGGTAGGATAGGCGTGACTGATTTGTTAGGATTATTACTTGTCTTTGTTGATAATTTAATAGCTTGTAATATATATCTTTGTATTTTTTAAATTTCAGCACCTACATCAAATGGAGTATGGAGAGAAGTAGGATAATTATTTGTTTGAAGCATACATGATTGGAAATGTTTCCAATTTATTTTTCCTTTAATTAGGGAATTATAATGTTGCCACTGTGGAATAACATTATTAAAGTTAATTAATACAGGATTGTGATCTGATTTTAATGCTGGTATGCAGTATTGTGTGAGTGGGAAGTTTAAAGTTTTTGAGACTACAATGTCCAGAATATTTGGAGAAATGGTATTATTAAATGGATAATGGGTAGGTTGAGAAGGGGTATGTATTGTCCAGTTATTCGTAGTTCCTAGATTAAATAATAATATACCTTGGGGGGTAGAAGTTTTACATCCCCATGCTTGGTGTTTTGCATTGAGATCTCAAATTAGTATTATTTTATTATTATTATTGAAGAGTAGTTTCAGGGTGTTTTTAGGTATTTTTTTCTTTGGAGGTTTGTAAACTACTATTATTGTGAATTTTCTGACTGATAAATTTATCGTTATTGCTGTTATTTCTAATTCCTTAGAGGTATGTACAAATATTTGTAAATGTTTGATTTTTCTTTTGATTTGTATTGCTACCCCACCCCCATCTTGTAAAGAAGCTCTCTGTATGTGATATAATTTGGAATATTTACTTTTTTAGCATTGTTTAGATGTGTTTCAGTAATACACGCTATGTCAATTTTTTGGTCATTTAGAAAATGTTTGAATTTATTTATTTAACGAAATAGTCCGTTGGCATCCCAGTTTAATAATTTTATTTTATGGTGATCCATTATTGATTATTCTTGGCAATACTTCTATTGTTAATTGTTGAATTTTTGGAATTAATATATTTAAAATTTGAGTTGGTAAACTTGGAATATATTTATTAAAATCTATTGTAGTTGGTGGGGATGGAAAAAAGTTATTTTCAAGATACGTTTGTGAATTTCTTGAGAGTGATGGTAGACGGGAAAAATTCTGTAAATTATTTATCAGAGGAGGAGGAAAAGGAGAGGGTGGAGTTTTGGAATTTCTAGTTGGTCTTGGGTAGTTTGGTGATGGTTTTGAAGGGGTTGAAAATTAAAGGATTTTGGAGTGTATTTCCCATTGGATTTGAACTAGATTTTGAATTACTATTTTTGAAGACTACATCTTCTATAATTAGCTGTTCAAGACAGTTCACACATTGAGGTAAAGAATTTTTAGTTTTTTTACATTCAGTATAATAATGTTTTTCTCCCACATATAACACAACTTGGTTCCAGTTTACAGTTTGTGTATGATTAAATAACTGACAATTTTTACATTTTATTGGTGAGATTTTGATTCGAAATTTGACTTTTACAACACTATTGAATAATTTTCTTAATTTGACAATCTCCCTACTCTGTTCACTGTCTAAGAGTTACACTGCACCTATTTCTAAGGCTTCTTTTTTTCAAAAGAGTCTGAAAAAATATTTACTGAGAATGTTTGACCTAATTCTAACTTAATTTCTTCGTTAGTATACGAAGTTGGTATGTCGTAAATAATAGCTGAAAGTACTCTTTTTGTTCGATCCCTATAAGTAAAGTAATGAATGTTATTTAGGTCATAATGTTTTCTGTATTTTCTGTAGTCTTCTATTGTTTGGAAAAATAAAAACAGTCGTTTTTAATTTTAGTGCTAAACTCATGTTTTACTGTTTGCTTAATTTCTAAGATAAATGAGTTGAAATTTCTTAGGGTAGCTGAAGTTTTTTCTAATATTTATTGGGGTATTTTAGCTGGTTCTAGGTTAGGAATAGTACTATCAGATTCATCTGTAACTTCGTGGAGTACTTGAAACGGGTTATCAGTGGGAATATTATATACGGAAGGTGAATCTTGCGAACTGGCACTTTTCTCACTGCTCATACCTCGTTTATGTTTTGAACTATTATAATCACTTTGATAAGAACTTTCACTTAGATGAGATGCACTATTTTGAGTAGGATTTTGTAACTCACTTGGGAGGTCCACTGGAATGTTAGGATTTTGAGAAGGATTTGGCTAAAGTAGCCGTTGAAGTTCCTGCGACTATTGTCGTAGAAATAGTATTTCATGTTCCAAGGCTTGAATTTTTGCTTCTGGAGATGTGATTGCGTCAGTATTATAATTAAGATTTTCAACCATGTTTAAATTTAAGCCATTTACAGTTTGCAATAGGAACGCACTGGTGCGCGGTTAAAAGCGCCGACGAGATGGTCTCGGGTAACGATGGATGGGGCTCCATCTTGGGAGACTCAAGGTTCAACCCTCCTATCAATACAAAGAGTTGGCGATTTACCTTGTAATACGGCAATTACTGACGGCCCACAGAAATAAGTTGGTCCACCTCCCAGCACGCACTCCTCACTTACAACTGACACGATTGTTGTTCAGCTTCCACTACACTCGGAAACACAACACTTTGTAAAACTGGCACTGGTAACGGTGGCAGAGCTCGACCTCAAAACGTCTGCACTGCTCGGCGTCACAGACCAGACTGTCTGGAGAGTGCATCGCGATATTAAAGAAAGGATTAGAACGGGCATTTAGAGACAAAACGTACTAATGAAATGTATTCAATGTTGTTATTCAGCGATAGTTATAAGATACAAGTAATTTCAGATATTAATAAATACTTCAAAATATTTAAGACGTATGATAGAAAATGCAGGGGAATATATCCAATATGCATTGAAACTATAAAATAATCGTCCTTGAAAAATAAACTACACAGAACAGGTTTATATGTGAATCACTTTTCAATGTCTACATAGTTTCACGCATGAAAACATTTGTAGCAGTACGACTGAAGTTCCGACAACCATCAATAGCTGACACCAATAACAGAACACCATTTATGAAATGTATTATGACCTTTCTTCGGTTTATATTAAAAATATAGGGGTATTGGTCATATTTTCACATTTATAATCAGAGACGTAGTCACCCCTTTCACATGTTTTTTGGGAGTTACAATTTACATGTTTTTTGGGAATTTATCAACCACTGTTTATGTTGTAGCCATTAATAAAACAACTGCAACATAGAAAATGATTTGTGCTGATTGCACAAAGAAAGATGTGGTTATGTTACTAGACATTCATATTTATACATCAGTTTTAAAACATCACAAGATTTTGGTAGCTGCGAGCTCAGTTTCCCTAGATGTCTGTAATAACAATACCTGATGGGAGCACGTAAATGCCTATAAACAATTCGTCGTCACAACAGTCAACAGAAATGTTTTGCATACATGCATCACAACAGCGCTGACTTCCCACTCCAGCTGCGAATTGGTCTCAAACCAAGAAACTGCTCCCCTCCTTCGCATGCACGTCATTGAATGCAGCGACGCAAAATTAACCTAAACAAACAGACGCCGGCCACGCGCTCCGTAGCACCCACGCATTAGTGACGGCCACTTGAGCGACATCGCCACAGGCTAACGTTGGGATGCGGCGGGGTGGGGCGGGAGTGATGGCCGGGGGAGGGGGAGAGGGCTGAGAAAATGGCATTTGAGCGTTTCTGAAAATGCGGAAATTGAGGAAGAATAGAAAAATACGGTGTTTATGTAATCTAATGGAGTGAATTTAGTATTATCCCTACCAATGATTTAAAGAAAAAAATTGTAGCCGTTTTATTGAAAATCTTGTTTTTGTATTTTACAAAAATTGCAAATATTTCACGCAATATAGCGCGAAAACAACTATAATTTTCAAAATTATACATGACCTTATTGAAAGAACAGATTATGAGCAGCAACTTTCATTGGAATAAAAAATCTCAATTTTTAATTTTGTAGCTGCAGGACGAGGACTAAAATAATTTACACTTCTGCAATTTTCAAAAATTCAGAGTTAACTGTGAAAATCAAACCTATGCCACCTCTATAACTGTATTTTACTCTATTCTTACAGGAAATTTAAAGAAAAAAATTGAAGCCGTTTTTGAGAAAATTTTGAAAATGTCCAGGGTCTTCATGTAATGTACCCCCAAATTTTAAAGAATTATTTTCAAAATATAAAAGCTTCAACTAGATTCAGATAGACAGGGGTTTCTTCGATTTGGAAATAATCCTATGCACAGTTCAGATGCTATTAGTGTTCATAGACGGACGGACGGACAGACAGACAGACAGACGAACGGATGGAGGTTTGGGATTCAATTGGTTTCTCGGTATGAAAGACCCACAAAACAGATTCTGCCTACTCTACTTGTTAGAGATTTCTTCTTAATTTAGCACTTGAATTTATTCCCTTTTTCGTTGTCAGGACCGGACCATGAATTTTTTCTGACGAAAATAGGCAGTTTTTTGCGCAGCATTAAATAACTTTCTCTATACTAGGTATATTACTCCATATATACGTACGTATACGAGAAAGTAAAAAGTACTGTAATGATGCGGTAGAAAACGAAAATTTCTTGACATAAAATCTTGAATTGTGGTGTTTTGTAATAAAAAACGTGGAGTAAAGAAAATTATCTTATTCTTGTATGTGGCAAATTACTTTCTCTAATACGTTTTGTTGTCAGAATTCACTTGTGGAGGGACCTTCATACCGGATAATTGGTAGACAGCAAAACGTCCGTCCAGCTTTTTTGTCTGTCTGCCAGTGGTCAATACCGTTCTGAATATTTTCTCCAAAATTGATATTCTCCGATCAATCAGGCCAAACTCGAGTCCTTGGTTGTTTAAAACTTTTTTTTAAATTTCTCTGAATACTTACATATTCTACAGAGTATAAAGCCTCAACAATTTATTTTTTTTCTCAAAAAAGGCTCCAAATTTTCTTCGGGGAGAGCAAACGGCGCTTAAAAATAGCGTAGGTTTAATTTTCGTTTAAATATTAGTTTTCTAAAATTTCAAAAGTTATAATTAATGCGTAAAAGTACATGATATCATACCACCACTAGATTCCATCATTTTCAGAATCTCACGTTATCTTTTTAACGAAATATCAATCTCACCACCCAACACTACATAGCCTTGCCGACTTGGAATACTGGGATCTCATAATCTGTCTGTCTCGATTTTCACCATTTCCTTTGTTAATTGTTACACGACCTTAGAAGAGTACATAACTTCTATTGCACACTAAGTTGCAAAGCACAGTTCTCATTTCATTTCAATTGGTCTTTAATAAACACCACTACATATTCTCTTGGCCATCTCCCACTTTACCAACATCAACTTACTTTGCGGATCCCCTTCCATCACCTCACTCCACATCTCCAACCCCATCACAATCACTGCTTACGTTATTGACAACACCAACGCTATCAGCACGAGCGCCACCCGTCGACCGCCCTTCGCCGCCATTTCCATAAATGAAATATTCATAGCGGTGCGCAGAGAGCGCGGCCGCGCGCAGCCGCAACACAAATCTCAGACGCGCGTTGATTAGCGGGCTCCTGCTTGGCGAGTGGCGGGCGGGTGGCGCAGCCGCGGTCTTGACCGTGCAGGCCACCCAGCTCCCGCTCCCCGCCCCCCACCACCAAGCCCCCCTGCCTGAAAGAGGGCTCCGACCCGTCGACCCATTTTCGTTCGCTTTGTTCTTGGATGTTCGAGTTAGCGACGCTCGTAAATCACAAATTATCAATACATTTGGGTCAGAGTTTAACAGCACTGGACCAAAAGATTACGACGTACAATGGATAGTACGGTTAAAGAGCACTAACAGTATGCGACTCTAATTACCTTTCATTACTTAAATTGGTTGGAAATATATCCTCGTTAAACATCATGGCAGAATTAAATCCTTGAAATTACTACTTCATAAATTATTATAATACGTCAAATTTCCTTACAAACTTTGTATAGCAGTCTGCAGAATACGACACGCTGTTACTAAATAATGTTGCATTGACTAATATTTAAATATTTTATTCGTAAACAGTAGTCTCAAATTTCAGAAAATATCCAATATAACAGTTGAAGAAGTACTTGTATAAATCTTGCAGTGATTGGAATACTATATATGTAACCCGAGATTGTTTACTAATGTTCTTAAAATGAAATTCAGCATATTAAACATATTAATTATTAGTTAACTAGTTGAATGTGGCATCTCCAACGCTGTAAACTGTTTTAAAAGAATTTTAAGTTTCTAAATATATCAAAATTTCCAAATGTCATGTATCGCTTTCTTCAAAAAATTTCTTACAGTCTCTGACATTGGACATACCAATCAATTGTAGTAGCGAATGTTATACTGCAGTTCAAAAATTCTTAACACCCAAAGGCCTTGCATGTTACCTCCGTACGGGATATGAACTGATAATATTGCAATATCAAAATTGTAATCGCCGTAAGAAATACAAGTATGGCTAATGTGCATAGTTAGAATATAGTAAAGTATAGTATAGTACATAGAGAAGATCATCTGGAAGCTGTTCTTCAGAGTTATTCTCTAATAAGATAATTCTCAATTAGTTCCAAAAATACTGTCGCAAAATCTTCGACAACTTGATTTGATTTTTCCCCCAGTATTATTAATTCATCCATATTTTTGTCTTCCTTATTTTTAATGAAAACTCCACAACCTCAGTCTAATTTGTGTTCACTTTCACTTCTGCAATTGTTCTATTAATGGTTTTGTAGGCGAATTTATATACAAATTAAAAGAAGGAAGTTTGGTATGTTTATACGAATAAGGTGTTTGTTTTAATAATTAATTAAAAAGAATAAGTTGTTAGTCACATTCATTTTAAAATCGGTATTTGAATTCTTAAGAACGTAAATGGGAGAAGTGGAATGTAAGAACGTAAATGTCCTTTCATTCTCTAACATTACTTACAATTTGGTTTTCTCCGTATTCACTTTAAGTTCATCAAATTAAATAAGTTCCGAGGCAAAACTGTTCGTAGGTTTTTGCAAATTTATTTTAAAAAATTCGGTAATACGAATGAAAATGAAATGAAATGAGGCGTGCAATTCTTTTGTTTAATGCAGATATGGCAACAATCTGAGGGGAAAAAAAATTATGGCATCTTGGAGCAAAAATTGCCTCTGGGTACAGAGGTTCAATCAACGCCACCTACATTAAGTTGGTTTAATTCCCGATTTCTGCACTAAGATCGCAGCACCAAAACAGGCAAAACCACATTTTTGGAAATTTCTTAGAATCTTCTGGCCGAATACGAAAACAAATTTCTCGTATCAGCTCCCCATCACCAGATCGAGACACGTCGAATGACTTTTCGTATGTCTCGACTGGTGCACGGGAAATAGTCTAACAGTGAATGACGGATCCGCACACATGTACACTCGCAGTTATTCAAATACTTTATAGGGATTTAACGTACGTTGCGACTTTTTGTGGTTCACTCTCAAATGTCACAAAGACGATTTCGAATTTGCATGGAATATTTCAGTACATAATCACGAAACGTGACTAAAGGATACCAGTATACATTATCCATCAGAGAAGAAGGGAATCAAAAATAACCATACATACATGGATAATATTTACTTCCATATCGCAATTGCAATATTCCTTAGAGTGAAGAAAAATGTACCACCAAGTAAACGAATGCCCCATTTTGCAGGCTATATGAAATGAGGCATTTGGCTTTTGAAATCTATATGAATATCAAAGTAGAAACTATTTTTTAAGACTACGAAGAAGAATATGTGCAAATATTACGAAATTGACAACACAATTACAGCACTTGAGTTAAAATGTATTATTCGACTCCACCAATGACGACGGAAGCAACGGAACTGTTGAGAGAACTGCGAATCTCAAACAGCAACAAACTGCGTCTCCTTATTTGCGCCCTGACATATATATATATATATATATATATATATATATATATATATATATATATATATATATGTATCTGTTCTTCTATTAGTTAGAAATAATAACACGAATTGTTGCTCTGTAATAACAAAGTTTTTTTTATTGTTTCATACAAAAAGGTATAACGTAATCACTTATACTAATTATTAATCATACCTGTAATAACAAAGAAACAACATTCAATGTTATTATTTACTTTGTAGTTTCTTGATCAAGTTTATAATCTTTGCGACATTGTGTCGTCTCTGAATCAATTACTCTTTCTAACATCCATGTGTGCGTCTCCATAGAGATCTGCCTTATCGATCCGCTCATCATTCGATTTAAGCGCCAAATTTAATTAGGTTAGGAATACCTCCCTTACATATATATATATATATATATATATATATATATATATATATATATATATATATATATATATATATATACAAGTGGATAGTATATACATCACTGGTCCAGTCCGAGACCCCACAGTTCCGTGGACGGACAGTTCAGGATACGTGAAAAATTGGAAGTTGCTGTAGCCGCCATTGTACTAGATGATTTGCGCGTGAATTTCAAATTTGACATTATGATGCCCTCATTTTCATCATTACCTTTGTTTTGGGCAAATTCAGCAGGAATAAAAGTATTAAGTGAAAAACAAACCATTAACTGCGTATTCCTAATGTTTTGTTATATGTTTCCTATGACAGCTGCTATTTTTTAACAATACAGATGTGAGCATTTTGCCCCAGAAATACCATCGAAATATTTAATTTATTTTTTTGAAAATTCATTTAATAAAATGGTCTTTCACGTTAACAATTCGTTGCTGATTAAGGAACAACGCAATTTTGCTAAGATGTTTCTCTTGTAACATTTCCTTCTGAAGAATCGAACTATAATCTTGAGCGCTGAATTTGAACTTGCATCAATGAATTCTCATGCGCTTGACGCACAGCTCTGCATATGACATTAAGTGACTCCCAGCATACAGTGTTCAGGCAACGCCACCTAGCGGACCGCACCCTGTGTCAAAGGTGTGACACTGGTTAACCTTATGGTTACACAATTTGATTTCAAATGAGCAGCACACGAATTAAGTAAGCGTTCAATTTATTAAAGAAATGACATCGAAGTTCAGTGTCTGTTGTTATTTGTTAACAACTTAATAATTATACACGGGGGAGGGTGTCTGATTCTCTTCTGAGTTTTGAAATCAGGATTCGGCATATAAGATTTTCCGTCACCACTCGATGTGACTCAAGCAACGCGCGAAGAAAACGAGATTGGGAATCAGAAAGAAAAGCAAATAATACCTAAAGAAACATGAATAATATGCGGCTTACTATCCAATAAAATAAAATATCAGTTAGGAGCAAAAAAGAAAAACAGAATAAAGATATGCTAAAAAAACGCGCCAGACGTTCCTTGCAATCTCACTTGATCCCTTTCCTTCACATTTCTACTTATACATAGAACATCGGCCCACTCTTATCACTCGACATCGCCGGGAACACCCTGGAACCGTTCAGACGAAGCAGCAATATCGCGCAAGAGCAAGAAAAAGCATCACAAACATCCGCTAATTATTTTGTGCGCGCGGGAAAGCTCGCGATAATGACTCTCGAGCGAGGCGGAGCGCAGCGAAGCCTTCAAGGACCTCGGTAATCGAGCGGACGGGCGAAATTCTTCGACGGCGGCGGCGGCGGCGGCGGCAGACGAGGTCCTCGCCATCCTCGCTACCACGGCTCTCCGAGCCTCTTCGCTTCGCCTCTCTCTGCTTCCGTGCCCACGGCTTTGGCTGCTGTGCGCACCGGCAATTAGGACGGCTCGGCCTAGAGCTCTCTCGACGCGGTCACTCAGAAAGTTCCAGATATAATCCGCGGGTATTTGAAGCGAGGCGGGCGAGCGGGCGCGCGCTCTCACACGTGCACGCTCCCTCTCCCGATCCGACAGCTTGCTACTCGCTCCCCCTTGTACTACAAGCTTTGTCTTTGGTATTATTATTATTATTATTATTATTATTATTATTATTATTATTATTATTATTATTATTGCTAGTTGAACTCGAACGATTATCGCGCACAAAAGGAAGAATAGAAGAGGTATAATAGAAAAATACAACATATGTACCAAATTTAAAATCGAAAACCTCAAAGACTGTCTTACATGTCTTTCTGCTCGTAATCTCAGTCTAGTGAAATAAGGGAGGTTAACAATTTTATGACATATAAACAATACAATCACTATTTACTGTAAAAATAGAGTTGAACCTGTTTCTGAAAGAATATTTGGAATGTTTGATACTTACCAAAATCTCTACATGTATGTTTGTGGCGAGCCGTAGGAGAAAATCATGGTACCAACTGTATTTTAAAAACCTAATGCATCACAAAAATTATAATCCCTGTACATTTTTGGTAAAAGGACCCGTGTATCAGACGTTTGCTGGACACTGCGTTTATATTCACTCACTAACCGTTGCATTAAAAAGCATTTAATATCCGAACTCTAAAAAATTGCTTCACTAACTTTCAAAAGTTGTTCGAGCTAAAAAACGTCGACTACCTTTGGTAGATCGATTGCAACTCTCATAATATGGGAAATACTTTCAAAGCATTCAAAGTAAATGCCTAAATGTGTCCATACAAGTACATAGAATACTGGTGTAGAAAATCATTCATCAATGTTTACTGGAAACTGAATTTACATCAGACATGTAGGAAGTCACTTCTGATGTTGAAACATCACACCAGCGTGCTTCACTTAATATTATTATTCATCATGTGTTGTTCCGAGCAGAAAATGCTTTAAATGGATTTTGAAATCCGTCAAAGTTTTGTAAATCATCGGAACATATCTTGAAAAATATTCTGAGATATAAAGTGCCCTTGGTAGACTCAGGTAATTTGGGCACTCGGAAATACACGTTACACTCCTGAACTTTCGTCGGATAAGACTGTAGGAGAATTATTCGCGCTGACAGATACACAGTGTTCATTATTTGGGTTTTACTATCATCAGTTCATCGATACGCCTTTTCATCCTTTATATGCAACAAAGTAACTTTCTTGAAGTATAAATTCGACTCTACTGAATACATAAGAAATATTTTTAATAAAGAAATAATTTAAAATTGTAAAGTCATGAGAGGTTAATAGAAAACATTTTTTAGTGGCTGTTGATTTGTATCGTTATATTTCAACTATAAGTGCTGCCCAACATTTTGTTCGCGGTTTGTCATCACTTTTCAATTCTTGAAAAAATTGCGGAAGCTACTATTACTATACACGGTAGTAGTTTAGTAATAGTGTATATAGTAGTGTAGTGTATTACTATACCATTGTAGAAATCACGACCGTTAATAAGTAGTAGGATACAGGATCACGGGATCAGTCAATTAATGGATTACACTAGTTTGCCAACGTTTCGGAATATTTTATTCCATCATCAGGGCTAACAAACAAAAAACACAATCACAATAAATAAGAACAAACTCTTCTGAACAACAACATAAAAAAACATGAATGAACATACATGTAGAAAAATAATTACACAGATAACTAAATAAATAAATACATTATATACTGTATATCTAAGTTAAGGTCAAATAAAGGATATACACCTTACTAATACATATACTGGGCAAACATAATGTTCCTCCACAGCACAACTCCAATACAGAGTTGCTGAAACACCCACGTCCATAGCAGGTCCGACCATGGCCACGGCCCGAAAGAAAGTGAATGAAAAACCAGTGTATTGTCAGGACCACGTGCTAAGCAACTCCATGCCGGAACCATGCGTATCCGGTTTCATTATCATTATTCATTTATTTATTTATTTACCCTTTTTTTATTAAAAAATTTTGTATCTTTGCATCCGAACCCGTATTACGAGAAAAAAAACAATTATTTGTATTACTATATTATTAATAAGGTACCCTTAATAGATATCTTGAGTATTGAGAGAAAATGTAAATCATAGTGTATTACGTACTTCCGGTGAATGTGTGTTGATATTTATATTGCTTAATTCCATAGGGTCAGTTATTTGTTGTATTATTTATTTATTTTAATTTTTGTTTTTTGTTTTTATCAATCAGAGTACATGTCAACTGGGGTTTGCACAACGTAAACTCTACAATATTTATCAATGGAACCTTAAATGAATGAAGCCATTGACATCATTGCCAACACAACCAACCAAATTATTCATTTATTTCATTTATCTATTCATTTATTTATCTTTTTTCTCCTTTTTTTCCTTCCTGATATATTATATTAATTTTAATATTTTTTGATACATAAATACTTAAAATACTTAAAATTATATTGTATATATAATATAGATGCCATATCAACCCTGACTAGGGTGGGCAAAAATATTAAAAAAAATAATAATAATAATAATAATAATAATAATAATAATAATAATAATAATAATAATAATAATAAACAAATAAATAAATAAAAAGTAATACACAAAAAAATTATTAATAAATGAATAAGTTAGTTGAAACCAACAACCTGAACCCTCAGTATTCTGCCAACAAATTGATAACCACCATACAGTACTCAATTCTCATGATCCCATTCACATTAAGCTATTGAGTGATACAATTGGATAAAATTGTGATATAACTGTTACCGATAATTATACTAGGACAAAACTACCAATATACATTATAACCTTCTGACCCTGGATGTTGATATGAGATTGCTATTAAGATTTGAGAATGTAGGGAGTGATAGATACTGGTATTACAATCCATCTTCAATTAAAATGAAGAGTTAGGTCAACATTTAAATTTTTTATTTAAAACACACAGAAAATCTTTTTTTTTCTTTTTTTCCCCTTAACTGTGAGAAAAAAAGGGGGATGGACATAACAGAGTGGTTAATTTACATGTGATTTTAATAATTGTTTGAGGGAAATATTTGTTAAAATAATAATAGTAATAATAATAATTATAATACTGACCAATAAAATGTATATGGACCCCAATTCATAGAGACCGTATTACATTTCTATTGACTTATAGAACTAAAAGATTTTTAAGTAATAAAGTGTTAACTTGTACTGTTAAATACCCAACAAGCTAGCGTACCTGACAAACATATTAGGTTAAACCAGTATGATTAAACACATGATTCCAAATATAATGTGTGTTATGACAAAGGCACAACTTAATGCTACGGCTTAGGCAATCATAATCTATGTTGATTATACAATGGTACAATGAAATGGAACTGGATAGAATACACCTAAGTATAACAATTAGTCACTCAGCCAACTATATTTACATGTAATTATAGTCACTGTTGCTAACAAAAAAAAACAACACATATTGATCCTACCAACCACCATAAACTTACATTAGTGATACATTAAGGAACCTGAACCAACAGATTGGAAAGGTGCGTTACCTCATATTCACTATGATAGTGTTTGGGAGGATGCCATGAGCAAAGAGAACAATTAAAAATGGCAACCAGTGATTATTGATAATACCAAGTAAAGGGATATTAAGTAAAAAAATAAAATAATTTTAAAAAAAGTATCTACAAAACAATCCTATATGTGGAAGATAAAAGGACTAGGGCATGAATATAAAACAAATTATACTAATGGGGTAATCTGTGGTTAGAACTAAAAGAATGGAGGTGAGAAAAGAAAGGATTAAAATAAATACATTTAAATACAATAAAGTAAAATGAAATAAAACAAGGCAAGAGAGGCATTGCTGGTGTTAATTGTTGATGATATTGATATATAGCCTGCTGAGATTTTCAACATCGGTTTTCTTATTGCATGTTGAATTTTTATTGATATGAATCATTTCTTTGAATAGTCTTTTCTTATAGTTGGATTCTCTATCTACTATGCCGGTGTCATTAAACTTGAAGAGATGTTTAGTTTGTTGTGTATGTTGTGCCAAGGCACACATAGGAGAGTCTTTTTTTACATCGTATTGATGCTGATATAACCTTTTCTTTAGGTATTGCCCTGTTTGCCCTATGTATTGGACCTCACACCCACCACACGGAACAGAATAAACAACGTTGCTGTTGTTCATTTTATCAATACGGTCTTTGGTTCTACTAAATATAAACTAAATTTCTACTAAATAAAAACATTTTATCAATACGGTCTTTGGTTCTACTAAATATAGCATGGAGTTGCTTAGCACGTGGTCCTGACAATACACTGGTTTTTCATTCACTTTCTTTCAGGCCGTGGCCATGGTCGGACCTGCTATGGACGTGAGTGCTTCAGCAACTCTGTATTGGAGTTGTGCTGTGGAGGAACATTATGTTTGCCCAGTATATGTATTAGTAAGGTGTGTATCCTTTATTTGACCTTAACTTAGATATACAGTATATAATGTATTTATTTATTTAGTTATCTGTGTAATTATTTTTCTACATGTATGTTCATTCATGTTTTTTTATGTTGTTGTTCAGAAGAGTTTGTCCTTATTTATTGTGATTGTGTTTTTTGTTTGTTATCCCTGATGATGGAATAAAATATTCCGAAACGTTGGCAAACTAGTGTAATCCATTAATTGACCGATCCCGTGATCCTGTATCCTACTGTATTACTATACACTACTATACTATAGACGGCATATTATTTTTAAAATCTTTATAAGTATTGGGATTTTATAAGTATAAAAAGTTAGAATTCACTCACCTTATAAAAATACAAAATGAACAGATATTGTCAACTTCTTCTTCTTCCTTTCAGGGATTAGGCATGAATGCCTGTTCCGTCTTCACTTGCACTTCAGCTCCATCTCTTCCTGGGCCTCCCGACATCTCTCCTACCCTTCGGTCGGTATTGCATCACTAAGCGTGGAATTCTTTCTTCACCCATTCTTCCAATGTGATGTCTCCATGAGTCTTTGTATTCCTCTATCTTTTCATTTATATTATATATATATCCAGTTCTTTACGGATATCTTCGTTTCTTATGTGATCTTGTTTTATGCAGCCTTTAACCTTCCTGAGAAATCTCATTTCCGCTGCTTGTATTTTACTTTTATCTCTCTCTTTTGCTATCCACGATTCACTTCCATACATGTGAACTGGAGCAGCCATTGTTTCATAAACTTTTATTTTGGTGTCTTTCCTTGTTTTGTTCTGAAGTGTTCTGTTTATTATGCCACATAGTGATTGAAATTTATTGGTCTTATTCTCTATGTCTTTATCTCTGTCATAACTGATCTCGCAACCAAGATAATTGAAATTAGAAATCTGTTCGATTACTGTATCGTCAATTACTATTTTTGAGCGAACGGGGTGTTTACCATAATGGGCCATAACCTTTGTTTTCTTTTTTGATATCCGGAGATTACATTCGAGCCCTCCCAGTAGATGTAGTTTGTATACGGCTTTTTGTAATTCGTCTTCACTTTCTTGCAGTATTGTTTTGTCATCTGCATAAAGAATAACATTTAGATGTTTGTTCTTCTTGAACTGGATTCCAGGACCCACTATGAATTTCCATTTTTTAATAAGATCATCTACATATATATTAAATAGCGTTGGAGATAAACTACATCCTTGTTTGAGTCCTCCATTTGTCAAAATTTCTTCAGTTTTCTTCGTACCAGTGTTTATTATAATTTTTGTGTCCGTATATAAACTTTTTATGGTATTTATTAGGTGTTCAGGATAGCCACTTTCACTCATTACACTCCACAATTTGACTCGATCCACACTGTCGAAGGCTTTCTCGAAGTCAATAAAGGCTAAATGGGTCTCCATATTGACTTCTCGTCGTTTTACTATAATCCTTTTTATACTAAAAATGTTGTCACTGCATGAGCGTCCTTTCCGAAATCCCGATTGTTCTTCTGGTAATTTAACTTCTGTAATGATTTTTAATCGAGCATTAATTATTTTTATTTATTGTCAACTCAAACAATAAATCAATTAAAATAAAAAACATGAGACGTAAATAAAATAAAGAACGTAAGACGGGAAAATTTTAGGAAACAAATAATGATGCATGAACTCATCGCGGTGAGTCTAGTATATATCTTTGGATTACAAACACACATGACGCTTCATAAAATTGTGTTTTATGAATTTGACATTGTTCCTTATCGTTGACGTTATCGACAACGTAAATACGTCCCCTAAAGCTCTACTTGTCTGTTTTACTCGTTTTATTGTTGTAATTGACTTTTTGTGTTGGGTTCGTAAGATTTTTATTTGGTGAGTGATTTCTTATGTTCTTGTTCACGAAGTAGCCTAGATTAAAATTTTTATTCAATATTCACCGCGTAACTTCAGCCATTTTTCATTGCTTAAATTGAAGTCGCAAACTTCTCAAAGTATTGAGTGATATTTTTAATTGAAATATAACAATAATTTCAGCAGTACACGTAAGCTTCCGCGGGTCGCGTCGATTACTTCTTGGCTGTCCAGGTGACGTCACTACGCGGCGTCACCCGGACAGCCAAGAAGTAATAATTTCAGCATCCAATAACAACTGTTTTATATTAATCCCTCAGGATCTTCGGTTTTAAATTTTTAAAGATCTTGTTATCACAACGAGGTCCTGATAATAATATGGTATTTTATAATTAGCCACTAAATCTGCTTGGGACCAACTCCAGTCGGCAATCCAAAAAGCTCATTTAAAAAAGAATTTTGATTTAAGATTATACAGCTACCGCCTGCATTATAATGTTAAGGAATACTTTTCTTTCAGACCTGAGTTGAAGTTGGGAACAGAATGTATTCTCATTGAACACACAAAAAAGCCTGTGGCCATTTACATCTGAGTACTAGCAGCTTTCTCAATTTGTGTTTTTACAACTTGATATATAAGTTATTCGACCAACTTATTAAATAAATAGTAGCATAGTAAGTAGTGATTGCATTCTTAATAATGTTCACAATTATATGTGCTTATTTTCATGAAATATTAATAAACAATGTAAAAATATAAAACCGTTAAAAATCATATCCATAAAATATAGCATCTTAAACTAAATAGGAGAAAATTAGCTTGTACAATATTTTTGGTCTCTAAATCTGCTCTGTCTCATATAACAAACTATTCAAAATAAATGATGACAGTCATTAGGAAACAGTGTAAACTGTAAAATGGAATACATTTGTTAATTAATCAATTCATAAACACATCACCAAGCGTTCTTATTTGAGAACCCACATTCCTGGTCGACTCAAATTTCTTTCTTTCACACAAATTTGTAATTGTTTTAGTTTCAGTAGATACAAACATCCTAAACGAAACATTCAAGCAAGTTTTGGAATTTTGGGAAGCAAGAGCGCAAGATCGCTAAAGCATTGTGAGCTTCTGGCTTGTGCGTGTTCATTCTGCAACTTTTGACATTCTTCCAGCTTTCTTGCATGCTATTCTTCGATTAAAATTTTTCTACAGTTCATGAGTTGGTGAAGGAGACTTTCAATATTTGAAATTGAAGCTCCCGATTGGAAGCAGTGCTCTCATTCCTTACTCGCAAAGTGTAGAGAAACTATAATCGTAGAACGTTAGCCGGTAGGTGATGTCGAAAGAAGGGGCCAGCAAACGGTGGTTGGTTCGCACCGTAGCTGATGAGGCATACGAGTATGATGCTAAGATCAATGGATGAATTTGGAATTTTGGGTCGATTGACGTTGCCGAGTAGCAATGGTGTCCACCATATTTGGGCCTTATTTAATTTCCACATTTGAGGGTAAGAGAGACATGCGGGGAATATTACCTATTCCTTTCACCATAGCTAGCAAACTCCACCTGCCTGACCTTTTCTTTCCCGAAGAAAGGCTCAGAAACTGAGACGATTTTAAAGGAAAGCTACAACTCTATTTTTGCCTAGACCGGGAATCGAACTCGGGACCACACCACGGGAAGCTAGCACGCTGACCATTAGCCAACCTAGACGCAGATCAACGGATTACCCAAAATTTTCATAAAGAGAGCAAACAGATGCTACTAGATATTTCCTACAATGACACTCCGTGCACGAGTGCGTTGACAATGAGCGCGAAATGAATACAGCAAACTTAGTTCAGAAATTAATACGTGAATTAATTATCATGTATTTTTGTAACGAACATTCTATATTCTTTACAGCAAACAATACAATACTTAACAAGTACAGTAAAAATAAATTATAAATACATTAATATATTACTTGAAATTTTAAAAAAAGTTTTTTTTCGGGAATTAAAGTTTTGTAAACATTCAGTTACAGACAAAAAATTAATCCAATGCACACTAGAAAGGCATTTCTGGGTTTATCACTAGGGGCGAAAATAAAAAATTGAGTATCGAATAGAGCTCAAAAGTTCCGTATTTGCAAGCTGATCAACAAAAAAATTCAGAAAACGACAAAAAAAGCATACAATTCAGCATAATCGGTACATTATATTTACCCTGCAAGTGTACAGGTAATATTGTTTGGTTCTTAATACAATTATCTTCGGTGTCTAATATCTGAATAGTTTCAGCAGAAAGAAGTTTGATATTTTTGTCATTTTTCTACCTTTATGCCTTTTTTTAAATTGCAGCGATTAAATTTTCGTATATTTTTTCGTAATCAAGCAAATACTCAATCAATATTAATTTTTCACTCCATTTACTTATTATTGCGGGAGTGATTTCGATTAGCGTGGAGAAATAAATCATTAAAGAGATTTAATATAACTAGATATTCATTTTATGACGTTAATTAGTATGTAATTTTAATTTTTTTTCAAAGTAAATATTCTTCAAAAAAATTGAATGTTTATATCCAAACATATATACTCAAAACATATACACTCAAACATCAGTTTGGCAACGATACGTAAAGAGGGAACTGAATCCCCTCTGCATAATTCTTTAGTAGAATATACAAATTATCTGAAAGATCTTCATTTGCCCTTCTTTATTGTTTCGATTTCCTTTTCTTGACTTTTAGGCAAAAAGTCCACTTTCCTGTAATAATTGGGTTAATTTCCTCAATAAAACAACACGGGTTGAATAACCTTTATTTCTAAAGGCAGAGCAAATGCTAACCTGATTGAAACTTAAAATATTCCTTCTGACCACAAAGTCTTTTCACATGTATTGACAAATCAGACGAAAATAATTAGTGTTTCGACCAGCTTTCACAACAGTGAAAATATCCATGTTAAATAATTTAACTATAAAATTCTTTATTACATTTCTCAGTCTAAAATGAGAAATGAGATTCACCCAATCTACAATATAATATATTTATATAATTACTTTAAAATAATATAATCATAAAGATAGTAAGCAGGCTTGAGAAATGGTAAGATATCAGGCGAAACATCAGAAAGACACCAGGAAAGGAGACGTGAGGAAGAAGAAGGCCGAGTGGCCGGGAAAGAGGGCGGGAGAGGGCGGGAGAGAGGGCGGGAGAGAGGGCGGGAGAGAGGGCGGGAGAGAGGGCGGGAGAGAGGGTGGGAGAGAGGGCTGGAGAGAGGGTGAGCGAGAGAGCGGGCGAGAGGGCGGCCGGTTGAGAATGAGAGCGAGGAGGGCGGGTGACTTGTTGGGCGGAAGCCATGAAGAGTGGGCGGCAATGAGAGCGTGTGGGAGGCGGGGTGAAAACGCTTGCGAAGGGGGGCCTGGGTGGGCCTGGGCGGGCCAAAGGGCTGGGGACCGCCAGAGCGCGCAGAAGCGCCATGAAGCAGCACGTGCGAACGCGTTGCCTTTGCTGCTGCGCTCAACTATGCGTCCACGCCCTGCCCTCTCGGCGTCTTGGGATGTTCGCGCCCGGCTGCTGATTAGAAGAGGACGACGGGCGAAGGGGCGGTTTCATTAGGCACACCGGGGCGCACGGCCCACGCCGGGGTGGGGGAGTAGGAAAACGGTGTCACCTCAGGATGGATACACGGAAGGTGTAATGCGGCAAGCATTTAAGACGGGGAAGGTCACAAAATGCTGGGTAGAAAAGCAACCTGGAACCGGTCGAATATGGGAGAAGAATACTCATCAAGTGTCAACAGATTATGATTGATTGATTATTTTGCGTTTCTGAGCGCGTCAACTGTTATGGACATCAGTCCCGTAAGTGTAGGGCATATTTTATCATGGGACGTGGCTGCGTTCTTCCTCCCTGGATGGCGAGATTCGGCGTCTATCTACCCGTCAGCTTGTTGGGTTTTCCCGATCCAGGCATCTCCCTCCGACGGGGCACCGTCCCATCCGGGACTATCTCTGAATGCCCAACATGTGTGGTAGTGTAGTGCATGTAAGTGTGCGTGTGTGTGTAAGAAATGTGTTGAGAGTAGGAAAAGGAAAGACTGCAAGCGGTCCGTGGCCCATTTGCTAGGGTAGTGCTTCGGCAATCGCCTGGCATTGATCAGAAAATTCACAAAAATCTTCTGATCAGAGCAGCTTACCCCATCAGTTGATATCCTAAGCTACCTCAGCCGGTCGTCAGATTATGTTCTATAATACATAGTTCTGAAAAATATTCACTTAACGAGCGTTAGAAATGATTTTATAGGAAATCAAATTCGAATAATATTTTTGAGCTAGTAATGTATTTTATTCTTATTGCATTACTAGTTATGTTTTTTGAGTACCAGAAACTAAATGACGACAACTAAATGATAGAATCAAAACTTAAAGCGTAAGAGTACTGTGCATAATTGAATTTAGAAGGAGAACAAAATAAAAATTAAGAAGGCACAACGTGATTCAGATTTACGTTACCTTTCGAACTACTGATTTTGAGAAGAAAAAATATTCTTAGACTGACGTTCATTTTTTAAGGATATAAAATTATAAAGTATACTAATATTTAGAATATGAATACTTTAAATTTAAAAATGTGTGAAATACTGATTGATAACATATTATTTTTAAACATATGTTATAAAAAGTAAATAGAAATAGAATGAAATTTTAGGCAACCTTTAATTTTTGAAATTATTTTTTTCTTCTTCTCATAATGAATTTAAAAAGTGATGGAAAATAATGTTTCTTAACATAGTGGAACAAATAGGTATGATTTTAATTTCTTTAAACATTAATTCAGGTTAACAAAAGTTGATATTTTTTGGCTAAGATTTCTATTGAAAACTAAAATATTCAATTTTGCATATTCTTCTGCAGCAAAATCAGTGTACGATTTGCAAGCATATCACATACAGTTTAAGGAAATCACGAATTAGTTCTTGGGTTGATATCATTCCTATCGCCACTATGGGATCACATCTATCCACGTCGTGCAACAACTCGCATGCCATTACCAGTTACCATTTATTCCGTTCAATCTTGATGTCGCAAACAATTTTTCAATCAATGAAGTAAAATACTGCAGTAAGCATCAGTTCAATTAATTTTACTCGCCTAATTTAATATACAGACTGGGATGTGCCAAAAAATATATCCATTTGAATTATTCGCTTCTGTTCCCATCCTTTCGTCCTGCGCCCTGGCAGTCGAAACAGACAAGCCGCTTCACTGGACAACACTGCTTTGTTCCGAGCGGTATCCTTTTTATTGTTTGAGTTCGGAAGCAGCGACAGGCCCGTTTTATTGAAAAATAAATTGAATCAAAAAGGGAATGATTTTTGACATCGATTTTCCAACTGTTCTTCACTTCAAATGCAATTCCACGTCGTTTTTGTCCACTACAAAATTAAAATAAGCTGTAAAAACTGAGGAGCGTGTGAGAGAATGTTTACCGGGGAAATGTAATGAATATGAATTGCCAAAGGTAGGGAAGATGACAGAAGTCCTAATAAGTAACGCATGAGATTTCAATTTCGAAAATTGATTCCCGATGTCTACAATAACCTGGCATGGTAGAGAGAAAGTTAAAAACCCAATTCATTTTTCCAGAAATGTACTTTATTCGCACAACAAAATTCAAATGAAACGAATTGTATTCTCCCTACGTAAAAAATTTACGCTTTCCATTTTTTTAAACTCAACTAAAGAAGTATTTTGTAAGATGTAAATTTAACCTACTAATTCTTATAAATAAAACTCACATTTCACGATAACAAGGAGTACCAGCCAGCCTCATTACTGAGGGCTTTTCTCGACCACACCTACGCATCCAAAAATTCTTGGGGTGTCCCACTTTTCGCATCTTTCAAAAAGCTAATCGAAGGGGGATGACGGTGCAGCGGGCCCTTCGGGGGTGCCCTGCAATCCGTTCGGGGGTTAGGCACCCATTAAAAGCGCGCGCCTCCTCGGCGCCCGCTGCCTCTTGGGGCATTCCTATGCATGTCGCGAGGGGCGTTTCTCTCGCCTTCCCCCCCAGCGCTCCCACCCGGCCATCGGAAGGAAGCTCTTCGGCGACGCGCACTCTGGCGTCGCCGGGGGCCAAGTGGCCCACACGAGATTCCGCGAGGGCAAAATTGTAGTCACGGGACAAACATTTCACACGTGGGTCGAACATGAAAGTGTTCACTACTTCTATGGATATTTCTCCGTGTATCATTTGGTGAGTTTATTTTGTATCTAACATAATGGAGGAAGAGTTCGTGGCGAACCTTTTAAGTTTCTTTTGTTTTGCTCACGGAAATCAGTCTTACCTAAAGCTGCACTTTCATTGGCCATAAAGAGAAGTATTACGTACAAATTTAAATTAACAATAATTTTCAAACTGTGCGAAAACACTACCCTAACGAAAAAAATCGTATAGTTGTGAGTTTGAAAATACAGCAATGATTAGTCTGTCTTCAGTAGTGAAGGACGCGTAAAAGAACCGCATTCTAAGTGCGAAAATGAATCAGAAAGACGAATATTGTTTTAAAGTAATCCAACATTTCTCTTTCACACATCTTTTTGAAAAAAAATTAACATTTGTTCACTAAATCTGAAGTCATCCAACAGCCTCACAATGACACAATTAATTGACTCTATAATTATAATTACATCCTTTTTAGAGTTTCAGCAGGTAAAATTATTTGAACAATTGCAAATAAATGGTGACGTGAATAATGTTAGAAGTTACATTTCCCCCTACGACACTTTGAGTAATTAGAAACCACAGTTTGCTCGCAGACATCATCGCATCTCTTAAAGTGCTTTGAAACTACTGGGCCGTACGTAAGAAATTGCAAATAATATATTACTGTACTGTTCAACCGTTAAATTTGATCATAGATATACCATTTCACGACTTGTTTATTTGGTTTTTAATAAGTTAGATCTAACTAATATTTATTTTTCTATTCGAGGCGAAAGCATAAAAGCAGACCCGCTGAAATTTATTAAATAAAATATGCAGAATTTTCGAAATTGAACTTTGTCCTCCTCTTCTTCACTCTATTTTCGCCCACTGTACGCCGGCAAGAATTTGTAGGCGGCCCCAGGGCATAATCGGGCCTCCGATTCCTTTGTATCGGCGGCAGGTGGAGGCCCGGCGGCGCGGCGATAGGCTGTTTAGAGGTTTCGCCGGCGACCGGGACGCGCGTACAAAGGCCCGCCCATTGGACCGGAGGGCCAAGGAGAATACTAAGGGCTCCTGCCGGGTCGGGCCGGGCTGAGCAGGGCCGATCGTCCTGGGCCTTGCAGCGGGCACCGCCCGATGGCTTCACGGCTAGGGCGCCGCCCGCACGAAGTGAGCGGGGCGGGGCGGCAGGCGGACTGAGCAGGCGATGGGCACGATGGCCGACGGGCAGGGCGAGGTGCGTGGGCGGCGGGAAGGGCGCAGGCAGAGTAGTCGGCAGGGCAAAATTAATGTCGGGGCAGACGAGAACGGAAGACGGCGAAGAGCAAGGAAGAGTGACTGGGCTGAGGGAGGACTGCGAAGGACGACAGAGGGTGAAGAGGGGGAAGGGGCAATGGAGAGGGGCAACGGGAACGTCACTCGATGGGCAGTGGGTGTGAAGGGAAGGGCGCACTTGGAAGTAAACTCACTTCGTACTATATTTCAGCAACAATGTCAGAATAGGGACCCAAAAAATGCGTTGTATGACTAATGTGCTACAAAATGGCACACGCTTTGAGTACTTGTTAGCCTTTTTTTTCTTCCGTACTGTTTTTTTTTAATTTTTATCGCCCTTCCTGTCAGATATCTAACGGCGCCTAGGAGGCCTATTGATTGGTTGTTAGTGATTCCGGGTATATTAACGGCTAAGGTAGTTAGTCCCGTAAGTATAGAGTATGTTTTCCCTCGAAAGGTGGCGGTTATCGTCCACCGTTGGATGGCAAGATCTGGCGCCGACCTGCCCCCGGATAGCGGGATTTTCCACAACCAGGTAACTCCCACAGCAGAGCACCGCTCCATTCCGGAGAAACTCTAGCTTCCGGCCGGTATCCCGACATATATCATAGTGTGGTGCATATTAGAGTAAGTAAGTGTGTTTAAGTAAAGGGTGAGCATAGTTTAAAGAACAAGTTAAAGAGAAAAAATGGAGCCTTTTTGAGAAAATCTTTTTTAAAACTGCTCATATTTCACTTAAAATTACTTAAAACCTACTATTATTTTTAAAAAGTGTACGTGACATTAATTAAAGAACTAATTATAGAGAACAAATTTCACTTCAAGAAAATACCTATTTTCAATGATGTAGTCGTTGTTCTAGTGGACCCAAAAGATTTGAAACTTTTATTTTCGAAAATGCAGAATATTCATGGGAAATCGAACCTATTTAATCTTCATGAATGTATTTCATCATCTATAGCAAGAGATTTATATTAAAAAAATTAGAGATATGTTTGAGAACATTTAAAATGTTTCTGCGTTTCATGTGAAGTACCCCCAAAATTATACGTTTGAAATTCACACACCTCAAATCGGGACAGTTCGATGCATTTTGGAAAAAAATACTGAGTTGTTTAGTCGCTGGTATTGTTTACAGATAGAGAGACGGATAAAGAAGATAGGAATTCATTCATACGTACTACATACATATATAATACATACACACATACGTACATACTTACAGACAGACGTTTTGAAAAATCACTTCGATAAAGGGGGGTCGGTACAAAGTGGTCCCAAAAACATTTATTTTTCTTAAAATCAAATTTTATTTCCTTAAAACATCGATTTTCCTCAGCAATACATAACTTTATAGTATATTTATTACTCCTTATATACGTACGTATACGAAAAATTTTGAGAATTTCATTATACAGAATAACTTTAATTCAGAATTTATTAAGGGAACAAAAACCGACATGCATAAGAAAAAATGCGCACGAGCAATGAAATGTGTTGATACAAAATTAATTTTAGCATTGTAAGAATTTCTTAAAATGTTCGTAACACATGTTTTTTCCTATAAATTTATGCTGAAAACTATGTATATGAGAAACATGAGAAACCAAAACAGGTAAATGTTGAATAAAAATATTCGTCTACTCTTCTACAAAACTATCAGCATGATCTTCGAGCAGTGAGAATCGTTAAGACTCCAGACGAAAGGAAGTTTCTGAAGGGGGGGGGGGCTCGGCATCGTTGATGAAGTGGACGGGTGCGCAAGAGAAAATGCGGTGCGGCATAAAAGCTCGGTCCAAAAAGGAGAAGGCACGCGCGGCGTCGGGTGAGGAAGGGGAAGGGAGAGAGTCAAGGGAGCGCGCGATTTCTTGGAGGCGGAGCTGTAATTCTACGTTTTACTGCCTTCGCTCCTGCTCTCCATTGTGTGGGAGCCGATAGAATATTATACCTGAGCGCCAAGCGGTTTATGTGGAAATTCGTATTTTGTAATGCTGCGCCGTATGCTTTGAGCCTCTCCAAAATTAACCTAAATCCTCTTTCAGAAACGTGTTGAAGAACCCACCAGAATATGCACTCAATAGGGCTGCTCATCACGTACAAGGAAAATTGTTCTTTTCTTCTTTCCGTGAATAAACTGCCAATGAAGTTTTTTGCAAATAACTAAAACTCCCTTTTCGTAATTTTCCTTCACTTTTAGTAGAGAGAGAAAAGTCTATTCTCACTATAACTGAGAGGATACTATGTAAATATGTTTTGCATATTTATTTTCATTAGGTTGAACTCAGACGTCTCAATAAGATAGACGCACCTTTTCAGAATTTCTAATTTCCTTTACGCATGAAAACTATAATTATGGCAAATATAGGAATATTACAAATAAAGTAAAAACAATAATACCATAATACACATAAAGTAAATATAATACATTAAAGTACGAATAGTAATAAAAGGCAGTCAGATTGTTATTTATCACTAAATGAACTTACAATTCGTTAGCGTCTGGCGGGCTGCCGGATTCAACAGAATTGTGATACTTACCTAAAAAAGAGAAAAAAGACATTAATATTCATAACAGTCCAAAATTTACAAAGTTAACGAACATTACATCCCTTGCGCACTTCAGCATTAATATAAGACCATTTATCACAATATTTTTTAATGTAGTACAATAGAAAATAACCTTCGTTGCACATTTAAAACATATTACTATCATCAGAAGAAAATTAGCTATAAAATGAAGATTAATAAGAAATCTTAGATGAGAGATTGCAATTTATAATTCGAACATTAGGTTCTTCGAGGACGAAGCAACTAGATACTTTAAGAAAACTGTGGATGATTGAATTCGCATAAATGTCAACAATTATTTATTGCAGCTATGAGAAAGGCGGCTATTCTTCCTGAGTCTCTCTGTACGAAAACAAGCTAACTTACAAAATGTATGGTTGGGTTGTGTACTTTACGAACAGGAAAATACACCCCCTCTCAAAAATGAAACGAAAAACTTCCTTCTCAGACTAAGAGCCTCTGCCTCATGCGAGGTTATAAACGAGCATAAGAAATGGCTATTCCTAAAAAACGGGTTATTACTATCTTTAAAATAGGTGTTCTCCTCTAGTCAACCACATATTTCAAATACAATGGCCACTACTAAAAGTCAGTAAAATTTGCATGCGGTCCTCTTCACTGCAGTTGCACAATATGTTGAAATATTTACTACTTGGAAATTTCTGAATGTTCTTTACACACTTTTTTTCTAAGACACGTCAATTATATCGCCGAAATAACGGAATAACGCATTGGTTTTATATCTTTCTTAAAAATATCTAAAAGCTGTCAACTAAAGCATTGTGCTGAAGAAAACAATGCAAATGACTTCATCCAAGCAGTAGATTTCCGTGTAAAATAAACACTCAGTTATTATTATTAATATTATTAATACTTTTTAATTTATTACTTTACTATTACGCTTTGAGTTTATTCGTTTCGAAAATCTTGTCATATCATCTATCTTTCTGTAGTTTATATGCAGGGTTGTTTTATGACAATCTGCTGAATATTTTGTTGATTGATTGATTGATTAGTGATTCCGGCCACAACTGATGAGATCATTATTCCCGTAAGTGTAATGCATGTTTTAATCGCGGAAGTTGTGGTAATCTGTGGCCCCGCTGGCTGACGAGATTCGGCGCCGACCTACCGATCCGGCGTCAGGTTGGGGGTCGTACTTTTGATGTAACTGAGTATATTGTAAATATATATTCTTAGTTAAGTAGGACAAGATTGGCCATGTTAAATGGTTTTCGTTTTGATTTTGATTTTTTTTCATTCAGAAGACATTTTTTAATCTTCATTATTAATTTCATTAGGCGTTTATATCTGTGTCGTCCATACTAAATTGGCTGTTATATTTTTTATAGTACTAAGAACGTGTACAAAACAGCAGTGGACTCATTTACCTTTTTCATGTTACTTTTGACTTTCTGTAGTAGAGAAAATGTGGGAGAGCTGAGCTACAACCCGTAATTTTTCTCAAGAACATATTTTTCAAGACAATGAATTCATCTCAGACATATAACCGAAAATGTTTCTGACAAAAAAATCGAATATAAAATTCATTTATGTGAAAATGTTATGAATGAAGAATACACATACATTGTTGTTGTTATTGTTGTATGCATTCAATTGTAGATCAACTTTAGCAGAATGAAAACTCGTTCTTAAAATCGAATTAAGGTGTACATTCGGATTTCGTCACCAAGGCCCTGAGACTTGGATAAAAGTGAAATTTTACTTTTTCAAAACACGTTAGTTTTTCCTTGCCTTGAACGTACAACCCAAACTAGTTGTTCATGTATCCTAAGAAATTCCGGAACACAAGCGGCAGCATCAAATCCGCCATGGCCGGGACAGGCCGCATCGAGCATAGCCGTGGCAGTCCAAGTGTCCGTCCGTGAGTCGAGCGCGCCTGCTGGCCCGAGGCGGGAGGCTAGTGTTTGCTCCTTATACGGTGGGCGGCGCGGGTCGGGGCGGAGCTGGGCGGAGCGAGGGATAGTAAACAAGGCCAAGGCGACCTGCGCCGCCAAGCCCGCGGGCGCCCGGGGAGCCTGCCGGCCGAGCGGGCTGCACCACGCGAGCCCAGGCGGCCAGAGATTGCGTTCAGCCGCGCCCGCCGCCCGCCGCCCGCCCCCCGCCCCCCGCCCCCCGCTGCCCTCACATACGGCGATGCAGGCTTCCGTCCCACAAAGACAGGCGCTAGGCAATAATGTAACGTTTGGAAGGCCTAAGATGACTTTGCAAAAACTGTTTTCACTCAATGTTTTTAAATAAAAAAAGTTAACGTTAAACTTATTAAAAATATTTCTGGACTTGAACACCAGTGGTGATTTTATACATTGTGTAGGACGTTTAAATTTCGTAATTGCTTATGCAGTGTATGAATTTAGAAAACTACGTAACCATTAAACACTCATCGAGAGAGAAACTATTAAAACAAAAGAACAATTATTTGGGAATATCAACAAATTATCATAAATATTTGGAAAATTTCCACTTATACCCATCGCACTTTGATGATCCTTAGTCTGCATACATTCGGCGTAACTGGCCCGGGTCCCAATTATATTTCACACTAATTTGTTCTTCTTTGGCACGAACACGAACTATGACAAATTATGTGATGTTGATTTTGACAACAAATAAGTAAAATAAAATTCACAAATTATATTGTGACACAAAATGGGAGAAGAATCTACGGTTCTCACCACAATTGTGATATTACATATCAAATCAAATCTGTGAGTCACGATGGAAAACAATGATTTTCGTGTAATACTTTTTTATGAAACACTAAACCTACTCAGCTACTAGAAAAAAGATGCCACTTTCACTACGAATGAGAGAACTGTGCCCCACTAATTAAAAAATGTCACCCACATTTAAAAATATATGTTTCAATGTATGGGATATAATAGCTCTCATAGAAGCTTACTGCTACTTGAAAGCTAATTAGAATTTAAAAAAAAAATCTTTTATATTTGAAAATAACATTAATTTTACATAATTTTAAAAATATATTTCTACGAATGCGTAACTTTATTTTATTCTACCAATTATTCTCGTTCCTTCTGTAGCGACGAACAGAACATCTCGTTTCTGGTCTGCTAAACTCAGTACCAGAGACACCAAAGACAGAAGGAAATACAAGCGATCAGTAACTAGCGAAACTTCTTCACAATCCCAAGTTGGCGTCCGTCATCCAGAAAAGCACCACCCAATACCCCGTGTCCCGGAAAGTGTTCACAAAGGCGCAAGCCGCCTCCAGCAGCGCCGGCATTGAGCAAGGGTCAATATCGGCGACGCGCGCGGGACCACCGGAGCGCGAAAAGGCACTCTTAATGAGCACACTTCGGATTTTTAATGAGCTCTTGCTTCTCAAGGGTGGCAGCGGCCGAGCCACCACGCTACGAACTCGCCTCTGGCGAGGTGAAAATAAGTTCGATTATTATCTGCTCCCCCTTATTGTCAATCTTTCCGGCCGCTCAATTTTATTTATCGTACGACGTGAAATGGGGACGGAGAGATGGGACAATAACTGCAGATCCGTATCCAGAATTCCCAAACGGCTGTCATGGGGTCTTTCTGATACAGCGTTAATTTTGAGGTCAGGTGTTAATAATGTTTATGAAGGATGATGTGTTGTGTAATGAAAATTGACCCTATGATGCACAGAAAGGCAGCAGTAACGGAATAATTCGGCAAAAACCTGTCGCCAACCTGCTTTATTCCTCACAAACTTCATGAATTGAACCTCCGGTACCTAGAGGGTGTAAGATAGTGCGCGGGCAACTCTAACTACCATGGGTCGCCCCATCATCACCATCATCGTCATAATAATAATAATAATAATAATAATAATAATAATAATAATAATAATAATAATAATAATAATAATAATAATAGTCTTTATTTCCGGGGAGGCTCAAGCCAAAAGCCAATTATTCTCCCCAACAACTTAAATATCTTTACACTTACATAATTACAATTACATAATCTTCGTCTCGTAAAGTAAAAATAAGCTTGGTTAGGACATATTTTCTCTTGTCGCCTACATTTACGTTAAATGCCTAGAGGGAGTTGAATCACATCAATTGATCAACGTTATTGTAGGTTTGATATATCTTTCTTTTTAAGCTCAGTATAAAACGGGTATAAATAAGGAGGTAGGGTGAAGATCGTTAATATTCGGATGAATCCATCTATTCACGCGTTAGATTCTTAGTTTATAAAGAAATGAAATCATCTTCCATCATATAATATTTACAAGTTTTTAATTACATTTGAATTAACAATTTTAAGGCACTAACAAAATGTGAAGCATTTCGAACTTTGGTGAGGACGTTTCATTTTACCCCAGGGACGGATTACACGTAAAGTGCACACATTCATTAGTTACTCGTAACGTTTTCATTCGCAAAGTCAATTATTGCTTTGCCGGAATTACGTTTTAACCCTTTGAACATACCAGCTACAGTGATTTAAAGCGTTATATGGTTTGCTTCAGTGCAAACTTGTGTTCGATGTGTTCATCAAAGGAAATGTAACGACACACTTCATACATGAGCAAAGAGTTGCTCGCAAAAAAGACTGAGCAACAAGGTCCCAGCAGTTGACATGAGTAACATTTCAAAAAAATATAATTTCCTTCTTTATATTATTTACTAGTTGAGAAGTCAAGCAAGTATCACTTACGTTCCAAAACAAGCAGGATATTGAGATAGTTGTTCAGATATACTTGTTTGAGGTGTGCTTTGATGAGAAGATATACTTCTGGAGGTTCTACAAATGTCTCCAAATAAAGGAACAAAAATCACTAAGTTCGTAATTGATAAATTTTGACTTTGTGCACATGACATGAATAGAAGCAAGGCGAATTTTCAAAATTAAGTTATGTTCTTCTTTAGCACTTGTAGAGAATACATTAAAAGTTACAGTATTTTCCTAATTATTAACAATAAATAATTTAAGATACTGTAGTAAAGTGTTTGAGCCAGTGAGACATATTTTAACAGGTACATTTGACAAACCTCTTCAATAATAGTAATAAAAAATTAAAAAGTAATAAAATAATACAGAATTAAATTATTAAAATTATCATATTCACTAAAATTTGAAACGATGTTGCGCAGAAAGACCCTGCAAACCGTGTGCAACATGACGGGCAGAGATGTGCCCGCGCACGAACAAGCATTCGCACGTGCAAGCACGGCTTGTAGCGCGTCGTCGCGCCGCGGCGCACAGAGCGCGCAATGGTCACGCCCGACGGCAACAAATGGCTGCGGTTGATGCGTTGTTGTCAGCTAGGTTTGCGGTCGCGCACCCGCTGCCGGGGCCCGCACCTTGCTCGCCACCCCTGCCCCGCCCGCCCCCCCCCCAGCCCAGCGCCGCCTGCGGGAGCGCGCACGCATCGATTTTTGCGGCCGTCGTCGTGTCAACACGCCCGTGCACACCGCCGCACTCTGCGGGAACGCGCGCACGCTAGCGAGCGCGCGCGCGCACACACACACACATACACACACACACACACACACACACACATACACATGCGCGCGCGATCGCCAACGCACGATTTTTTGCTTTGTTATTTTCTGTTCTTTATGGCGCGATAAAATAGACGATTTTCTAGTTTCATAACCGCCTTTGTTTGCGCGGCCCAGCTCGGGGTTTAGTAAATAATGGGATATCTGTAATTCGATGGATGTGATACCTCACGGTCGTTGGATTTAGTCGATTATTTCGCAGGTGACCGTTAAGATGACAGGATAATACATTAAATAGTCGTTTGCAACATGAACTTCCAAAAGTTCAGTTAATGAAATAATATAAGATTTAAATTGGGAAAATGTTTTTTTTTTTAATTTTTAAAATCCTAATCAGAAAATCTCATTTCAAACTATCATTTAAAGAATTTAAAAATGTTTGATAATTAGTAGAACTGAATTTAATATTTCGGGCATTGTTTCTTTTTTTTGGCAATTTCGCTAACTGTATTCATAATTTTTATAATATATTAAGTAATTATTTTGTGAATCATATTTTCCTAGAAGACTTGACTTTATTGGAAATCACTATTTCCATCCTTTAGGTTAATATTGTTTGCATATTCTTCTTCAAGCAACAGTAGGTTAGTTAGAAGAAATAAATAAATTAATTAATTAACATAGCATGGCATGAGAAGAATGATACTTGAGTTATATTACTTTGTGCATGTTTTAGTATTTGCAATTATGCAACTCTGAGTCAAACTGTATAGTTTCAGGTAAAAAAGTTGTTAAATGAGAAATGTTTATTCAACACCTCTACATAAGTGTAGGAAAAATAGAAATTTGATATTTTGCACTATTCGAAACTTCCCAAAATACGTTTACTCAACGTGCCCCTGCTCTAAGCACAATTTTCTTGCTGCGCCCGTGTCCCTGCCTGTGAGCTGGAGGTGTAAACCCATCCGAGCGTCGCGTCGCGTCGCGTCGCGTCGGCAGTGCACAGAGGCGGCGGGCGCAGTTGGCTGCCTCAAAGGAACAGCAGCGCGCGCAGCGGGGCTAAAAAGTGGCTTTAACGACGTCGCGCGCGAGTTCGCATATGGGGATTCAATAACAAAACACAGGCGGTTTATGTGGCCACATAAAACCGCCGCCACTGCCACCCGCGCTGCTGCTACCACCGCTGCCACCGCCGCCGCCGCCATTGGCGGCGGCCCCGGCTGTTACCCGAGAATAATGACGCCGATGACACAGCGTCGAGTCATCGAGCGCCTATCATTGCCGTAATGGGCGCGTCGCGAGAGGGAACGGAAGCGGGGAGGAACTGGGGGCAGAGGCGGAGTGGATTCGAGGGCAGCGGAGGATGAGCAGGCTGGGGTCGGCGACGGAGGGCATAGGAGGTGCGGGGCGGGGGCGGGCGATCGGTGAGGAGTGACGGCTCCAGGGAGGTGGGGACGGAGGCTGGAGAGTGGAGCAGGGCTGAGACTGAACAGTGGAGGAGAGAATAGGAGCAGACAATTTCTTGTGATACACCCAACCACATTAAGCACTGCCCGCCCAGATGTCCAGATGCCCTCTGTTGTCAGAGACCACGTGTTTAGTTCCTGTCTAAACCAAAGCGTAGTTTCAAATATTTATTGATTCATGCTAGTTTGTAGGAAAATTAAAGTACTGTTTTTGGTTGTTATAGAGTGACCTTTAGTTTTTTAGACACACAAATAAAAAAAATATTATTTCCGAAAACTCTCGTATTTTAAAATTACACTAATTTGACCTAAAATTGGGAAACAATCTTGAACAACTAGCATAATTAAAACAGTTCTATTAGGTTTATCGACATATACACCGCAGAAAAAAGTAACCATATTGGAGGCTATGTAAATAAAAATAAACAAAAACACAACAAAAACTAAAGTAATGTAGGAAAATACAGAGCTCAATTGCACTAATCTTACTTTTATTAATCTAGCATGCGAGCAAGACAAGAGTTTAAGGTGCGGGGTTTTCAATATACATAATATTTCTCTCTAAGCTGATAGAAACAAATCGCAGTAATAATATTTTACACTATTTTCACAAGACCTAAGAAGTGTTTATAGAATCGCGAAATCTTCTGAAGGGTTTCATTACTGTTTTATCAAGAAAAAGGAAGCATGGCTGCAGAGTAGTTTATAATTAAAGAGAAAATATTAGGAACATTACTATTGTAAAACTACAAAACCAAAAATAAATTCTACGTCATATTTGAACGTGTCAGAAGTAAGGTTTTGGTGGAACCCTAGATGAGTAATCTACATCTAGTTTTAAGCATTTAACCGCAGTTAGTGAAAAACGAATTATTATGTAATAACTTCACACAGCTCTCTCTCTCTCTCTCTCTCTCTCTCTCTCTCTCTCTCTCTTTCTCTCTCTCTCTCTCTCTCTCTCACACACACACACACACACATACACACACACACACACACACACACACACGTACACAACTCGTACTAATGTTGTAATAAAAGCGAGAATCACCCAACGCGAAGTCGTTTCAAATCAGGCCACAATCACCTGATCTGACCCCGGCTCCTGAGAGAAAACCGATGCGCGATGGAAGGAATAATAACCAGCTCGTTGGGGCTGCGAATGCCACGGCTGGCATTAGAGATGCACCCGCGTCGGAACGAAGTTCCTCTCCATGAAACAATAATGAGCTCTCGAGCGGTGCATGGATGTCGCGTG
The DNA here is from genome assembly GCA_011170035.1 of Teleogryllus occipitalis. Taxonomy (NCBI): domain Eukaryota; kingdom Metazoa; phylum Arthropoda; class Insecta; order Orthoptera; family Gryllidae; genus Teleogryllus; species Teleogryllus occipitalis. The sequence goes on along the minus strand of BLKR01000043.1, from coordinate 840,163 downwards.
ACGCGCCCGAGGAAAGGCACAGGCGGGGGCGGGGCAGGGATGAGGGGCAGGAGCGGGCGAATTGGAAATGCCGCCTCCACGGACGGATGACCTTTTCCTTGAGTTACAATTACGTCTTCTTTACTCGTTAAGCACTCGACATTATGTTTGTCGAGGCTTAAATTATATTACTTATTGCTTTTTACATTCTTGTATACGTACGTAGATACGGAGTAATATACGTAGTGTAGATAAAGTTGTAATGCTGCGCGAAAAAACGGCGGATTTTCAGTAGAAAAAATCATTGCCGGGCCCTGATAACGAAACTAGAGGTGCTGCAGAATTGCACCGACTTTCTCGTAGAAATTTTTTCTAATTTCCTTGGTGTAGTCTGGATTTAATGTCTTGCTTAATGTCTTCTCTGGCCAGCTGCCATCTATCGTCGCCCATTTTTTTACATTTTCTCAATATTTTGCTTTCCTAATAGCACAACCGAAATAATACTTCAGGAATATTAAAGAAGAGTAAAACCTCGTCGTCAAGAGAAAGTTTCATTGAAAAATTTGAAGCCGTGTTTAAGAAAATGGCGTTTAAGCGTTTCTGTAAATGCGAAATTTGAAGCTCTTTTTTCCAGAATTCTATTCAGTTTTCGAAAAACCTCATTTTGAGATAATTTTGAAAATGTCCGGGTAGCTTCATGTAAAGTACCCCCAAAAATTAACGAATGTTTTTCAAAATCGCAGAGCTTTGACGAAGGCCAGATCAACAGGGAAGAAGAAAATCGAACGCATACTTCAGGCGCTAGTGTTGCTCTCATAGAAAGACCATCGGACAAACGGACAGACGGGCGTTTTGAAAAAAACATTTTTTTCGTGTCAGGGGATCCAAAAACGTGTGTTTCTGTTGAAATCTCGAAATCGATTTTCCGCAGCATTACATAACTTTCTCTATACTACGTATACTACTCCCGTATGAACGTATGTATACGAGAAAGTAAAAGTAGATAAATCTAGTTGCTAAATTAATAAAGAAAATCATCTAACGTGTAGTGGAGTCAGAATCCCTGTTTTGTGGGTCCTTGATGCCGAAAAAACAATTGAAAGGAAAACTTCCGTCCGTCCGTCCGTCCGTCCGTCCGTCCGTCCGTCCGTCCGTCCGTCCGTCCGTCTGTTTGTCTGTCTATCGTATGTGAACAAACCTAGCGCCTAAACCGTGCGTAGAATTTTTTTCACATTGAAGAAACCCTTGTCGACTTCATATGAAGCCCTAGGAACATTTTCAAAATTTTCTTAAAATTGGCTCCAATTTTTTTCTTTAAGTTTCTCGTAAGAATAGAGTTAAATACACTTATAGGGTGGCATTGGTCCAATTTTCAGAATTAACTCTGAATATTGGGAAATTGTAAAACTATGCATTTTCGGCAACTTCTTACAACTACAATATTAAAGATAGAGACTTTTCTTTCAAATGAAACTTGTTGTCCATAAAAAGTTTTCAGTAAGGTCATGTACATTTTTTTTGTACATTTTAGTAGTATTCGGTAATAGTACGTGCAATATTTGCAGTTCTGCTCAACGAACCCTATACGATGGCATAAACGCCATATTGCTCTATTCTTTTAGTTTTTCAAAAATTACAAAAATGTAATTTTTTGTCTTGTTTCTCGCTTACTTCACAATTTCGATTGCGATTTCTTCACAATATTGTATTTATGAGTGCATGTGCTTTAAATAATGTCAAATAAAGATTCTCAAAAACACAACAGTTTTCCATAAAGATGAGCTCAAAATCCCGCATTTTCAGAAACGCTGAAACTCCATTTTCTCAAAAATGGCTCTAAATTTTATCTTTAAATATTTCGAATGGATAGTGCTTATTGTTCTGGTTAATGTGACGTTAAATTAATTTTGTTTTTTCAAACACTACAAAAATTTAGTTTTGTGTCATGTCTCTCATGTCGGTAGTATTTACATCCCAAGCGATTTATTCACGTTATTATATTTATAAGTACATGCGCTTTAAATAATGTCAAGTAAAGTTTCTCAAAAACTCTATGTTTTTTGGTTAAAATGAGCTCAAAAATACGTATTTTCAGAAACGCTAAAACGCCATTATCTCAAAAATGGCTCCAATTTTTTCTCTTCAAAATTTTCTAACGGATACTGATAATGGCACTGTTTAATAAGACATAGTTCATTTGGGTGTATTCTCTTGTTTTTTCAAAAATTACACAAATGTAATTTTTTTCAATACCTATCACGCCGTTAATATGCGCATTTCAATGGATTTGTATACATTATTGAATTTGCGAGTGAAAGTTCTTCAAATTATTGTAAATAAAGTTTTTTGAAAACTCAATAGATTCCTATGGAAAAGAGCTTCAAATTTCGCATTTACAGTTTCGGTTAATGCAATTTTCTTAAAAACAGTTCCATTATTTTCAATGAAAATTGCTATTTAAAACAAGGTATTCTTTAATATTCTTAAAATAATCTTTCTATTCTATTTGAAACCCGAAAAGTTGAGAAAATGTCAAAAAAGTGTATTTTGGGTGGCGATAGATGGCAGGTGGCAATAGGATGAGGCAAGACCATAAAGCCAGTCCACACTCAGGAAATTAGAAAACTTCACTACAAATGTCTGTGCCATTCTGTAGCACCTCTAGGATATATATATATATATATATATATATATATATATATATATATATATATATATATACCCTTTTCAGATTCACAAAGTAAAAATATATTACATTTGCAAGTACGTTATATATATGAATGCTAAAATAACATTTCTGCTGACTCTTTATTTTTTCTTTTAAACTTGTCTTTCAATTGTTCATCATGAAAACCGAACTTTTAATATTTTGTGAGGCCCGCCTCTTAAAAGAATTTATTTTATTTTATTCCATATAAAGAAAAAACATATATTTAGGTAATCTATAGCTTTCATTCGTTCACAAGTCCATAACAATCAAGTTTATTTAAACTTAGTAAAATATACAATTGTAAAATTTTCATTTATTATTTCCTTAATAACTTTGTTTTATATTTATTATTATATCTAATTACGTATATAATTTCAATAAACCATGACGTGTTGCATATCAAACAATACAAGACTAAAATACGTTTAAGTAATATTCCCAATAATTTGTGATGCTATATCAATATCATGTCATTATTTCTACATTATTTACAGTATTTTCTCTTTGTCATGGTTTCTATATCTCTATAATAAATATATATCCCCGCAACCCCTTCTAAAATATGCCTTCCTGAAATTACACAAATAAATAAACCCGTGCGTAATTATTTACCCATGGGTTGCGAAGCACCATTGAAACAAATTTCTTTGAAATTGTGGGTACGCAAATCGACCCTAAACAGGGAATCGAAAATAATAATATTACTGCTTTGGGACGAGGTATGAATTCAAATTTTATTCCATATTTGCTGCGATAATACCGTCGGAAATAATAACTCATACGTTTTCTAATTAAAAACAAATAACTTCATTCTGAATTTATTCTGTATTTTCTTTCTTTTTTTTCTAAATGTTGGCGAGAATCTTCTCACTACTTGTAACTAATTTAACAAATAACAGCAGACAATGATATACATAAAAACCCTTTTCACAATATCCTAACAATAATATTTACAATTAATTTTCTTTGGATTCACCAATCGAAATTTTCATCATTGAGCAAGTGCACTTTGCCAATATATTAAACCAACAATTAATTGAATCCTGAATAATTTCATGCATGACCATATTCTCTCAATACCTTAAAATAAAATGGCATTCTTGGCCTTGTTATAATCTGTAAACAATAGCATAATAAATGTTTGTTTGCACTTCCCTTTGCTGTAGTTCTGCGACCTATCGATCTCCACCATCCATATTATAATCCACAGTAATTGCAAACAGGAACATCCTCCATTTTACGCTGCATTTCAACGTTCAAATTTCGACACACTTTCGTCATCCGTGACTTAACCACCGATCCTCCTCGTAATTCGGCTCGACTCCGTCTGAAGAAGTTATATCTTCTGACAGCGTTGTTTTAAAAACAAAGGACGACTTGTTCATTACAATGTTCTTTCGTTTTTATACTAATATTTCCATTAATCTCACTCAATAAACCTCGCGGTGCCGGCCCGGTGGCCGAGATCGCTAAGGCAGTAGTGTCGTAGTGATCTCGGGCCGAAGGGTCGCGGGTTCGAATCCCGCCTCGGGCATGGATGCTTGTGTGTGTCTGTGTTATCCATAAGTGTTCTTCCTACAGTTTCCCCTACAGTTGAATCTACAGTAATAGTGGTCGCTAATGACCTTAGATGTTGATGCGACCTTAAATAACGAAAAAAAAAAAAAAAAAAAACTCGCGGTATTTTCACAATTTCCACAAGATATTCCCAATTAATGACATTGTCCGTGGTTCATTTTAAAAATACTGGTTTCCTTTCATTTAATAAATAAATACAGTTTCTGTTCGTCACCTTTTTTATAACATCTGACGGTCTTCTTTCAATGTATAATATTTATTATCATTACGAAATCTATTTCCTATTGAACGAAACAACTTGGTCTCATGTTTTTATCGTCAAAAATTGCCATAATTTTATTTGTAGCCGTCCCCATAGTCTATTTTAATCTTCGCTTCCGATAATGTGAATAATTACGATTTATTAATTTTCACTAATGTACCATCATTTGATTGTCCACGGTATAGCAAATTGAGCGTCCTTTTTTAATAAAACGAATAAACATTGGGCGCGTCTTAATAGACCGTCACATCTGATTTGAACAGAAATCAATCTTTCTTAAGTTCTTTTTCAAATTTATTACCGATGAAGCAACAAATGATATTAAACAAAAATAAAAATATTAAATATTTTTATAATGTCAAAAAAATAATATTTTTTAAAGTTTTTAAAGAAATCAATATTATAAAATTTTATACACTTTTTATAATATATTAAATATTAATGTTGACATATTTGTCAGTCATGACTCTCAAAATAATATCTCACGACGAATATTTTGTTAATAATTATTTTCCTGATTCTAATTTGTGACTGGTGGTCAAAACTGTTTTACTCGATAGATTACCATAAACGTTTATGAAATTCAAGGGATTCAAGAAAAAAATACTTACGTTTTTTAAGTAAGTTCTATTTAAAACGTAAGTTCTATTTAAAATCTATCTATATTTTAAATAGAACTTACCAATCACAGGTCATCTAATGGCTAGGTAGTACTTATCGTCTTAGTGAAAATTCTTCGTGAATAAGCTTCAGAAAAACTAATATAAGTAATCAAATATAGATTGATTTTACGTTTACCATTAATTTGCGTTTCTAATAAAAAAATCTTAATGACGAATGTTTAAAAGAAAGCAACACAGCTGAAAATTTCATTACATTTTTGATACAATATGATAACGTGTCCATTAATGAGAGGGAAAGTTTAGGAAGTCTGAGAAGCAGCAAAAGTTTTTATTTCAGTTGCTGCTTCCCCGGAAGTAAGGTATCGAACCTCTAACAAAACGCTTCAAACTTGGACGTTGTGCATGTTACGCGTGGGACATAGATCGCGAGGGCTCGTTGCTCAGTAGGTCAAATTCCCTTGGATGTTCGTGAAACTTGCCGGTATGCATCATTTACAGGCAGAGAATATCGAGCTGCTGAAGAATTTACAGGAAAATTATGTGGGAGTGGGTGTGGCGGGAAGGGAAGGGCTCATGGAGAAGGGCGGAGAAGGGTCGAGCAATGAATGTTGCACGATCGCGTCTGATTGGTGCTTTGATGAAAGTTAATGACTTCTCCCTATGATTGACCAGCACGCGATCCGGGACGAGGGGGAGTAGAGCCGAGCTTAGATGCCTCATGTTTCATTTCAACGGCAGAATGTTGCTGTCATACAATAAACTTGCGATTATTCGGGGCCGAAATCGAAAATAAATGTTTTAGAAGTAACTAAATACCTGGGACATCTTCGTGAAGAATATAATAGTAACGAGGAAATGATTGAGGAATCTATACAAATTTATAAATAAGAAGTACAACTTTTTTGCTTGCAAATATTTTCTTTAATATATAACAAATTGAGATTTTTTGTGATGGACGAGTAGAAACCAAAGCATTTGTAAATATCTTATATACTTGTATATATATATTGTGACGTACTTGGCAATCCGGGTGCGTTCCAATAAAGTTTGTTTAAATTTACAGTGAAACTAGAGCTTTAGGAATATTAAAAATAATTTGCACCAATACAGCTAAACCAAAAATAATTGTAAGATTCGTCTCTGTAGATAATGAAATATCGAATGTCACTGACATTTAATGAAATATCGAATTTCTTTTACTGGATATGTAACATTAAAGTGAATATGTAATTTAGAATCGGGAACTTTGTAAATGTAAGTTTACAAAAAATGGGAATTAGTTTCTGAGTAATATTATTAATAAGATATATGAAATGTTAACATGTTGCGACTCCCTAGTTCTATTTATTACTTTCTAGCTACGGAGTAGAGAGAAAGTTACATAATGTTGCAGTCCTTTGGATTTGAAACGGATATTTTAATTTTGAGGGTACTTTACATGTTGCCCTTGGAACATTTTCCAAATTTTCAAAACAATTGCTCAATTGGTTTGATTCAATTTTCTTGTTGGATAGTGTGAGCAACGTTTAAGCGAATGACGCAGGTCTCATATTCGTTGAAAACTCTTTTTTTCGAAACTGCAAGAGTTCAAAATTTTTTCGGCGTCTTCCTTCTACTAAAATATGAGGGATATAAAAGATAGAGATTTTTTCTGTTCCTTCAATATGGATTTTGAAATAAGATCTGCATAATTTTTCAAAAATTTCTTTTCGCGTAAATTTGCTTGAAAATACGGGCCAGAAAGTACATGCTGTTTTAGCACCACTAGTTTTATGATAGCATATTTAAGTATAGTATTGATGGAATGTATAATGAAAGGTGAATCGTAATTTTGTTGGGTTGACGTGTTGTCAAACATTTTTGTTGCATGACACAATTTTTTTTTTTTTTTTTGAAATGTTTGACGCATTCTAAATGTTCCAAATTTCTGCAGGTGCTGTACACACGGAAGAAATTGAAAATTTATTTGGTTGTCTTGTTACTCTGAGCTGAAGGATGGTCGTGTTATATGGAAGTTCTGTATTTATTGCGCTCACAACTTGTGTTATTTCGGAGTTAGTGAAATTATATCATTGGGTTGCCAAGAGAAAGTATTATTTTTTACACTCGAAGTTGATGAACGCAGGTAGAAATATTGATAGATTAGACACTAAACTCCATGTTATTAAATTAAGGAAGCTTTTCTAGAGATAATTATTTATTGATTGATAGATATTTTCGGGTATGTTAACTTCTGTGATCGTTTATCCCGTTAGTGTAGTGAAAATTTTGTAGCGGAAGATCGCAGGGATTCCCCGGCTGGATGGCGAGATCGGACGCCAACCTACATGCCGGCTTGCGACGGATTCGCCCCTCCAGTATCTCCCCAGGGGTCACCGCCCCAGCCCGGAAAGCTTAACCCCGACGTATGGTGGTTTACTGTGTTTAAGAGTGTGAGTGAGAAAGGGGAGAAGAACAAAGAAGAGGAAGGAAAGATTGCGCGAAAAGTCCGTGGACTGTTTGTTAAGCTATTTTTTCGCCATTCGCCTGGTATTGATCGTAGAAATCACGGAAAATCAGATCAGAGTAGCCGGACGCTACAATTCTCCTCGCAGACAGCCGCTGAAATCGACTCAGCTATTTAGCCAATGTCGAAAATACGCTACTGTCGGAACTCAAACCTTAGGACATCCCGGTCGGTCGCCGAAGAAACAGAGGACACGCTGTAAATGACTTCACTCAGCTGGTAATTTATTGAAGAAGGAAGATCTACAAGCTACAGTGTGGATAAGATAGGCATAAGAACTATTGAATGAATTTCGACAGCAAAAAACATCACTTTCAGAAACGAGTGGAGCGAGTATCGACCAATGTTTGCAGAAACGCAACACCCGAATCTCATCGGAGCGCCGCTGCGTCATCATGGTTAAGTGAACTGGTTAAAATCAAGGTGAAGTTTGAAATTGACTTCGTCTTTAATCGTTTGCTGTGATTTTTTTATGTCTACTTCTACTCTGCGAACGTCGTCCATGACTTTGACTTGAAGATCCACCATTTCATCCTCCACCGTCCTGCTTTCCTTTTGAAATTTGTTTTGTACCCCTTCAATTCTGTCGCCCTGTGCTGCGATCTGAACACTGAATTGTCGGTGTAAGTTGGCTTCCAACTCTTCACCCAATTTACTTATCTGAGATTCTAATTTCTTTTCCTGTTCTATAAATCTATCGGCAATTGTTTGGTTTTGAACCGCAACTTGTTCCGCAATCATAGTCATTTTATTATTGGTCGTTTTGATTCGTTTGTTAAGGGATTATTTTTGTCATTTTATTTCATTTCATAATTGGCTGTTCCGTTCCTTAGCTTTCCTATCCAGTTCCTCAAATCTCCCATTCTGTTCAACCATCATATTCCTATTCTGTTCTTCAGTTCTCCTATTCTGTTCTTCCATTAACTTCTTATTCCCTTCCATTATCATTTGGATCATGTCTAAGTAGGAAACTGCTTCATTTTCTTGAGTCATGGTACCTGATGCTACTGAGTTCATGGGCGTCGATGTCATTTTCACTTCTTCGTCGAAACAGTCTCCTGCCGTATCACCTAATTTATTTCCGATTCCGGTATCCCTACTTTCCAGATAAGTACTTCCATCTATCCCTTCATTTGTATATCCTACTCGTTCCACCTTCTCATTCCGTTCCAAAATTACATTCTGAGCCTCCATCTTTTTGCCGCAAAAAGTTTCGCCCGTAAACAATCTATCCTACTAACCTTGCCTCTCCATCTGTCTTGCAATGCCCTTCTCTGAACAAATTACCTCCCAATATGGAACCTAAGACACCCAGATACCTTTCTAATTATTCATTTGTTAACACACAATATGTACACTTCGCAGTTACCCCTGGCATAATTCTTGAAGTTACACTAACACTCATGTGATTATGCTTAATTGCGAACTCAGCCAATAAATAATCACTAGCGCCTGCAACTCGAATTCATCTGCTCTACTACACTAGTACCTTGTATTCCGGCTAGCATTGATATTCAGATAATACTTGTTATTGCCCTCACAATTATTTCTGCAATTTCAACAACACATATATGATTAACTTTGTTCACACATAACCTCAATAAGCATAATTCTTTTCAAATACCCCCCAAAATGGTTCTGCGACTATACATAGATATTCCACTAGTACATGCACTCAATACTTCCCATTATGTAAGTTCTTTCCTTCCTCTGTTAGAACACATAATTATTCTCCATCACACATGTGGACAATACACCCTGTTAATGCCTCAGAATCATTCAATCACACATAAAAAAATTGTTTTTCCATAGCCCACAGCAATAGATTTCCACTAATGTCTGATCCATCGAATTACATATAGAATTTGCAGACTACTTTAAACAATAAAAAATAAATCTTGCACAATTTACAAGGTATAAACATGAAGTTCCTTAAGAAGACCACTGAGAAATTTTTAATTAATTTTGATAACAGCATGTAAAACTATATCTATAATGTGAATAATGTATTTAAAATTGAATATTTTAACATTTCGTATGGTGTACATTCAGTCTGTTGAGACAAATCAAAACATTGAAATAGATAATTTCAGAGTCAATATTTATTAGTTGATTGCTCAAAATTTCAAATACAACATGCGATGAGTAGACACGTGAAACCTTTTCACACGCTTATTAATAAGCATGACAAATAATCTAAAGAAAATAGAAATGACCAACCGTAATCGTCTTCAGATAATCAAAATTTTCATCAGTTCATTAGATAGCTATCAATTACTAAATATAATTTCATCATTCTTAATTGTATAAAACGTTGCAATATTTAGTATTGATACCTCAAACATGGTATTTGTTGAGTACTGATTTTGTGGGATTATAATACTACATCACATAGGACGCATATGAACAATTATTTTCTTCAATCTTCAAACTAAAGGTATGTCGCGAATGGGTAATATGCAACTCAAACATAATTTTCTGAGAGTTTTCTAGAGCGTAATATAAACCCAAATGAACAGGAACGAATCATCACATTTGTTGTACTTGTCAAAGTAAGAGTGCATATCCACTTTGTGAGAACTCGCAAGAGTAATGGCGAAGAGCTTTCTTCTTGAGACTACCTTTCCAGGGTACAAGAACAGGGTCGAAGAGGTCCCAGCGGGACAGAGCACGACCACCTAGAGGCCACGCAATCTGTGCATCCGAGCGCGCCTTCCGCCCCCCCTCTCCAGCCTGCCAGCCAGTCTGTCCGTCTCCACGGCTTCTTCTCCTTCTTCTTCGTCGTCGTCATCAATTTAGTTAAAAGCATTTAACCAGATCAACCGCTACCGCCGCCACCGGACCACCGCTCCCTCCCTTCTCCTCCTCCTCCTCCGCCGCCGCCGTCTCGACCCCCGCCCATTCCCGCACGGCGTCCTCCCGCGCCTTGTCATGCCGTCTCTCTCGATGTATTAATGTTTGCACTGAACTCAAATGCGTTCCATTTTCAAACAATCTTCTAGAGTAGGGACGCCTGCGGCCGGCGCGAGAGCGCGCCCGGCTGGACAAACCGTGCGCTCTCGCGGAACCCCCTCCGCCCTCCCGCTCGCTACTCCGTCCCCGCCTTCGCCCTCACCTCCGTCCTCACCCTCCTTTCCCCACCTTACGTCGCGTCTGCTGTCCTATCCGACTTCTCCTGGAAAGACTGCGACCTCGAGACTTCCGAGCCACCTTTTCGATGCCCAGTAAACTGTATGAGACGGACGGCCCCGCTACTAGGGTTGAGAGCTGATTGTCGAAATAAATTGAACCGTCAACGCCATCGTTGCTGTAATTTCCTCCATTGCTGTTTACAATAACATTTACATCCACCACCTGTGAAGTAGTCAATCACATAACAACTAATTAATCATTTGATCAACTATTAATACCCTGCATTCTTACATACAAATACTGAGAGAAGAGAAAACAAAGACAATTAGCTTATCTTAATTTAGTGTTATTCGTACACTATGTAATGGGCATAATTTTTTAAAATTATGCTTTATTTAATAGGTCGCATGAACTACCAGGTCATTAGCGACCACAATCAAAATACAGTATTTCCAATGTACTACAGAACATACAACAAAATTTAAAATTAAATCACAACTACATAATTTGTGAAAATAAGTGTAACATTACATGTCGACAATTAACAGTCACATTCAACAGCAACATAATATAAACAAAAAAACAATAATCGAAATACATATTGGGAATTATTGATGCATTATTTGACATAACATTGCGTCAATATTCGTGTTTAACCGATTTTTAGTTCCTTACAGCTTACTGATAAGGTTAATTTCCTTTCAAAATTCAAAGACATTTGTGGTGTTTATTGTAAAGGATTTTTGAGAGAGTGAGAGATATTGCATATTTTTTGCAGATAACGTTGAAAATGGAATAGAACAATAATGTGTGTGGTATAGAGAGGGCAGATTGGTATTTCACATTTCTTTGCATTTCTTTTGTTAGTAAATGCTGATGGGTAAGTTGGGAATGGTCAATTCTTAAACGGGTGGGCATAGTTTGATATTTTCTCTTGTGAAGGTAAGGAAGGTGGTCATTGTAGATACGTTTCCTCATCTGATGTAATTGGTTTGGTGATTTCGTCCATTCAGTATTCCAAAGATCCTTGTTTCTTTGATGAAGTTCTTTTTCTGATGTCATTGTGGGAAACTGGATGCTCTTCAATATCTTTTGCTGCTTCATCTGCTAATATATTACCGGTAATACCTCGGTGTGTTGGGATACAAATGAGAATTATTTCCTTGTTGGTGTCTAATAAGTCATAATATAAGTTAACTATTTCATTTACTATATATTCATGGTTTTCAGTATCACTTAAGCTTACTAGTCCACTTTTGGAATCTGTAAAAATATCAAATTTGTCTTCGGTTTGTTCTTGAATATATTTTAAGGCGAGAAGAATGGCATACGCTTCACAATAAAAAATAGAACAATAATCACTTAGCTTTGACTGTTTTGGTGTCTCTTTTATTTGAACTGCTCCAATATCTTTATAGGAGCCGTCGGTGAAGATGTGTGTATACCTAATGTATTTGTTGTAGATTTTGTTGAAGTAAGCTTGGCAAATTACCGTGTTAGTCTCTTTTTTGGAAAGATCATTGAGGCTGATGTTGATATTTATTAGAGAAAGAATCCATGGAGGTCTTTTTTTAATTATGGTAGCTCGAACAATAGGAAATGTGAAGTGAAATGAATTCAAGATACTGGATCAGGAGATAATAAACTGGTTTTGGATAATACTTTTTCTGTGTGTACGTATCATAATATTTTCTGGAGAAAACATTCTTAAAAACAGGGTTTTTAGGAGTGGAGGATATTTTGCTGTCATATGAAAAACACAGTTTTCTTCTTCTGATATGAAGAGGTTCTTCATTGGATTCCACAAGAATGCTCGAAATTGGACTCGTTCAATATGAGCTAATGGTTAATCTTAATACGGCAAAGTGAACTGAATTAAGACTATTTAATATTGTTGACTTAGCTGACTGGTAAATAATTGCTCCATAGTCTATCTTAGAACGAATAAGAGCTTACTTTCAACTTAAGTTGAAAGTATAACATTTCTGTCAGCTCCCCAGGATGCTGATGAAATGGCTTTTATTATATTCATTCGTCGAAGGCATTCAGCTTTTAAATTCTTAATGTGTGGTATCCATTTAGTGTCTTAATTGTGCATTCCATTTTTACTAGATGCTCAGTTGGTTTGCTATTATATAATATTCCTAGGCTTTTGATTGGACTAGAACATTTAAGTTGTTGTGCTCCTATTGTAAGTTTCAACTGATCAGATAAGTTACCCCTTTTATTAAAAACTATACTTTCAAATTTGGTTTTAGAGATCTGTAAACCTGTCACATTGGACCAATCTGGAAGTTTATTTAGAGTGATTTGGAGCAATTCTTGTTTTTTATTTAATATTTTCCCACTTAATGTTTTAGTGATACCGTCTGCAAACAAGTATACTTTCACTGGTCGATGGACATGGTTCGTGAAATTATTTATGGCAATTAAGAATAGTAGTACACTCAGCACAGATCATTGAGACACTCTGTTATTAATTGTATATTTCTTCGATTAATTAGAATTTATCCGATTTTAATTAGAATTAATTGATTTTCTTCTTGAAGCCTAAATCCATTGATATTCCATTGTAATATGCTTTCAACCATGTCAGTTAATATTTAATTTAAGGGGGAAGATATTTTAAGTTGTATCACTACAGTACTCTGATTCATTGCTTTCAATGTGTTTTTGTAATTTATCTTTTAGATTTGTGAATCTTTTCTTCATATTTTTATCCTTTAATTTTGGATATGTTCTTTCTAAAATTTGGATCAGTTGAGTTATATCAGGGTAAATTCTAGAGCTATTTCAATTACTTCAGTACTGTTTTCAGTTTTTTCAAGAAAACTCTTCATTTGAATAAAATTTAAGGCATATTTGTTGTTTGGATCCAATAATATTTCCTTCAGAGAGACCAGTTGTGTATCCAGTTTTTCAGATTCTTCAATATTAGTACTTTCTAGTCGTAACGTTTTATAACCTTCTCTTTTTCTTTTGCTGAGAGCTTTTTATTGAAATGTTTTTCAGGTTCTGATGGGGGTTCAATAGGTGAGTCTGAGGTTGTTGACAATGAGGATATAGGGTCGTTTGTTAAGCAAATTATTGGTGGGGTTGGGGTTCTTTGATTTTGGGGTTTGAAGAGCAGGGTAGTCAACGGATTGAGGTTGGGTTAATATAGGGTCATTATTTCATGGATTACTAGGCGACTATTTCATAAATTAAAACATATGAATCGAATGGACTATTAACCCGGGAGTTCCCGCAATAGATAGACTCACGCCAGTGCCCGCAATGTATCTCTCAGATATAGCTGTAACTTTATGTGAATGCGAATGATCTGAAGGTCTATTTACTGAAATACATATTTTATTTGCTTTGTATCTGTCCCCTAATGCAATTGTAAATGAATCTTACACTGCAGGATTCTTGTCTGAATAGTTATGGTAAAAAAATGGAAAAAATTGACAAAGTACACACAAAAATCATTAAACATCATAATATCCTATTAAATAATATTAATACAATTTCCTCAAATTATTTTGGCATATTCTAAACAAATATATATTTCACTTTTTCACAAAAATATTTAGAAACTCTTTGTCTTTTCATATTTTGCAAGGTTCCTGATCTTTCATTTCCCTACATACGTCTCCTGCACATCTTCTTTTTCTTTGGTTGGAAATTCTGACAGTCGATTGTAGATAAGACAAATGATTACAGTTTCTGAACAATCACTTGTCATATACAAGGCTGAAAATAATGCCATGGTACGTACCGCTCAGGTCAGAAGCTCACAATGCACTGGCGCCATTGCACCCAATGTATATAATATCACACAGTGTAGTGATCAAGTTTGAACATGTTCACGGGAAATGATCGGCGAAAGGATAAAAATAAAAGGCCAGGAGATCTCAGAAAAGTACAATGTAGTACATGAAATATCAAACGACTAATGCATCACAATATTCAGGAACATAAAATTGCTGTGTCTTGGATCTCACAGATCTATTGCGAGCACTCCCGGTTTAAAACCACAGGAATTACGAACGAAAATAAATATTATTCAAAACTGTTACTGCAATATGTGAAACAGTGCAAAAGTGAATGAAAAACCAGTGTATTGTCAGGACCACGTTCTGAGCAACTCCATGCCGGAACCGTGCGTATCTGGTTTCATTTTAATTATTCATTTATTTATTTATTTTCCTTTTTTTATTTAATATCTTTTCCTCCGATCACGTGTTACGGAAAAACAATTGTTAACAATTATCTGTATTACTAAATTATTAATAAATTACCCTTAATAGATATCTTGAGTATTGAGAGAAAATGTAAATCATAGTATATTTACGTACTTCCGGTGAATGTGTGTTGATATTTATATTACTTAAATACATAGGGTTAGTTTTTGTTGTATTATTTATTTATTTTAATTAAAATTCTTTATATGGTAACAATCAATGTACGTGTGAACTGGGATTTGCACAATGTAAACTCTACAATATTTATCAATGGAACACTCATATGAATGAAGCCATTGACATCATTGCCAACACAAGCAACCAAATTATTTATTTATTTATTTACTCTTTTTTTATTATATATTATTATATTAATATTAATTTTTTTGGTATAATTATACATATATAATTTAAAATTTATATTGTCTATATGCAGTATAATATAGATACCATACTAACCTTCACTAGGGTGGGCAAAAAAAAGAAAAAAATGTATTAAATACAAAAAATAAATAAAATAAGTTAGTTGATCAGTTTGAGACTCCATACTTTACAATTCTCCACCTACCCGAAAACCTGACTATAGTGGCAAAGATAATAGGCCATATAAATTCATGGTTTACATCAATAACTTATCTGAGGCACTGCATTCTATTAAGCATTCCAAAAACGACACATTTTAATATTATATTGATGCTCACAAGCTACTTTGGGCGTAAAACAATTGCTATCTTTATCTAACAAAGGTACACAAAGTGATTACAGCGGAGTGCAAAAGGTAAACAAAGTGATAACCATATGGCGATAGACATCTGGGATTGGTTTAATTTAAATATATTCTTGCTTAGCATTGGTTGCTTACAACACCCACAGACTTGAGTGAAATTGTTACAGTAATGAAGTCAGGAAGTATAGTGATCCCATTACCGAATATAACGCTGCGTGGATCTCCAGCAGAACTGCCATAGGAGGGGCGTAATTGTGCTCCAGAGGTGGAATGAACAAGAGCCTAGAACTGGCTTTAGTGATTCTCCTGATGGCGGAGTGGAAGAAGCATGTGGCAAGGCGGGGAGGCCGTCCTTCTGCGCTAGCGCCGCAGCTTGTGCGTCATAGATGCTCGGCTGGCATGCTGAGGCGTGGCATGACGTAGAGGCGCTCGAGTAGCGGCGGCGGCGCCGGGTGGTCGTGGACGCACGGTGGCGACAAACCACGGGGAACAAAAGAATGCGCTGCGTGCGCAACTATTAGCCGCAGCTTGCGCCTCGGCGGGCACTCGCCCTCCCTGGCCTTCCCGCCGCTGCCCCCCCCCCGCGCCACCCGGCTGCTGCGTCCACCGGCGCCGGCGCGCGCAGCAAATGGCAGAAAACAGGCCCCAATTGACCGGCCCCACAATTCGATATATTCTAAAGCGTGCTGCTCGCGACCGGCGCAGGCCCTCCGATACCCCCAGAGGCGTACGGTCATTTTCAAACTTTGATACTTGCCTTCAAAATGTAATCTGCGAAAATTTGGTAATAGTAACGAAAATTCACAAAGGCCCATGAATTGACACAGACAAATATCGTTAGTGAGTAGTACTGATCATGTGAGTCTCATAGGATTTATTTTGAGAGTATTTTAAAAGGAGTAAAAGACCCTACATGATATAAACAAAATGACGTTCCGCTCAATCCGTTTTTGCACAAATAAGGGAGACCCCTAACTCCGTGTCCGGCATGTAAAAATAATTACTGCGCATCACACAAAAGCATTTTTAATACATATGTTATTAGTTAGGTCTATTATAGATCTATAGAATTATTATAATATTTAATATTAAATAACTGAATTATTATAATAATTCAATTTAATTATTTTAAATGCAACAAGAGTCAAACATCATTGAGGAAAAAGAGTTAAAGGTGATAGAATAATTTGAAAATGCACTCGCCCATCAATGAAAAGAATTATTAATGTAGGAGTTATTTTTATCATTTGAGCCCTTTCACTTGCGAATTAGTTGAACATTAAATTGTGCTTTAGAATAATACTTACATTTGATTGACGATTTACAGATGCATATAGTAGATGCAGGTGCACTGGTGGGAGAATATCGACCTCTATGAATAATGCAATCCATTCACGAGATACTGATGGAATGAATCGTGAATGGGGGAATTTTATTTAACTGGAGAACCAATATAGCATTCCTAAATACAATGTTGATGCAGTAGATATGCTGTGACCACCAAGTAATGCCATAAATATTTGCCAGATGCGTTATTAAGATTCTTTAATAAAGCCACAGTTACGTTAGTAATGATGATCATAAAGCAAATGAAGTGGAATACCCACAGGAATCCAAATTTTTATTGTCGTTAGAAAATATAAGGATAAAAAATATTGAGGAATGATAAGGAACCAGGTAGAATATACATGCCAGTTAAGTATTTTTAAATTTTTATCCTCAAAGATAAGTTCATAATATGATTTTATGGAAGGCATTATATTAAGACATGACAGAAAGGCATGACAAAAACATATTTCGAAAGTAATTATAAACAGAGAACCCATCCGACAGAAAAATGGTTACCACCATTCTGATATACAACGCCATTACATGTACTAGAGGGTGCTAAATTAAAAAGGCTTTTTCCATAATGAACTCTATTCGATTTCTCTTTCTGGAATTTTTCCTAAAGCATACACCCTTTAGAAAATTGACATTCACGAATAGACACTACTGAATTCATAATGCACTAGATAATTATATATATATATATATATATATATATATATATATATAATTATCTAGTGCAATATATATATATATATATATATATATATATATATTGGTTGAATTTGATATAATTTTCCAAATTACCATATGTCTTTTGTGTTCAATTCTCTTTTATTGAAATAATATTTGACATCCGACGAATCACTATATATTGATCATTGCTATTAACATCAATTTTATTCAATCCTATTGCCTCCCCACGTGTCATGAATTTCACGTCTTGTGGCGTTAAGGTCGATGTCAGTAAACCACTATTACCATTTATGTCACTATATCTGTCATCTAATCACTTACACATATAACAAACTATTGTCATCATTGTTTGTATCATTCTCTGTGTACCTCGTAAGTGTACTTCTCTTCATCACTCGTCAAACTCTAACCCCAACCTTTTATCGTGACTCCATAATGGAATAGTAGAAGATACTCTATCCTCATGTGCCGTTCTCCGCTATTGTGCCACAATAGTCGACGGAATAACCACAGCCTCATCCATGAAGTCGGCGCTTTGCAAGTTCACCGCAGCCGCCGCGGAATGCTCCAACACTAATTCGACACACAAGTTTTGATGAAACCGCAACGCCGCGTCCTCTATACCGCTCTGATTCCGCTTCATTAGAACCGGCGTCGGCCCACCCGCTCGCCAAGTCCAGATCCCCGCGGTGAGGGTGAGAAGGACCCTTCGTTTTTCAGCGACAAAGGTGATCTTCTCTAATTGATACGTAATAATGGCGCCATTCCTGGCATTCCTAGCGCGGCTTGTCTGTCCCTCTCACCACCCCCGCCCGTCGGTTCGCGCTCGCCTCTCCGCCCACCGCCCGCCCGCGCGCGCGCTCGCGATCGATAGTGGGCCGTGTTGTGTGTATGTGGCGGCGCGCGAGCTGCCTAGCGAAATTGCCTGCCGCGCCGGACACGCGCCGCCGCGATCCGAAGGGCCGTTCCAGGAGACGGATGATGGAAGAGGTCCGCGCGAGCGGGGGGAAGGGGGATGGGGAAAGGGAGGGTCGCGCTGGCCGAGGAGCGAGGGCGAGCCACGGGGACAGGGAGGGTCTGTGTAAACGTCCGACTATACAAATGTCGCCCCGGCTCCGAACCCGGAGGGGCCTTGCAGATCGCATTCCCGAAATACCAATCCCGGATGCGTTGATTACCTCGGCCGCACAATCTCCACTCCCGCGACGAGGTGACGGCGGTTCCCCAGGCGACGGCCAGGGCCACGCTCCGCCGGCGGGGACGCGGCTCGAAGGGGCAGGGGCGGGGAAGTGGATGCGCCCCCTATATAGACTCTTGATGCAGTTCCCCTCCTCTGTCGGAACCCATATTGGTTTCCGGATCATTCGGTTGATTGGGGCAGGGGATCCCGAGTTTGTATGCGCGATTCAGGACGTGGGTTATAAAATGAAGTGGAGGAGGAAGTGTCTTACGGCGATGTGTCACTGTTACGACTCCGAGTGAGTTCCGGAATGGGAGGATTTTACGCTGTGAAGAAGCAGAGTAAAATGCATTAAATGTAGGGAACAGTATTAGTTGCATCGAACTTGTACAATGTTCGCCCGTTCACAAATAAAATTCAACGTACCGAAAATACAAAACAGTTAATTCATGAAGAGATATTTTTCTTGCTACGTTGCTCAGTCGTAATACAATTTACACAAAATTATTGAAACGTTTCTCGAGCATTTTAAAATGCTTAATATGATAAGGAATTCTAATTTTATTTTTAATAACACCATATTATATATAAACTCGTATATAATTATCATATATTATCATATACATTCTGTAAAGAACTTACCACGAAAAAAAATAATGGACAGAGAATGGAAAATAGAAAAAATATCAATTTAATTTCTTGTGCCAAACTGCTATAATTTATTTCAGTTCCTGAAGCAATTATTTTGCAGGAAGAAAACGTTGAAAATTAGAGTTAAACATTAAAAAATTGGACATAAAAGAAAACAGTAAACAGCATTCAATAATTCAAAAAACTTTGCAATGAACAGTACAATGAAGAAATGCAATAAGTGAGCAATAGTTAAAAATGTTTCCAAAACTAACTGAAACATTACACACTGAATGGCTTTCTTATGCAACTCAGTTTACTCATAATGGTTTGCTTTCTTCAGAAGTATTTCTGGTCGCGCATGTCATTAACATTTGGAAATGATCTTGAAATTCTATTACAAAAGGTGTAGTCCCCCAGTATTGATTGTTGGTGGCCCTCAAGTATATGAAAATAGTAGTTGAAAATAGTGTGTTATATCAATCAATGTGTCAATGTGTTACCAAAATAAGTGATAACCCTGTGTTAATAAATGAAAACGCACTTTCACTTAATTTGTGGCTTACGCAAATTTATCGCCCTTAATACATCATTCAATCAGGGCAGAGGCGGGATTTCGGATCTTTTAATTGGAAGGCAAATGGTCCCCCGGCATACCATAGTAAAAAGTTCCCCTAAACCAAATGACCTTGAGTAGTTACACTATAATTTAATATAAAAAAAGTTTCTTGGTCCCCTCACCACCACCCACACCCCTCTACAGCCATAAACGTGTTTTTTAATTTTTTTCGTAAACTTAACACTATTTCATCTGGTTGAAAAAATACGAAAAATAAGACAATAATTTATACTATCACAAAATCAGTTTTACTTTCTTATATGTGTACGTATATACTGAGTAATATACGCAGTAAAGAGAAATTTACGTAATGATGCGGAAAATCGGTTTCGAGAATTAACCGAAAATACACGTTTTGGGGTCCCCTGATACCAAAAAAGTGTTGTTTTTTTTACGTCCGTCCGTATGCCCGTCTGTAAACACCACTAGCGTCTAAACCATAGTATTATTATTTTCCAAAATTGATATTGCCTGTCGAGCTGGCTCGTTGTGAGGCGCTGATATTTTGAAAAACTTAGTTCCAAATTTGGGGGCACTTTACATGAAGCTTCCCGGACATTTTCTAAATTTTCTCAAATGTGGCTCCAAATGTTTTCTTTAAATTTATTGTAAAAATAGAGTAAAATTTTTTTTATATAATTTATTTATAAAGGTCGCATAAACAACTAGGTCTTGAGCGACCACAAGGTTGTAATACAGTCAAATATATTTACAAAGTATTTCTTTATGTTTAATCTTTACAAAGTATGTTGAAATCAGTTACAATATGACAAACACAGTAGGTTATTTTACATAGTATTATACATTATTGTGGATAGGTCAGACCCTTGACCTGGAGGAAGGCATCAAGTAGATATTATTTTATTGGTATGAAAGTAGTTGAGTCTTTGAACATACATGGACACTTGTGTTAGTTTAAAGATTTTTGTGGAGGTTGAGTTCCACAAGAGAAATCCAAAATTTTTTAATGGTGGTTTTTGGTTGATTTTATTATTTGTTTCTTGTAAGCATATCATATCAGGGTTGTACTTGTTAATTAGCAGTAGCAAATTCTCTTTTTGTGGATTAAAGTAACCATTTATATTCCATTGGAGAATTGTATATGCCATTTCAAGAGCAAAAATTTGGAGAGAGTGTTAGTTTGAATCTTCATCACTAGTTTTTGTAGGTCTGTTGTCAATAGCAGGATGAACAGTGGAAGTTTAAGAGTTGGGAAGGAGGAGGGGGACAGCTCATTTTTTTCATTGGGATTAACTTCACAGTACCCAGAGGGGTTATCTTTTTGTTCATTCATTGGGCAGTTGTTAGCAAAATGACCATGATCCTTGCATAGAAAACATGATATAGAATCTGATGATGGATATATCCAGAAAACTGTGTCATCATAAATAATTTTCATGGTTTCTGGTACTTTGTCCATATCATCTGGATGAATTTAAATTTGTCTCCGGAAACTCAAAATGTGACTAAACCCTGGTTCGTACATGCCGGCTCTCAGGAAGGTCATTGTAGAGCCGATTCGAATTTTGAGTTTCGTTAGCTCGTCAATAATTACTGAGTGTGGGATAATAGGACACACATTAGAAAGAATGAGTCTTATATTTTGCGTAATTAGCGGTCTAATGGATAACGTTGAGTTATTAATTGAAATGGTTGATTTATTGTCAACTAGTTCTTTCACAGATTCCTTAGAATCCAGATAGACACATATACGGTTTTTTGAAATCCTTGAGACGAACCGTATGGTCTGAGGATTGATAATTTTTGCAAGTTCCTGGATGTACGTTTTAACTGATATACCGTCTACTGAGTCCATCACAATCGCGTGTTCTTTTGTGGGAAACATACCTTTCTGAGCAGCAGTTAAATATCTGTTGGCATAATCTTGATTTTCATTACTAACTTGACTTGATTGATGGGTTTCACTGTTTGGGATGACTCCTTGATCAGAAGCCATCTTAGAATGGACGTTGGGTGTACTGTGTACACCTACTAAGGTTTAAATACGTTTTACTCACTCACTGGATTTGATTCAGTTGATCATTAACACGAAAGTCGACACAACACAACACTCGGCACTGTGCGGCCTTCAACGGCGCTCTCCGAACTCGATGCCGCTTATCGCGCTACAGGAGGTCTATACTCACCAACGGTCGGAACGACACTGCGATAAACTCTTGAACTCAGAATTTTCAAAAGTTGCCTATTTTTGAATTTTTTCAGCTTCTTATTACAACTACAAAATTGAAGATAGAGATCTTTCCTTCAAATGATATTTCTTTTCCATAATTAGATCTTTCATTTAAGTCATGTACATTTCTGAAAATTTCAGTCGTTTTCGCGCAATATTGCGTGCAATATTTGCAATTATTTAAAAAAAAACGCCGAAGACAAGATTTTGTCAAAAAAGCTCCATATTTTTTCTTTAAAGGCTTAGTAAAGATAGTGTTAAATGCACACTATAAGAGGACGTAAACTTCATATTGCTGTATTCTTTTGTTGTTTCAAAAATTAAAAAAACTAATTTTTTGACATGCGCCACACGTCCTTAGTATTTACATTAGCAGCAATTTGTTCACTGTTTGTGAACAAATTATTATGAGTACATATGCTTTAAATGTCTTATAAAGTTTCTCGAAAACTGAACAATTTGCTGTTAAAATAAGTTCAAAATTCCACATTTTCAGAAATGCACAAACGCCATTTTCTCAAAAACGGTTAAAAAAAATTTTGTTCAAACGTTTCCAACAGACAATGCTTAAAATGATATAAATTTCATTTTCAGAACTTCATTTTTTTTCAAAACTTAAACAAATGTAAAAACTTAAATGATTTTGATGATACGATGATGAAATGGATTTTATCGAGATTTCAATTGTGATTGTTAATTTATAGGAAATATGTTTTCAACATCATACCATCTATCAAGGTCAATTTTATCATGATATTTCATCCAATTCTTTGTAAAATATGTATTCATCTAAAAATTTAACTTTTTGTCAATTCTTTATAATGTTAAACACACTTATTTTATCTTAATATGAGTTGTTTTAATTTTTATTAATTTTTAATTTTTATTTATATTAATTATTAAATTTCTTATTTTAGTTGACATATTGTTAAAAGCCTGATGATGGGGGCACAACTGGACCTACGAAACGTTGGCACGCTGTTTTTTTGTTTCAAGATACCATTGTGAATGTAAAAGCATTTATGTTTTAATAAATGTATTTGTGACTGTCTATAAAAAGTAATTATTGGAACTTTTATTAAGAAAAAACTTAGTAGCAGACAGCCTATGTTTCATCTTTATGAAGCTCAAAGAACATTTTTATGTTTTCAAAATTGACTCCAAATTTTTTCTTTAAATTTCTTGTAAGAGCAGAATGAAATACGATTATAAAAGTGGCATAGGTCCGATTTTCGCTGTTAACACTGTATTTTCGAAAACTAGTAGTTTTTGCGGAATATTGCGTGCAATATGTGCAATTTTAAAAAATAAGGAAAAAAAGATTTTCTTAAAGACGCTCCAAATGTTTAAATTTTTCTTAAATTTTTAAATTTTAAGTTTGAAATTTTTGTTAAGGATAGTGCTAAATGTATTCTGTGAGATGAAATAAATGTCATATTGCTCTATTGTTTTGTTATTTTCAAAAATTACAAAAATATTTTTTTCTCTCTCATGTCGATAATATTTGCATTAGCGGCGATTTGTTTACATTATTGCATTTAGAAGTAAATGTTTTTTAAATTATTTCACATAAGTTTCTCAAAAACTCAAAACTTTTCTGAGAAAACAAGCTCGAAATTCCGCATTTTTAGATACGCTCAAATGCCATTTTCTCAAAAATGGCTCTTATTTTTTTTCAAACTTTTGGTACGGATAGTGCTAATTGCACTGTTTAATATGACATCATTTCCCTGTATTCTTTAGTTTTTTCAAAAATTAGACAAATGTAATTTTTTAATATCACTCACTGCTTTTATATTTTTCCATCGATTTGAATACATTGTTGCATTTGTGAGAGAAAGAGTTTTAAATGACGTCTAATAGTGTTTTTCGAAAACCCAAAAGTTTTCTGTGAAAAAGTTTCAAATTTCGCATTTACAATAATGTTTAAACACCATTTGCTTAAAAGCGACTCGAAAGTTTTCTTCAAAAATTTCTTTTTAGGTCGAGATTTTACTCTTCTTTAATATTCTTAAAGTAATATTTCGGTCATACCATTAGGAAACTGAAAAATTGTGAAAATTTTGAAAAATATTAACTTTGGGCAGCGAAAGTGGGCAGCTGGCAAGAGGATAGGGCAAGACTGTAAAGCTCGCCCAGACCAAATGAAATTAGAAAACTAAGTAGTACGAGAAAGTCCGTGCCATTCTGTAGCACAACTAGTTTCCGTTACTGTGCTGTAGTTAAAAAAATAAAAACAAATTTTGCCATATCCCCGTCTCTAAATCACATTGACTTTAAATACCCTTTGAAAATGGCTGCAACAGTTCTGTGCATTTATTTTAGTACTTATTATAAATTTGTAATGGACATTGTTCTGTTGTTCAAAAAAATTAAACGTTTTTGTTATGGAACCGACATTATGATTATATCAACAAGATTCGCATTTATAATAACAGAAAAGTAAAATTATTATAAGAACATTGAGTATAACAGAAAATATTAAGTTGAGAAAATGGGTTCGATTTTTTCTCAGTATACACTTCACATCAAACAAATATGTATTAGTTACATTATAATGGGAAAAGCATACTACATATAATAAAATAAACCGTTTTAAACAACATCATTCGTATATTTTCACTTTCTAGCTTTTCAAAAATTGTAAACGCGCAGTTTTTGGTCTCTAACACGCTATTTTCAAGCTAGAACTGCCGTATCACAGAAACGTTAATCAGTCGGAGCCTTTTTCGAATCTGTACCTTTCGCTGCGTAGACACATTTCTTGTTCTTTTTGAAGATCCGTTAAAGAAAAACATTTTTCTACATGGACGTGGACTAAACGTTTCCGTTTGCCGACTACGCTTTCGTAGATTACAAGGAATTCTAAAAAAAGCACATGATTTTTATTGTATCGCGAACCCACGAAATGTTGTTTTGTGAGAAGCACCTATTTTTCGACATTTGAAATATTTAAGAATGCTAGGAATGGAAATAATTTATATAATCATAATATACGTTAATTGGTTATAACTCGTAATTTTAGGCTCGAAACTATTAATTTTATAAGTAAATAACTTTCAAAAGCAATATAATTGAAAGATGATTTATTAATATGGGATAAACATAGTAACGTTGAACATTATCCCGCGTCTTTTATAGTAGGAAATTAAAGTTCATCAATAGTGTATCGAGTTAGCTCAGCTTTATAAAATCATTGTTCCATTAATTATTATTAAATTTCTTGTAAAAATACATAAAAAGTAAATTATTTCTGATAAAAAATTTGAAGATTCGCGAAAATTTTTAAAACATTTGTCCCAACATTGGGGGGGGGACAGTTAAAACCCGCTTGTCCCCCTTGCCCTCCTTGAATCCCGCCTCTGAATTAGGGCATAACTTGATCAAAACTTTGAGAATTTTTTAAAGAGCTTAAGTGCAGAATATAGTACGCATTTTTAAGAAACATTATATACTTTTTTTTTTCAAGGGCTTTTATCCAGCCGACACCCGGTTACCCTTTACGTCCCGATGGGAATCATATTCAATCATATACTAGACCAACACACTTGCGGGCTCCTCTGATCTGTGGTCAGCAGAACGCGAGGCCGTCCGCGATAACACATACAAAGTCAAGGAACAAACAACCATGCCCAAGGCGGGGCTCGAACCCGCGACCCTTCGAACCAAAGCGCTGAGTCGGTACTCGCTCTTAGCCACCTCGGCCATCCATGTCGGCAATATTATATACTTACGAAGAAATAATTCATATCCGTGAGTTATCTAACTCCTGTTGCAGTAGGAAAAGCAAGAGGATAATCTATCAAATAAAACGCGTCTACCGAATATTTTGCATATCAGAAATATTATTTTGAAAACCCACCAGACTCAAGGGTTACACACCTAGCGCCAATGAGCGTTGGTAGATAGTTAACATGTCTTCAAAGTCGATGTGCTCCTAACTCTGTCCAAAAGCAGATGAAAGTAAAGTGAAGCGGCTATTTTAGGTCCATCATGTTATTTCCCTCTTGGCAGTTTTACATCTTTGATTTAATTTGAAAACCGTAAGAAGCCGTGTCTTGCAAAGAAATATGGAGTACCAGACGAACAACCGTTCATACACACATTCGAATCACATACTGGTGAAGGGAGACTGCCGATTCCCAAGGATGTTAAATGTAATACGTAAGAAGACATGTGGAACATAAGAGCATTAAGTTTGTTAATTACCATAGTATTAATTTTGGGCAAAAGTATTACCAAGTTTCCCTTGAAATTAGCAACTGATTGTGACTCGAAGACAATACGGGGAAGCACATTCCGACGCACTTCACGCATGTAAGAGATTTATATTCCAACCGAATTATCTTGTCGGTTAGTCGAATGTCTTGTCGAATAGTCTTGATGGTTGTATCGACAATATCTGTGTGCTATAACAGATTGAATGCCTTCCAAAACATGGATTGTTTTTCATTTTGAATCACCCCTAGAAGTCACGTATTGTTGGAATGCAAGCAAGACAATGCAAATACAGCACTAAAATATTATGAAGAAGGAGAATACGTAGCTTTTCGAATATATAACACATCTGTAATCAATGTGATACATAGTGAGATACAATACGGTGTTACACCGTTCTCTTTCCAACAGAAACTTAAAACAGAAACTACCTTTAGCCGGTATCCACCAATTCCAATGGGAGTCGTCCAACTAAGAGACTACTGTACGCGTACTTCTGAAGCGGGCGTCGGCGCTTCTGTTCCGAGCGCGGGAGGAGGGGGCGGGGCGGGGGCGCCTGCCGGATGCTGTCGCGGAGCGAAACGCCTTCAAATTCCGCGAGGAGGCGAACGATGCCACAATAAGAGCGTCGCTCCGCTCCGCCCCGCGCCGCGGCGCTGCGTCGCCCCCGGATATTGCAGGGCTGCGCAAGATTCGATTTCTCTTCATTGTCCCCTGACGGCGCTTCCGGCGCAGACAGCTTAATCGAAGCGTCGAGCCGGGGCTTCCGCCGCGGAGGCGCCCGCCCGCCCGCCCGCCTAAGATGTTCCGTGCCACAGCTAGGTCAGCGCCCGGGACCAGATTCCCGCACAAGAGCTACAAGAATCGATTTAGGGCCGGCCTGCATAGCAGAGGTCGCTAAGGTTGTAGGACCGAAGGGTCGCGGCTTCGAATCCCGCTTCAGGCGTGGATGTTAGTGTGTGTTCATGTTCATCCTACAGTTACCCCTGCAGGTAAAACAATCACAGTGATCGCTATATGACCAAGTTGTTAAAATGCGACCTTAAAAAATTTATTTAGGTAACTTGCACTCTGAGGGACGAGGGTTCGACAAGATCCGACGTCTACTTTTATAGAGGCTCCAGAAAGATCCTCCGATACTGTGGCACTTCATATTTTAGCGTTAAAAATAAGAATAAGTAATTTTCATAAAGAAACTCATTTTGCAAATGAACAGTTGTCAGAAAAAATGGAAATAATGTTTAACCTTTATTCCTGTCACAAATATTTATTACAGACACAGTGTTTTTATGAAATAAAAACGATGATTCTCGATTCTACTACGTATTACATACTTAATAACTTGTAAAGTTCTTCTGAGCACTTTTTTTCTGTACATTATTTCTATTTATTTTTTCTATAAATTCTACTATAAAACATAACCATTTTACTTGATAAACTACCATTTGTTAGCACTCGGAATGCATTTTATATTATTATTATTATTACTATTATTGTTGTCAATAATAATAATAATAATAATAATAATAATAATATAATAATAAAATTATTGGTTTGAGTTATTAAAGAAGCACACTAGCTACAGGCACACACACATACACATATACACACACACACTCACACACACACACACTCACACTAGTTCTACTCTTTCAGAAACTGGTTGCAGCCAGCAGTAGTTTTTATATTAAACCGACCTCTAACATTATTATTCATGAATTTGAGGGATAATTATTAATAATAACAACAATAATATTAATAATTATAGTAATGAACAAATACTATACAACAAAAATTAAATTTCATAATGATTATTAACATAGTTTTTTACCAGCATTTGAGACATCCACTTACAAAGTAAATGAATGCCATTTCTCTTTCAATATCTTTAATATTCTTTCATTTCCTGATTTCGAAAACTAGATTCTCCGTCCTATATCAGGGAAACTGATTTTCGAAAATATTCTTTAAAACAAATTCATCTAGACATTTCCTTTGTTTCATTCAATTCAGATCTTACATTTTCAAAAAAATCGCTTTGCATTATTGTTACAAATTACTATCAAGACAAACTTAAATCACTGGAAAATTAAGTTTGTAATAACACTAATGCATACAACTCTAAAACATGCAGTAATACTACTTCCAGAAGATTTTAATTCTTCCAGTAATGTGCATTTGTTGTCCGAATGTAGCGCCAGGATTAAGTTATTCCAGGAAGAGAGATTGCGTAGTTAGTGTCCAGGTTAGTGGATGGGGAACAAAGTTCCTTTCAACCCTCTTGTTACATAGCCTCTAAAAATTTACGGGTCAGATTATTCCCGATATACTTTAAGAGGCTACAGATTTATATGATCCACGCTAGGGCCATAAAAGAACAAATCACGCGTTAAAGAAAAGGTATAAAAAGCATACTTAAAGACAAGGAAAGAAGATTGGATACAATTTTATATATGTATACTCTTCTTTTGCGGATACGTTAATGGCATTTTTAGAGAAGATTTCTCGTCGCACTGTTGTTGGCATATTAAATACGCATGAATACAAACTTGAGCGATAGTATTTGAAAGCAACTCGAGAAAGAAACACAACTAGTAACAGTGTATTAAAATTTTGAGACTCAGAATGTGGCAAAATTGCCAAGTACCAATGTTTGAAAGTCTACTTCCAACATCTTTTGCAGAATGAAAGAACGTAATTAAGGAAAGAGAACCAGATGTAACCAATTACAAATCAAACCTCTTGACGTAATTGTCTTAATTGATATACAATGGTGTTTGTGTTATTCACACTTCAACCTGCATATTTTGAAAAATAAGATTTTGTCTTGTGCTTGAGGGGTTGTTTGTGTATTTGTGATGTTTCGAATTCAAGGATAATTTGAAGAGAAAGTTAAAGAGGTTCATATGGAAATAGTGCTGAATAATATTATAAAGATTTAAGGGGTGAAATTATATCGTAACCATAATAAGAAGAATAAAATAATATGTGGAGGAGAAAAATGCGTGTTTCCTACATCTACCTTTGCGTGAGGGATAATAGAGGTCCGCACTGTTTATTATGTCAGATTCCCGACCGTGCTAACGTTTCGAATCGCAAAGGGCGACGTTTAAATGGCACATGCTTGTACACTATAATATAATATTGAGGTACAAATAACATCTACTCCAGAAGTTGAGGAAACATGCAGTGGCACCCAACAAATCACCACTGCAATATCTGACATTTCCAAATAATTTCTTGAATAAACGGAAGAAAAAAATACCACCATAAATCCCAAAAGAAGATTAAAAAACAAACTAGCCGATTGATGAAATGTCTAACGACCCTAGTTCAGGAGTTATTGGGAATATCCATTACTATAATGATGATTTTTTGTCTTTATAAATACAAAACGCTCCTTATTTAGATGATTCGTACTCCAATCCATATACAGACCAGTACAATCATCATATTTAAGTTGTAAGAAACGATCTCACAGTTACGGGAGAACCACTTGTGATTCAAGTGCCATTTATAACAAATATGAAAAATGCAATGTTCAACAATAGTTTAATAAACTTGATCCAGATCTAAGATAAAGATAAAGATCTTTCTAAGAATTTTTTTTAAATGATTTCGAAAATATGTACGGCAGTGAACAGAGATTTCCTTGGACCCGTCCACAAGTGGTTTTCCTTTACTCTATAAAAGTGAAGTAACGTTATTTTTAAATGAGTGGTTGAATTATTTTCATGCAAGTTAGGAGAGAAGTATTTTTATAATAAAAAATATATCTCATTAGTTCCGGTAAGATTAATGTAAAAATTGTATGTCAACGGTATACAGTTTTTCAATAACAATTAGCGTTTGAAAGAAACTTAACCATTTATCTAGCGAGAATTCATTCTGAATCTAAATATTATATTACAAAATATATTTGAAATGACGGTCTTGGAAGTAAATCTCCTATGAATTTCTCTTTGCTGGTGGAAAAAGTTTTAAAGTATCCTGTCAAATCATGCTGCCAAACTCTTTTTTCAAATTTTCTTATAACTCATACGTTTATTATTAAACCAAAGGAAAGGGAAACTAGGGAAGATGATGAAACGGCGTCACAACTCTTGCGGCACACCAAATCAGCTACGGTAATCCTGACTCTATTGTCATTCGCGCACATTACGAAAAATGAGGGAGGCAGCAGGCAGGCCGCAGCCACCACGTGGTCGATGTGGCTGGCCGAGTCAACAAATCCGGAGAGAGCCGGCGACCGCGCGCGCGAACGGTTCATTTGTTCTCTTCCCCACGTCACGAGGTCCACATTAGTTTCGCGCGCAGACGCGCCCGCCACCACCCACGCAACCGCCGCGGCGCGCCGCGTCCTCTAGCCTCTCCACGCTACGGGGCCTCGGCCGTCGCACATGCGGGCAACGCTTTTTGGTATTAAGGGTATTGCAATACTTCTTGTTAGAACTACGATTGTCATAATTTATATCAAATACATTCCTATCATCAAACCCATCAACATATATAACAAATCTTTAAAAGCACCCTACATTTGTGACTGTTGCTTCTTTTTAGACTTATACACTTCACGTTTATTAAGCACTACTCATTAATTTTTACTTTTCTCGTACCCACATCTTCATTTCAACAGAATTGCATTAAAACCAAACGAACCACGAAGATGATCTTCCGTTGTAGTGAAGAGTTCGCAATTCGAGTCGCAAGTCGAAGACGTCTCTTACTTGAAAGAAGTCGCAATAAAATCGCCTCTCTTCAAAATTTGCTATCTTCAAAAATTCGTCTTGCTATTAGTGCTACCTCTGACCAACGTGAGTCACATCAGGTCAGTATACCACGCTATGCGACGTACTTATCGACGTGCGACGATGTAATGCTGTATAAAGTTATACGAAGATCTAAAATTAAACTACCCAGGATTCACAAGAACAGTTAATGAAGGGAAAGGTGTCGAATGAAAACCAGAAAAGAACCAATATGTATATTTCTCAGGAGAGACGAGAATCACTTAATAAGACTTTCAAAACTTCAAAGATCAACTGAATATTAATCAATAGATATGAAGTAAACTTTACTAATATAATGGTATTTTCATCCCGAGCAAAGCTATTACCTGCGACAGTTTACACTAAAAAGGAACTTAATGTTAAAATTATATTGTTTATAAGTATGTTGATTGTTAGTAAATCTGTAAATGTCTATTAGTATGTTGATTTTCAGATACGAGTATTTCTATTAGTTCATGAAACGTTGTGATTGAAATACAAAACACGTTATTTACATGAAATATAATTTACTGATTATTACAAAAATATTTAACTGATTGTCTTAAAATTTAAGATACTGAAAATCAAAAGAATTTAATGTTAAATTTTTTTTATCTGCATTTCAAAATATAGGGAGGAAACGCCATTGATGAATTTCCAAAAAGCATACGTCCATGCTAAATTAAAATCACATTTCATATATCAGACGATACAGCCGCCAATTTCATAATAAAATTTTATGCAGCGACACAAACACTATCTGTGCCATTCGTCTTTCATTTTTTCCTACATCATTACTGACATTGTAAAATTAACAAATATACTAACAATCATCTCACCTAGCCTGTACTCTTCAACAGCAACCCTCAACTCCTCACTTCAACCCTAATTTCTCCAACATATCATTTCGCATTTCCCATCACAACCATTCTCTTCAACATCCAGATCTATTTCCATTACCATCCCACACTCTCCCCTCGACCCAAACCCCGCGACTATCCCTCCCATACAGTAAATGGGTTCCCGGGCACGAGTGCCCGTGAATACGAAATTGCGCAGCCTGCTCGCCCCACCCGCCCGCCACCGTCCACTGACGAGATTTTTCATCCTTGCCGCGGCGCGGACTGTGTGTGCCCACCGATGATTCGCGCATTAATATTCGCGCCGCAAGTTATTTATCAACGTGGGCTCGGGGCGCGGGTGGGCGCGCGCGCGAGATTGATTCCGCAGATGGGCGCTGGAGCGCGCCTTGCGCACTGCCCGCCGCCGCCGCCCATGGGCACGCGCACCCGTGCCCGCCCTCGCGCCATCGCCCCGATCGATCAGAGCAAAAGCCGCCGGACGCACGGGTGGACAGAACGCTGTCATCATCGTCCAATTCTAAATGTGACACTCTCCGAAAGTTGTGCAGGAAACCAATTCTCCAGTTCACATAAAACGAAGCATGATTTTAAATATTATGATTTAATCATAATCAAATGCTATAGATTTATATTCCGCATCCTTCGTATGCAAATTCCGGAGAGAACAATATTTGTATTATGGCTTCAAGTAATGATTTACTGAAGTCACAAGTTAACATTGGCATACTAGCAGACTATAACATACTTTACACAACACAAACAACATATTTGCACATGAATATTATACATATTATGTATGTGTTACGTTCTGTAATACCTAGATAAATTTCGAAAATATACAAAGTTCCAAATTTAATAATCCTCTTCTGCTCATATATCGACGTTGTTTGACGATGAACTCTTCTCTAAATACGCAAATAAGTTCAATAGATTCTTGGATTGCCAGTAACTTGATTTGCAAGCGATTTGCAAGACAAGCAAAAGTTTGAAGATATTTTAACCCGATAAAAAAGTGATGCTTTGCAATACGAGTAGGTCTATTTAGCCCCCCACCCCACTCTTCCACTCTGGAGAGAAGTTGTACGTACAGCGATTTTCTACACTCCCCCTTTTATAGTTCGATAAACCTTGGACTACGCATGCGAGAAAAGGAGCGGAGAACTTTCTCCCATCGTTTCCCTCTGAGAAATTGTTTCTCCTTCGCAGAGTCAAAGGAAAGGGAGAGGATGGTCTTATCTTGACACAAACTAAACTTAGAGTTCGCAGGAGTGTTGAAGGTGATTTTGGATTAATCTTTCCATATGAATCAGTAGTTTTGTATTGTGAACGAACCATCTGCATTTCAATTATTCCTTAAGGGAAAAATCACTCCAATTAACAAGTGTTTTGTATTACGAGTACGTTCTTAGAACGCATTATGCTCGCAATCCAAGATTCTACTGTATTATTATTATTATTATTATTATTATTATTATTATTATTATTATTATTATTATTATTATTATTATTATTATTATTATTATTATTATTAATTATTTTTGTTTTCATTAGGATTTTCCAATTTACTTACTCAAATTTAATCAGAATCACAATACGTATTCCTGGTGCTTGAATCTATATCAGAGTGCTTCACGGACCATGTATCGCCTTCATACTTTCGCCATACAATAAACCAGTCGCAAAGGCATTCGGTCACCGGGCAGTAGCAAGAATGGAATGTGCATTACCTAACAGTGGAGGCGGAGATGGGGCAAACGGTTCCAATTTTATCCCCGAGAGATGTCGTTTCGTTTGTTGTGCTGGATGAGTTTCCTTGAATAGAACCTTTTGCTACTGAAATACGTATGAGAACTCGGGGAAAAGAATGAACGAGTTTCTGAAAATAGCCCTTTGTACCAGAGTGGACTAATGAGATGCAAATACGATGGAGGAAAGACTTTTTTCATATTAATGTTTTTTTGTAGTTGTCGCTAATAACCTTTTGTAGTTGATGCGACATAAAATAAAATAAAATAAAAAAAGAAAGACTTTTTTCGTATGTTGGTAGCTCAGAATATTTGGGTATAATTTGTGGAAATTTCAACAATACTTTGTTTTGTTCGATTTAGAGGTTATATTTGTTGATTTTCTGGCTAAAAAACATTATCGAGATACATATTTATTTCTAAATACCCGCAACCTTTTTAAATTCCAAGGCACATTGGATTTTGAGATACAAAACATGATATTCACGTCAAGTGTTCTGAGAGCAATGGTGAATACAAGCTATTTAGAAATCCTTGTGAGGCATAAAGTAAATATGTACAGCCTACAAAAGCTCAAAACTACCAATGTACGCAATTCTAAGAATAATGTCGATATCATAGTGCAGAAACATGGTGCACTCATGGTCATTTTTCAGTTAATATTTTAGGAAACCTCTCGTTCTTATCTACGAGTATCTAGAGAAGAAAGATTGTATGTCTATACAACATGATCATATTGTTTTCCAGAAGTGTCTCCATAAGTAGCTGCATTTTTTCAAACATTCAAGATTGGATTTCTCGAAACTAGGAATTCTGGATATACAATAGGTGTGCACTAAGCCATCGATTTACATTCTGCCCTTTTCTCTTTTGGTTGCTCCCGGGTTGGCGAAAACAATTTACGTAACGTTGGCTTGTCTTAACGGAGGGAATGCAAGGTTATACAAGGGCGAGATGCTGTGGGTTCTACCAGAGTGCGAGGCAAGCCGTATTCGGAGCGGCCGAGGGCTTAGGGTGATGAGAAAGCATGGCGGTCCGCGCGCCCTCCAATTGCATCCGAGAGGAATGAAAACGATAAATAAGGCGGCGGAAATTAGGCAACCAGGAAGCCAACCGCTGCTACAATTCACTTGCACAAGCTAAGCAAACGCTAGGAAAGCGTCTCGAAGTGTGTTCAATGAAAACCGTGTTGCTTAACAATAACGTGATCTGCGCAAAGATTAGTAAACCATCGGACTGATTAAAATTGTGCACCGCTTTTATGATGACGTTTACAGAACCTGTACTGCCCGTGATTAACGATTGCTAGTATAAGAGACAACTTAGTAAGTAGTAAATGAGAAAATAAGTTTTCTGTAAAGTTTAGACAAAAAATAATTCTTACATATTCTTACTTCTCCTTAAGCATGTACAGTACATAGGAAAGGTAATGAAATTGGTGGGAAAATTGGAAGTCAAGATTTCGGTGATTAAATCCTTTTTCAGAGCCGCTGACAGGTTTTTTTCTAATTTGCCTGTTTACATGTGAGGATGTGCAAGAGTGTGTAAAAAAATCGAGAAGATTAACTGATATTGACCGAGAGGTCCTAGGTTCGAGTCGCAACAGTGGCAGGATTTTCGACACGAGATAGATTACTAGGTCGCTACTCTTATCGGTAATTTTCCGGTCGGGAGCATAGAGTTTGTGCCGGCTGTGGAGGTGCCCCCTCGTGAGAGATACCTGGTTGTGGAAAACACCGCTAGCCTACGGTAGGTCGGCGCTGGATCTCACCCTCGAAGAGGGGGAATTACCGCCACCTCCTGCGATAAAACCTGCACTACACTTGCGGAACTAATGACCTTGGCTGCTGACGAGTCAAGAATTACTATTCAACGCAATTTTGGACCAAAACAAATCATCAACATTTTCTACTGTCGCCTGAATTACGGGACCTGGGGCAATGTGATAAGATATTATGTCGATCCATCTGTACCTAGTTTCCACCACAAACACCTTCTCATTCATAAGAATTACATGATAAAAATTAATGGAGAAACGATTTAAATGGAAAGTGTTAAAAACTCCCAAACCCATAAATTTTACCTAAGCTACGGCTGTGGAGACAATGTGGATCCATAGATTGTCCGACCCTACCTATGAACAAGCTAATAAGCTTTACTTGGGTGCAATGGGTGGGAAAGCAGATGCTATTACTAACAAATTTAAAATTATTTAAAATTGAAAAAATTGCCAAAACCCACACAATTTTACATTTTTCCCTAACACACGGGTGCCAGAACAATGGGATTGGTGGTCAGGTCGATCATTCTTGTCATCATTATTCAGGAATACCCTATTATAATAAAGACATGCGTGAAAACTGAAATAATTAGCAGCGGAATATTCATATTTCCTGCAAATCACTTAAATATACAAATTCAGATAATGGGAAAATTACCACTCTTCCCTTTGTTTCCAAATTGAATATTTACTTCACTCCTTATTTTATTACATTTTTAAGCTTTACATAAATTCTTTTAATTTTAACGAAGTAATCCCACTGTAGGTTAGCAGGAGACCATCTCTGCATCTATAGAGATGCGCTTTTTAGATCTCGCAAGTCCGGATAAAATGTGACGAAATGTTTCTGTGGCATTCCAATGGAAATCATTCACTTTTCTCATGATATTACTTTTTATATTTATTTAAGGGCACTTTTCAACTGCTCGATCGTAAAGCAACCATTGTAACTTTTAACTTTGGGGTAACGGTGACACATACTAACAACATTCACAAACATCCATACCCGGGATGGGATTCGAACTCGCGACCCTTCAAGCAAATGAGGCTCTTCAGCCTTAGTGACCTCGACTATCCAGGGCAGCCACGATGTAATGGTTGTTGTTTCATTATTTTTTATGTGTTTACACGTATAAAAGGTATGCGTGTTATCATTTCCAAATTAGCGTTTTCATTTTAAATTATAATATTTTCTCAATTTGAACACACATTGGTTTCTAAAACTACAGAGTCAAATAATTCAGTTCATTGACTATCGACTGTCAAACTGTCAATAATGGAAAACATTTAGTCTGCTCATTTACAGTATATATTGTAAGAATAGGTCTCAATACAGAATGCTAGATATGGGGAACGTGGAAACAGGTTTTAAAGGAATACTTGAGCAGTTGATCAGGGTTTCTTATAAATAATCATCATCATTCAAGAATAGAAACCATTTGTATTTGGAAAGAGTTGAATATTAATATTTTCCCCGGTGAATATTTTAAGATGTGAAAAGATAAGTATTACAATAAAGACAATAGAAAAAAGCTCTGATATTATATAAAGTTTGCACTAAATCTTCTTGAATTTGTATATAACCAAGGATTTTTGAGAGAAACGTTTCTACATGCTGAAGAATCTCTTACGAAAAGACAACAAATGGCGGCGCTAGTCGTGATAAATGACGAATCAATGCCGTTCCGGATGACAAAGCCAGGGGAAAGAGAAGCTTTTCATCTAGATAAAAGGGCTCCAGTGAAGGACTTCGCAAGATTGAGTATCAAACCCAAATGTAACCACTCCACCAGAAGGAATATCCCGGTAATAATTTTTATTTCATATGCGGAGTGAGGAAATCAAATTTCACTTCTTTCTGCACTTTGCTTTTCTTGTCACCCCTCCTTGCCTTCCTTCCCGCCGCACCGCACGGGGATACCGCCCGTATTCCGATGGACTCCGTAATATGCGAACAATTTAACGCTCAACTTTTTCGTATTGCATTTCTGGCTTCTTCCTCCGTTTCCTTTGAAGTATCAAAAAGATGGCCGCTTATTGCTTTCCAAGCCGGGACTCCCCTCCCCAACCCATCTCTGTCCGTCACTTGTGTGTCCTAACTGTAATATCATTCACTTAGAGGTGGCTTCATATAAGATCGGAGCCGTTCCGGGCTCTATTTGAACATTTCAACCCCACCCCACCCCACACCGTTCTTCAGCCAAGGATAACATAAATTTAATATTATTTGCAAACGCAAGAAAGAAACTGTCGGAATTGGTTACTCTTCCCAAACGGAACACGAATTCTTTATATATAGCTGACCGTAATTTTAACGTAATTCCAATGTTTCTATTTCCCCTTCCGTCTATGTTGACTTTTCTTTTATATTTCAACCGAGGTCAAGCTTGTTTAGAATGCATTTCATGTGAAAGTGAGGCTTCACGAATGCTTCACAATAGCTCTTGAAGATAAGCAAAGGAATGGAAATTCAAGAACTACGTCAAATATTCTATTAAATGTATCTCAAAAGGTAAAAAGAAGAGACTGTTCTGAAGTAGTATTTAAACCTCAGAAAAAAATTCATCTATTGTGTATCCAGTGTCGCAAATCATCTTTACTTTCAAGAATAATATTGATAATATTTAGATAATGTGTTTGAGCTAACACTTTTGCACTGAAATACGTACCATATTATCACGTACAATAATTATATTTAAGTGCTTGAAACGTGAGGAAAGTCAAATTTGGAATTCACAATTACTAGTTTTGTATTATTTCCCAATTTTATTAGAAAGGAAAGCGCATTAAAATACAGTAAAAAAATTAAAGCACTTTTTAACTTCCATTAATTAATTTTGTTAATGGATCTCAGTTTATTATCATGCAAATGAACACAAATATACTTTTCTGAGTACATTTTTAATTAAAACCTTCGTTTTACAAACAAAAATGTCATCGAACATGAACGTACAACATACCACGTATTAAGTGTCATTTATTTCTTTTAGAAACTGACCTTTCTATATACTGGGCAAAAAATTAAGACAAAGTTTTAAATTTATTGAATCAGAAGATAAGTAAGTCAAATGATCATGCTTATACTCATGCCATACTAATTGAAATAATTACAAAAAAATATATTTTAACTAATTTTTAACTAAAATAATCGACAATCGTGTGATTGCAGCCTAAAATGAGAATGTCAAAAAATTATTGAAGAATGATATTGCGGCAAATGTGACTGAAAACCATTATTGCAGTGAAGTATTTGCGTAGTTCTGAAAAGCAAATCTTTCCAGTTCCAACTTTTTCGTAACTGCACCAACACCCACCACACCTGCCGCAAGCTCACACAAACACGCACAGCAATGAAGTCGAGAACGACAGTGGTTTCTTCCAAGCGACGACAACGTTCGACAAAGTAATTACCCCGTCGGGGAGGATCCCGGGAGTAATGAAATGGAGGCGGCCGCCCTTGGATTAGGATCTCAAACGCGCCCACCACCGCACCTTGGCCGTCCGACCGGCGCCCGCGGCTGCCTCCGCCGCTGTGCCAAGTGTCAGGCGGGGCAGGCCACGCACGCCCCCGGGCCCTGCCGCCACCGCCAGCGAAAAAAACAACGCAGGAACGCGTCTCTGGTGGCTGCTTCGGGAAATCCCCCGGAGAGGACAAGCGCGCGGAACACCTCAGAGCGGTGCGAGTAGCGGAGGTGATGGAGGCGGTAGCGAAGGCGAGGCAGCAGTGGTAGGAACGGCGGCGGCGGCAACGTCGGTGTTGGCGGTGGCATGAGCTGAGACGGCGCTTACGGCGTAGGACGAAGCTCCCAGAGGCGAGGAGAGACCGAGACGTGGGAGCGCCTCCCATTACTTATATTAAGCCCGGAGGTAACTTCGTCTACTGGCCGTGGGGGATAAGCAGCCTCTAGGCGATGGCAATGGCGGCGGGAGGGGACGGAAGCAGCAGATGTGCTAGTAAGGTTGCATCTATGGAGGATAGTCATGTTACATCTATGATGACATGACTGGTTGGCAGCGTGTGTTGAAGCCAAAGATAAAAATAGCAACATCAATGCCCTCGATGATGATGATGATGATGGTGGTGGCGGTCATGGTGGTGGAGCGTCGTGATGAGTAAAGACGACAGGATTCTCAAACATGTATTTTTGTACATAATATACACGGATAGCTTAATATTGAACAGAGCGTATATCATCCGCGTGTCGTTTGCGCAAAACAGATGATGATTCTCATAACAACTTTCATATGTTGATATGCACCATGGCAATGTGTTGTCATGGTCGTCAGGCGGAACCGTCTCTCATAAAGAGATGAGAGAGTCTACGACGTTACAGTGGATACTGTAATGACGATAAGGGGTATTATGGTTTAGTCAGTTATAGTAATGATCATGGTAACAGGAATTGATACAGATAGATATATTGTAGCCGTCGACAGTGAGAGTTCAAGACAGTTCCAATTATACTACCAGTGTTACAAATAATGATCGTTGCGACTGCGATGGTGACTACTTCTGAGACTGTCGAAGTACATGAAGGTCGCAGCTGAGTTGAAGGTAACCGAGTGGGTTACGCAAGCGGCTACCATGAATATAGAACCCGACGGGAACTCGGAAAAGCGGAGATTGCCAAGTTGAAGATGGTGAGTGCGTTCACGCCTGGGCCAGCTTATGTGCCTTTGGCGGCCATTACGGAATGGGGCCGCGCGAGAAGTGGTGTACACTGCAGTGTACACTCCTCTATGGAGTCTATTCTGCGTCTGAGACCTCGATGAAGAAGC
Organism: Teleogryllus occipitalis; assembly: GCA_011170035.1. Taxonomy (NCBI): domain Eukaryota; kingdom Metazoa; phylum Arthropoda; class Insecta; order Orthoptera; family Gryllidae; genus Teleogryllus; species Teleogryllus occipitalis. The sequence goes on along the minus strand of BLKR01000043.1, from coordinate 799,621 downwards.
AAAGAACTCACGCTAAAGCGAAATGCACTAATATTCCCATTCCTACAAAGCGATCAGAATCACGTACTGTCACTAGGATTTGAAATTTAGATTTTAGGTAAAAAATACTTTCAATTAAATAGTTTTTTTTTAATTTCGACGTACGTTTTAACACTACCACTCTATAACGTTTCGAAAACGTACTGAAGGAATTAATTTGGCTGAGCAAACTATGGAGTAAGTACGCACAGATTTACTACGTACATAAAATATGTTGCATTTCTAATTTCTTGTAAAGTTGAGGATTATTAATTTTCGATTAAATTCGATCTCTGTGTTGTTAAATACAACTTATTCATGTTATTTTCTGCACTTTTGAAATTGCATCTTCCTCATTAGTGCATACTGACTTTTCACGATATTAAAAGTAGCAATGTTTGACAAAATTTTTCCAAACTAATTTTAATGAAATTTCCTTAATAGGCATGTCTCTAGAGTTTGAAAAATATGAAAAGAATCCTTTCTGAATAATAATAAAATGTAGGAATAACATGTTAGATAAGAATAAAGAAGAATAAATGGGACCAGGGGGAGAAGTAGAAGAATAAATAAGAACAAAGAAGAAGAAGGAGAAAAGGACAAGGTGGAATAGTACTGTTCAATGACCAACAAGGCCGATAGTGAAGTAAATTTCAAAGAGGCCACCCCCGGGAGCACGTCACCTCGAGCGAAAACACAGCCCGAGGCGGATGCAGGCGAGCCAGCATCGGACGTGGCTGGACCGGAGGCAGGACTGCATGGAGAGGTGGCAGGGGCGGGGCGGCCGGAAGGGGCGGCGGCATCTGCGGGCGCGGCGCGCGACCGCATCTCGCCGTAGCCCCTCCCCCCTCCTCCTGCCGCCATTAGCAGATGCGGTGCGCCGCGTGCGGTGTGCCCACGTATCCTATTGCGGCGCCGCCCGGCGCCGGTTCCATTTCCGTCAAGAACATCTTGATTGAAGTTCGCGGTTTTCCTCAATTCACCGCCCGTAATGGTCCCCCGCTCGCGAGCCCGCTCAGGACGGGGCCCCGCGCCCAGAGCTGAGCGACGGAGGCGTAAGGAGGCGTCACGTGGTGCAAGGGCGCCTGCATGCACATCCGTTTGGCCACCTACTCATTGTGTGCAATTACGATTCCATTTGTGTTAAGTGAGTGAGGATGTTACATACCTTCATACCCTCCCTCTGAACTGTACTTTTATAATTTGAAAATTGCAGAAATTATACAATTTATTGTTTCTTGGTCAATTCGAACATGAGGGCTTCTGACTTACCTTCGAATCCGAGTTGTTTTCTAGGAATACTGATGCCACAAAACGTCGAGTGACGAGTAACGAATACGAATATTCAAACTGAAATGTTGTTATAAGGATAAAGTTATATTTGTCATTAAAAAAATTGCGCGAGAATGAAGCGTAAGTTTTAATCGCTGCTTCCACAGTATAAAACAAAATAAAAGAGTGCTAGAAACGCATTGACTGCTATTCTTTTTTGATATTCTATTTGTTTTTTCTTTACTTTATTAAGTCTTGTATCATTGAAATGACTTGTTCCAATTCTAAAAAATACCTGTAATCGTACTAAATTTAATGATAATGGATATATCTTTGCGAACTCACACTACACTACGTTTTTGTACATAAAGGAGTTTCTTAGAAGTTAGGAATAATGAAATTTACAAAATGTTGTTGCATGCAGTCACATTTGAAACCAGAAAAATATTCTTATTCTAAAAATTAAAAATCTAATAAAACGTCTTTAATTTTGGTATTTGTTTTTCACACAGAAAAATTCAATTTCTCAATATATATTCAAAAGTTAGAGAAAACAAACAAACAATAAATAATAACTACAGCCCCACAAGTGGTGTTTGGTTTTGTAAGAAAGCTAGTAGTGAGTAATACGAAACAAATTTTCCTTAGAAAGAACCTCTTAAAACGATCTCCCGTTCCCACGTCACTTTGAAACCGAATTAAAGGGCAATTTTGCAACGTTCATCACAATTTAGGAAAGATTGTAGCAGCTACTGCCAAGGATATCACGAAGGTCCGGAGGCACATAAAGATCAAAGAGCTTTGAGATCAACTTGACAACCTGAAGTATTGTGTTCTGAGAAGTCATAATAACACATCTCTCCGCGGACAACGTAATTAACAAGTGTCAGCCACAGACAAAGGAAATAATGCTATCAAGACAAACGGCAATCTTCCCTCCGCTCGGTGCCAGGTGGATATTGCAACGGCCAGGGGCGGGACCGAGACTCACATACGAGGGAAGAGAACTTACGTTAGGCGGGGCAGATGGAGATTGGGGCTGAGTTTATAGAATCCCATATCGTTTGTTGGCGGAGGATCCCGTCGCAGTACCCGCCCACGCCCTTCCCCGAGTCCCTCCCCAACACGGTAGACCCTAGTGCCGACGCCGCTGGTTCCTTAAGTTGAAACCTCGGTAAGCCTGTGAGTCTTGACCAAGAGAATGCCAGAGCTTTAACCTAGCTTAGGTGGCAGGTTGCGAAGAGCAACGGTGCGCCTTGGTGGAATGGGAGGGTGGGGAGGAAGGGGAGAAGGTGGCTGCGCCGAGACCCGCCCTACTACGATAACTTACGTTCGCCCAGTAAAATGTGATTCAGCAGAAGACGGTGGCATAGAACTAGAAAGGGAGCGGTAATGGTTACATCGGTAGTACCGAGAAGATGGATTTATTAGAGCAGAGTTGAAAGGAAGTGGGTGGTTAGCGAGAATAAGAAGTTGATAATAGATGGGAAAGAGGAGGGTGATAGAAATAGTTGCATCTCTATGTATCAGTACACGAAAGACAAATTCTTCTTCACCAAAAGTAGTAGTAACAGTGATTATTGAAAGGAGACACGTCCCCTTTGAAGGGAGGCTGTTTGCCGATCTCGAGGTAATTGCGTGAGACGCGGTCGAGTGCCAACAGCTTAGTTGTCACAGTTTCCATTTATGTGTGAGGGAGCGCTCAAACTTACAATTGGACACACTCTTCCATCTCCCTGTAGACGTAGGTTTTCTTTTCATAGAAACAAATCTTTAACAGGTACGGGTACAGATAGACATGGTTGTGGTTCTGGGTTTTGAAGGTTTTCGACCAAGGTAAATTTCTCATAGCAACGAATGAAATTCATAATGGCATCTAATTGTTACATAAATGTGATAAATCGATAAATTGAGATGAATTCATGAAAAGATGTTCGAACACATTTTACAAATTATCGTTTTATTAAGGTGGTTCAACTGTTTATTTTTCTAATGAAGTAGTGTCTGCTTCAGAAATAATGTTAATCTATTTTGACTCGAGATTTCACTTTGGTCTCTCTCATATATCTCAACGAAGGCATCGGAAAATGAGACTGATGAATATTTAAAAGTACTGGACGATGATAATCCGAATCACGTAATCCGAACATGGGCCCAAAGTCCATTTCTGCCGACCGCGTTGACTGCATACATTTTTAAATTGCAAGCAGTCGAAGCTTAGAAGGTGTTACCATAAAATCCCACGCAAGATGGAAGAGTTTCGTATTTTACTTTAAAAATGCACGATGTATTTTAAGCCACTATTTCTCGTGAAGAGATAGCCGAGAAAGCTCTACATCTACATCTACGGATCAAGCTGTTTACCCATTTATACTAAGGCACGTGATCGGTGAGACAAATGCATTATGACTTCAATACTCTACACTTGTGACGTCATGAATGATTTTAAAAACCGAGATTCAAGTATTCATAAGAAGTATGCTGAAAACTGTTCAAAAATTCAAAAATCGAGATTTTGGTGGCAAAATCCATTTTGAGGATCCCTGAGGACAACGATGTTGTTTTCACCATTAAGCCTCTCTGTGAATGGTTAGGTAGATTTTTCCCCACATAGTCGAACTGATAGGAGCTCTCACTTGGCACGCACATCTGAAATAAAGTTTGTTAGCACAATTTAAAAGATATAAATGTTGGCGAAGTTGACGAAAAGAACCGCGTAGTTTTGCACCAAAACATTGCAAGACTGTAAAAATGTACCCCTTTGCTTACAGTGCAGTAGCTGAGACATTAGAATATTTACGTGAGTGTAAAAGTTAACACACACACACACACACACACACACACACACACACACATGTACAAGTGTAAATCAACTGTAATAATATTGTGTAAATTGAAAGAAAGTTCAATATGTTCCTTGGCGTGGTTGATTGTAAATGATCTTCTGATCATAAATAATACTGAAAATATTTCTAACTGTTGAAACTTTAGGGGTAATTACTATATAACATTATTCTTCATTATTAGGAATAGTTCAAACTATTGTACAGAACTAAATTCTTTTTTGTTTAAAAGTAAGTTAACAATAGTCTCTTAAAAAATGTCAATGGATTATGCGGAAGTCACACAAATTTTCCAATATGTCGTTCAATTTGCCACCTAATTATAAAATGTAAAATTCTATGTTCCTTTATCGCCTCCTATGTTATTTCAGCAGTTTACATAACTTTGGCAGCTCTCACACGTAACCAGTCTTTATAAATGTGATCTATAAAGAAAAAGAATTTCATGAAGAGGTGACGAATTGCACTTTGATTTAAAAAATATGAAGGATTTTTTGGTCATGTTAAATGCAACCCGCAACACATGGTCAGTTATATTGTTAAATCACTCCCAAACGACGCGTTTTAGGGCGTTAAAAAATAAAATTGTGAAGCCAAAGGCCTCAAGGAAACGTTTTCACATTGTAATCTGTACAATGAGATATTCTTGGGCATTCTCTTAAAATAATTGTCTGTTCTGCGCCTACCGATATTACCAATACCACATATACATAGAAGAATACAGAATATATTTCTCCATAATCCTTTGTTACTGGTGGCCATCGTTGTTACGTCAGGTTATACGGCTTAAATTTCTCCATTTTATATTTACGCATTGTGTATACTGTGATTTGCGCAGATTGTCGAGGTGTATTTGCATAATTATTAATTCAAGATTCGCCCTCGCAGCAATAACTAGAAGTACAATAATTAGTTTCTTCATTCCGATGAATATTTCTAATTTTTCTAATAGGTGTAGTGGAACAATTCATTTAACGTTTTGCGTATGTGTGTGTTTAGTCATGCTGCCTGTACAGAGATTGTACTCCTCAGCATGTGTGTGATTTTATCATGGTGCAAAAACAATCATTCTTATATCTCCATCCCCCAGATGAACTAGTGATAGGTATATGGGAAAGCTGTATATGTCGCGTATGTCAGTCAGTAGGTCCTGTGTATTTAAGTTTGGGGGTAATCCTTTGATAACGAACTTTTCTCATTTAACGTTTTGTCGTGCTCTGTAAGTGCTGTGTACCTACTTGTGGAAGGAACTTCAATGGAGAAGGAGCGCTTGTTCATATGTTTCAGTTTCACGATACGCTTAGGATAAATGAGAGTGGGGCTTAACATGCGACAGTTCTCGCATGGGTACGCTAGTTCTATTATATTCTATTTAATAAACATAATGCAAGATATAAGTTAAAACGCTATAGGCGATCGAGCGACACATGCGGGAGCATATCTCTTGAGAACAGCGACTTCCCTGCGATGCAACCTTGCGCAGGAGTGGCGAATGACCGGGAACACATTAGTTCTAGCTGACGCCAGAGCAAGTTGGAGAGAGAGTTGGCCGGAGGTGGCGCAGTGGGAGCTTCCCCGAGGATTCCGCCGCGGAGCAGAAGCAGAAGCAAGCGGCGGTGGCGTCCGAGGAGGCGGTCAGACGCTGTTTACTCGGCCTACGGAAGGCAGCCCGGCGCGGTGCGGCGTGGCGCGGAGGCGCTCACCGCGTAGCATTCGACCCCGCCGGGTCCCTCGCCGTTCGTCGCTCCTGGCCTCCATCGCCTGCACGTCCTGGTCTAACTAACTCGGTGGGTTGGGGCACTGCACTCATTTCTTGACATGGCTGTGTTGTTTCTCGGCCGTATTTTAGATTTCCTTTCTACACCTTCTTTGATCTATATTTTCCACCGATTACTCCACTGCATGTTGCATATTGTGCGTTCACTAAAGCAATTAGTATTTTTGAGATAATTAAAAAAAGGTCTTATGTTTGCTTGTCTACATCACAAATCCAGGCCTAATGCATTTCTATATTCTACTTATTTTCTGCTTTTTTATAAACTAACTCCAACTAAGACATTGTTTGGAAACGAAATACACTTTTTCTGTTTGTTTTCTTCTGAACTCGTCTGCATCTATTACAATGTTTTCCTCCACAACTTCATCAGGTACGTCTCTTTGCTAACTCTTTGCCTATTTCCTGTTCCCCTTCTGCCTCCTATTGACTTGAATTAACTTGGTATGTCGTATGTCACCAAGGCCCACTATCGCCACCCCGTCTCAGGCTTCACCACCTACAACCACCGCCTCAGCCGCCATATCCGGCGTCTCCCCCTCCTCCGGCGCCGACCCTTCGGGCAACCCCTGAGTGAGCGGCAAGCACGTGTTTGAAACGGCTTCGACGGGCTCTGTTCCGGCGCCGCCTCGCCCATACGGACGCAGCGGGAGCGGGAGCTCTTTCTATTTGCATGGGGCGCCGTCCGGTGAGCGGCAGGCGCGAGAATGAGGCCGGGGAGGAAGGAACACTCCATGGTTTCCTCTTCTCCAACGGTGCCTGAACATTGATATGGAAGTTAACAAATGCGAGTCATTTTACCAATAATTTTACAATTTTATACTTACTATTGTAAGGTAAAAATAATCGATAGATTTCGTGATTTAACCATATCCTGATGGTCAAACTCAAAAACACCTAACGAAAAAACATTTTACAGAACGCAGTTTTCAGTTATTCGTATTCCACCTGTTAATCTTTTCTAAGTAATGTCACACACTGTATATTTTAGAGTTACATACTTTAGCATTTTACTTTATGAATACGTTATCTTAGCAAAAAACTACATTTTATTCATAAAGAGTACTCAAATATGTTTTGCTTAATGTCTAAGTTCTTTCGTAAACATAATAAAAATAAAGGCAAAAAGGGAAGATTATTATTTACCTAACACAATATCATTTTTCTAAACTAAAAAATTCCCAATTAGTGACAGTAATGCAAAATGCATCAAATCAAAAATGATTTGATAAAGAATACATTGCAATGGTTTTTTATACACATCGTCTTTTTCAGCAAAAAAAATCTATGAACAAGAAACATCCAAAAACGAGAAATAAACTTGGATTAATTGTCACGAAAGCTGTAATTATAACACTACTTTAGTTCCACACAAGTTTACACAAGTTTAGAATTTTCAATGAAATTTTATTATTCCGCGAAATCAATGTGAATTTCTAGAGATATTAGAATCACACTGAAACGTTCTTACTAAATAATAAATGTAAATCGTAACCAATTTCCGAATTTATGAATAATTTGGGCGCCAGGAAAAGGTTACGCTTGAATTCCTGATTATTTATTACTGTCTTCGGATATATTACAAATAAATGTAAATCCCGCTAGCTCGATCGACAGGTTCTTATAAAATAATTGTGGCTACTTATTCCGCAACCAATTACTCAATATGCCATCCATACGGAGTGGCGAGGAATCTGAAAATAATTCTAAAATATCTACTCTAGGATTGCGCGTAATGGCAAATGAGAATCATATTTCTTTCAAACTATGCATTATAATTTATTATGCATGCAAAAGTTATCAACTATCATTGATTATTACAATTTATCGTTAGGTAATGACCATTCTTCTCGTTATTACAACAACAGTGTTATAGAACCTTTTATCCTTTCTTGCCTCTTGGCGCGCACGTCGCTCGATGTCGCCACGTAGGGTAGACCAATCTTTCTTCTTGTTGAAGTTCACGATGATCAGCGACCAAGTCGAAACTTCCTCCAACCACTTCACAAGCACTGCCTATACTCTTCGTTGTGCACCTCGGGTGGGCACCTATTTCAAACTGATTACTTTTTCCAAGTCGGAATAGTATCCTTCTAATATTATTTTCTATCACCTAACCAGGCAATTCACAATTCACTGGTAAAATTTCTATGTCAAGTCTTGTAACTTCACCGCGAAAATATTCTAAGTTCACTTTCCAGTTCACTCATGAAAATATAACAAGACCGAGTTTGCAATGGTACAACATGTAAATTTTACGAGTTCCCGTTGGACACCTAATGCGGATGTATTCTAAGATCAAGTTCAATGTTCACTCTAACGAAATATCACAAGTCCCGATTTTATAATTAACCTCAAGAAAAAACGTGCAAGCGATCCGCTCACCACCACGACACGAGTCGGAATGCCCTAATTCCCAATCTGGTTCACCCTTCAAAGCTCGCTGTTTTTTTCTCTATTGTTTTTTAGCGTTGCTACGGTGTCTCCTGAACCTGCTTCCAAACGAACTCGTTGTTTCGGATTGCTACGGTGTCATCTGCGTATCTGCACCATAGAAACCCACATCGTTTGCCATATCTACAACATTTTTACCTTTATTTGAATTAATAAAATGTCCGTAATTTTTGATGTCACAATACCGATCATATTTATCGATAAGTGATTTTTGCCTACTTTAGTTCTACACTGCCAATTAACTTTGAGAATAAGAGGCAGGGTGTCGACGCCAAAGAACGCGTCTGCCGAGGTCTCTATTACAAAGCGCCCCCGAGTTGCACGGATGGTCACTACTTCAAGTTTGGAGAGGTAAGGGAGAATGTCATGATTTTCGTTGGAGCTAACGAAAAAATGAATTACTATTTCACCACTGTAGTTTATTAATTTTCAAAAATTTACTGAGTGTTGAATTAGAAGAACCAACGTCACTTAGGCCTAAAATAAAGTATTGACTCAGACTAGCCTCGAGCTCTGGCCCCTGAGATTCAGTTTTCCTTGACAAAAACGGTTTTTATTGATCTGCTTCTCTCTTGCATCTGCGTTTATGTGTTTTAAACAGCAACTCTTCCTTATCTGACTCGTAAAGCAGTGATTCGTCGCTTACAAATTTGCAACGGAGTTATTTATGGGCATTGTAGAAAATAAAACTCTGAAAGTGAGGAATAAGAATTGATGAAAAATAGGAGTTACAAAGATAAACAATGGAAAACTGAGTAAAAGTCTGGAAAGAGGAAAAAGTATATTTTTGAAATGTTTAAATTCTGAGATTAATGATAATGTAATGTTACACAAAGCCTTATGGTATGGCCTTACCAATCTTTGAATGAAAATAAAGTTTGAAGTACAGAGCGCACTTGAAAAAAAAAATTCTGTGCAAAAAATATTGCCCCAAAGCTTTGTCCATTTCCAATCTACAGCACGTATTAGTCCTTCGTAGTTCTTATTCGCTTCCGACAGGAATCATGCATTCCCATGCGCACACACGAATCTCTGCAGAATCCTCTTCACAACCTGCTGACAATGTGTCAACGAAGCACCATGAGTTCGCCAGGGGCCTTCGCCAAAGAGTCTCCAGGGGTTCACTGAACTCCACTTGTTGTAGCTTCCTGACACACGCCTCAACACCTCTACGTGAGTACACAGCCCCTGCCGTCTGACCTCCTACTCTGTGTCCACCGCCAGCGCATTTCCCGCCTCCACAGTTGCCGCTGCCCGCTCCGGCGCCACCTCCACCAGAACCACAGCCTCCCCCACCTCTGCTAAAAACTGTGATAACGCGCTGATAGGCGCTGTGGGAGTTTTCGGCCGGTGTCTGACACGGTTGCGAACAGGCTTTAGCCGCTCCGGGGCCGCGCCGGGCGCGCCCGGAAGGGGTAAGCGGCGTTAGGCGCGCAGCGTGGTGAGGCGCAAGCGAGGGGAGAGATCATTATATCATGTAGTGATTCATGACACAATTCCCCGTAGGGCCGTAACTTATCAATTTAGCCCCGCCTGCTAATAATTTAATATCGGAGCGAGACGCGGGAGGGGGCGACCCTAGCGCCGAAATCGCGCGTCTCTCTCGCGCAGCGCAAGCAGTGTTGACACGCGGCGGTTACTCGCATGTGTACTTCAGGCGACAGATATTGAAGGGCGATTTGGTTCAACTTAATTGCCATTCTCACGTACTTGTTAAGACGAACGGATGATAAGTCTCTTCTTCTGTTATATAAACAAACAGTAACTGTGTTTACAAGATTCATAGCTTCTTTTCTTTGCGTTATTGTGTTCTAATTGATAAATATATCGTGCATATGTAATGTAATGTAGTCTTACATCTTAAAAAATAAAATTCAATTCAATAATTTTTAATTTTAAAAGTTACGTTATAGGTTTAAATATTCATTTCATTCTATACGCTTCTTTGCTTCTTATAGGTATATGCTCTATATTGAAACATCTGACATACTAATAATCAATGTTAATCGTAACCAATTTCCGAATTTATGAATTATTTGGGCGCCAGGAAAAGGTTACGCTTGAATTCCTGATTATTTATTACTGTCTTCGGATATATTACAAATAAATGTAAATCCCGCCAGCTCGATTGACAGGTTCTTATAAAATAATTGTGTCTACTTATTCCACAACCAATTACTCAATATGCCATTCATACGGAGTGGCGAGGAATCTGAAAATAATAAGAATTATTCTAGAGTTAATAATAATAAGAATTAACCTAGAGTAGATATTTTATCTACTCTAGGATTGCGCGTAATGGCAAATGAGAATCATATTTCTTTCAAACTATGCATTATAATTTATTATGCATGCAAAACTTATCAACTATCATTGATTATTACAATTTATCGTTAGGTAATGGCCATTTTTCTCGTTATTACAACAGTGTTATAGAACCTTTATTATAGATCTTTTCTTACCTTTATTATAGATCCTTTCTTGCCTCTTGGCGCGCACGTCGCTCGATGTCGCCACGTAGGGTAGACCAATCTTTCTTCTTGTTGAAGTTCACGATGATCAGCGACCAAGTCGAAACTTCCTCTAACCACTTCACAAGCACTGCCTATACTCTTCGTCGTGCGCCTCAGGTGGGCACCTATTTCAAACTGATTACTTTTTCCAAGTCGGAAAAGTATCCTTCTAATATTATTTTCTATCACCTAACCGGGCAATTCCCAATTCACTGGTAAAATTTCTATGTCAAGTCTTGTAACTACACCGCGAAAATATTCTAAGTTCACTTTCCAGTTCACTCATGAAAATATAACAAGACCGAGTTTGCAATGGTACAACACGTAAATTTTACAAGTTCCCGTTGGACACCTACAGTAGCGTATCACAAAAAAATTACAAAGGCTGAGACTACGGCTTGCAACAAGAAGGTTCCACGGAAGATACTGCCCGCCATTAAATATTTGCAAATGACATATAGCGTCATGGAGCAACACTATGTCATTGCACTATGCGTGAAGATGATTATTATTATTATTATTATTATTATTATTATTATTATCATTATTATTGTTATACATTGTTTTTCTCGGTATTCACCGGATTTTTATTTGACTTTGTGTCGGGTTAATAACCAAGACACAGGTCAATTCATGTTTCGTCGCAATTTAGGAATTTTCGAACAATCCTGCATGTGTTTAAGATGATCGATTTTTGCATAATTTTATAGGTATATTTTGGTATTTGAATAAGTTCCAGATTTTTATGGATGTTATTTGGTATGACTCCTGGGCACGAAATGACCAGAGGAACAATATGAACTTTTTGAAGATGCCATAGTGCCTTGACTTCAGAAGCTAGTTCTGTATACTTTGTTATTTTTTCTGCATGTGCTGTTTGAAGATTAGCTGTTTGTGGAACAGTTTCATCAATCAGGAAGCCAATCTTTTGCCGTTTGTCTACGAAAGTTATGTCTGGTCTGTTATGATGAATAATTCTATCTGTAATAGTTTCTCTGTCTTAGTACAACTTATAGTTTGAATTTTCAAGTACAGTATCGGGAACATATTTGTAATATTGACAGATCATTTCTTGTAGGTTGGATTTCGCTGCCAGTTTCTGGTGAATAATATTTGCAACTTGATTGTGCCTATAGATGTAATCTGTATGGGTCATTAATTTGCATCCTGAGTTGATGTGCTGTATGCTCTCAACTGTTGTATGGCATTTTCTACATTTGTCATCTATTGTTTGTTTGAGGATATGCTTCCTGTAACTTTTCGTGTTTATCACTTGATCCTGTATGGCGACAATGAACCCTTCTGTTTCGCCAAACAGATCACCGTATTTTAGCCAAGTGTTTGAGGCTTTTGAGTCTACATGAGGTTGCTTGAGATCATTTGCATGGCGTCCATGGAGTTCCTTTCTTGACCACATGCCTATTTTGAAGTTATTGTCTGCAACCCGCGACGAAATGTCCAGCTGTTTGTTGTTTAGGTTAAGAGGGGTTAATTAAGTATCTGCTTGAACTATTGCAACGTGTAGTTCTGAGGTTGCCTGTTTCTCATAATGAAAGTTCCTTGAAGAATGGATTTGTTTGTAGCACAAGTTCTGTAGATCTATTATGCCTCATCCTCCCTCACTTTGTGGTAGTGTCACTCGTTCTATTACGCTATTTGGATGGTGATGTTTGAATTTTGTCAAAATTGTGCGGGTAAGTCTCTGGATGTCTTAGAGGTCTGTGTCGCTCCACGGTATAATTCCAAATGAGTACGTATATACTGGTACTGCAAATGTGTTGATTGCTTTTATCATGTTATTACCTGTTAATTTGGTTTTCAGGAGTTCAGTGATTCTTGATTTGTACAGTTTTGTTAGAGATTGTTTGATTGCCTTGTTGTCTGTGGCTGCTGCTTGATCGAATCCTGAGTACTTATATATTTCTTTATCGCCCATTGCCTGTATTGTCGTTTGATCACTGAGTGTGCTGTCCATCTTCTGTAACTTTCCAGTTTTGTCTACGAGAAGCGTCTTACATTTGTCAATATCAAAACTCATATGAATGTCTTCAGAAAAAGTTCGTGTTATTTCAAGGAGATATTGAAGCTGTCTGTCTGTTGAACTGTAAAGTTTAATGTCATCCATATACATCAGATGAGATATGGTGTGGATAATCGTCTTATTTTTACGAATTTGGAAGCCATAGTGAATACTGTTAAGTTGTGCTGATAGGGGATTTAGAGTCAGACAGAACAACAATGGGCTTAAGGAGTCTCCTTGGAAGATTCCCCGCTTAATACTGATGTTTTTTGTTGAGATTGTTAACTCTTGCTGCCTTAAGGACAACGTGGTTCTCTAATGAGTCATGATATGTTCCAGAAAGATGATGGTTCCATTAATTTTGTATATGCGAAAAACTTCAATAAGCCAACTGTGAGGAACGCTATCAAATGCTTTCTTGTAGTCAATGTATGCCAGGTGCAAGTTTCTATGGTTTTTATGTGCTTGTTGGAGAATGACCATATCTGTTAGAAGTTGTTCTTTACATCCTTTATGTAATCGACTACAACCTTTCTGTAATTGTCATTATTTCTCTGTCCTCAATATAATCTTGGATTTTACTTGTAGTGCATGAAGTCAAAATTTTGTACATTGTGGGAAGGCAAGTGATTGGGCGGTATTGAGAGAGGTTCTGTGTGTCAGTACTTTTGGGTTTCATGTATGTAATGCCTTTGATAGAAATAAAGGCGTGTCTTCTGGGCTGTTAATGACTTGTGTGAAGCACTGAGCCAACTTATGATGAAGCGATGTAAACTGCTTGTACCAGAAATTGTCAACGTCTTCTGGGCCAGGAGCTTTCCAGTTGCGGGTTTTTGAAATTGGAGTGCTGACGTCTTTTACTGTGATCTCTTGATATAACATTGGATCTATATTTTGAACATTATTTATCTCGTCCTTAATCCAGTGTGCCTCACAATTGTGATGACTAGTTTCTGACCAAATGTTTGACCAGTACTGTTCTAAATTTTCTTGATCTGGTGCACCGTTGTTCTCTTGTTGGAAATTGCAATTTTGTCTGAGTTGTTGATAGAGCACTTTTTCATTCTGATGAAACACTGAATTTTGTTGTTTACGTTTTGTTGTTTCTTTGTATCGTCTAAGTCTTTGTGATTTAGCTGCAAGTTTCTGTTTTAATTCATCTAAATGTTCAGCTATTAAATTTGGATCAAGGGTGTTATGTTCCTGGTTCTTGTGTTTTCTTGATTCATGTTTTCTGATCTTTGCAAGTGTTTTCTTAATTTTCTTGGCAAATTTCTTGTTGTTTGGTTGGTTCAAATGTTGCGTTAATCGACCTATTTCTTGTCTGAGATACTGTATTTGATTTTCGAGTCTTTGCTGCCATGGTGGTTTCGTATTTTTCTTGATTGACTTCTCTTTTTCACTTTTTGACTGATCCTTTAATTTAAAACCAGATTTTACAGCTACGGTAGCAGCTGCACAGTAAACTACAGCATGTATATCTGTTAATGTATATTCTTCTTTGATCTGACAGGGCAAAACATGTCCATTTATATATTGAATAATTTGAACGAGACTGTTGTTTCTATTGCTGTTGAGGTTAGGAATTCTGGGGCGAAGTGTGGATCTAATCCTGAGTACTTGAGAAAACGTTCCCGGTATAAGTCAATAACGTCTGATATGTTGTCTTCCTTGGCGCATGGTGTTGATGAATCCTGGCTTACTTCATCCAATTGGGTTGAATTTGGAACTTCGTGTGAATCTGTGACAGTTTGTGTCAAGGGGCATCCATTACTGGAGGAAGAGATTTCTGCTGCTACTTCCTGTTTAATTTGTTCCAATATTACTTTTGGGATTAGATTGTTTTTAAGTATAGTTCTTTTCTGATCTACAAGCCTATGACCTGTGACGCCAATATGAAGAAACGTTTCTCTGAATTCAGCATGCAGAGATTGTCATTTCCAATCATTTCTGTTTCTAAACGTGTGGCTCTGTAGTAGACGCGCATAATATACTCATTCCAGTTATTTGTCCACTTTATACGTTGTCTCACTTTCCCCGCCTTGGTGGTTGCGAGCAGCTGCTCGGGCAAAACACTGTCGGAAGGTGAAGTCACAGATTGTTGGCTGCTGCTTTGGGATTTTGCTGTAGTTTGTTCGGGTGACACGGTAGGCGCCCGCCTGTTCAGCGTCCTACCACCGGTGGCTCGCATGGTGTCACGCCCGGCACCGGCTCCAGACGTGCCCTGGCGCTCCCCGGGCAACGGCTCTTTTTCCGAGGCCTTATGACTTCTTAAACGTCTCTCCATATCAGTATGGGTAATTGTCATTGCTCCAAGCATCTTTATAATCAATGACAATTGCTCGTCTTCCACGTGGCACAATTGTTCTTGTTAACACGTAGGGTTGGACTTAAGAAGACTTGCAGGAAGAGGGGAAGGGAAAAAGGGGGGATATCATGGGAAGTTCGTATTTCACCTGAAGAAGGGAAATGATGAAGGACAATTTAGGTCAGGGGCAAGAGGGATAATGAGAAATGGATAATTATTGGATTATTATTATTATTATTATTATTATTATTATTATTATTATTATTACTGTTATTATTACTAAAATATTTAATTTCATGCAGTTTTTCTAGTATTTTTGTTCTTAAGCTTTGTGCGTTCTACTTTTTGTAAAACCATTTTGTGGGGGTTTATTCAGCAGCAATTTCGCTGCCGCTGATCCCTAGTTGCTTACTACATTTCTACTTACATTCTAACTGCAATATGACAAAAACAATTTAAAGACATGAATGAATTTTATTATAACTACCCAGATTGAATGCAAGCAAGTATCAAAATCAATCGAAATTTGGCAATGCCATAATTTGAAGAAAAAACAAAATGAACACAGATCATTGAAAATATCATCTCTAATCGAATGGAGGCCACTTTTACATGCAGGAGAAACTAATATCTCGCCCTCAGCAGAGAGGGGAGCGCGGTCCAATCGAACGCGCCGAATGACATGAGGAGGGGCAAGGCGGGGCGGGGGAGCTCCGAGCGTGGGAGCGTCTCCCTAAGCGTCGCGACGCCCCAAGTGCCAGGGACAGGAGGGGCGGGGCAGGGCCAAGCGGGGCGATGGTGGATGGAGGGAGGGCGCCGGCGGGCGGGGACAACCCCGAGGGCGCGGCTCCGGCGCTATCGCACGTATGCATCGTTACTCGGAGCCGGAGAGAGCAGCTAGTGTAATAAATCCTTCATTTTAAGGCTGTAGCACGTCCGGCGGGCGAGACGGCGCGGCTGGCGAGGGGTGCGAGCGCGGCGCGGTGGCGGAGGCAGGCGCGCAGGGCGCGGACGGAGCGCTGGGCGAACGGCCTCGGGCGAGGGCGGCGGCGGCGGCGGCGACGGCGGTGGCAGAGACGCGTGGGGGCGGCAGAGGCTTCGGCCTGTCCGCTAGCGCGAGCGCGGGCACAAACTTGATGCATATTCATCCACGCGTTCGCCCGGCGGACCGAGTGGGGCGAGGTGGGCGGAGTGGGGCAGGGCGGGGCGCTCGCCCTTGGCGCTGCGCCCACGGCAGGTGATGGCAGGGGGGACGGCGAAAGCATAGAAGGTGGCAGCCAGTTAAGGCGGTAAGAGGTGACGGGGCCATAAGGAAGCAGGGGCGGTTTAGACAGTGACTGAAGCCACCACGAAGTGATGATGGAATCTTCACGTTCGTAGTTAGGGAGGGGAGGGCGGTTTGCGGCGACTGAAGGAGGCTGGTTGGTGGGAACAAGTGGTAGCGGGTAGAAGTGGGTGGCAGTGCTTTGCAGTGGATGTCAGTGCTTGACTACGGGTAGCATAGGGGAGAGAGGGGTACTGGGTGACAGTGTATGTAAGTCGATCGCTGCGGGTGGTAGGGCGAGACAGGAGGGGCAGCGTGGGCAGCGGGAGGCAGAGGGTGGAAGGCGTTAGCAGCGGGAGCAATGAGTAGTAGCGAGTGACAGCGGGTGGGAGCGGATGGGAGCGGATGGGAGCGGGTGGGAGCGGGTGGGAGCGGGTGGGAGCGGGTGGGAGCGCGTGGCTGTAGGAGCAGTGGGGGCAGCGGGTGGTAGAGGATGGAGTGGGCGAATGGTGGGCTCGTAGGCAGCGCTGGTAGTTGCTGTGGGCTGAGAGGGGGCCGGTGGTTGCGGCCTGGCAATGGCGGCGCCCCGCAACGCGCCTTCCAGCTCGCCTGTCCTTCCGCTGCTCTGCCTCCACCCCGGTCGCGCACGTCTGCCGCTTGAGGTTCGGGTAAACACGAAACTTGTGATCCATGTTTCGCGTTGTTCCCGCGGCGCGTGAACAGTACTCGTGCCGCGACCCGCCCCCTTCCCCTCAGACACTGTAAGTTTTGAACCGAGGCCGGTAGAAATATACCTACTGTTAGGAAAACGCGCGATATCTCGTGTTGTGGAACTATGTAGAAATGTCATTGGTTGACGAAGAGTTTTTTTTTTAATTACCCGTTAGCACTTGTGTAACAGTAAAAAAAGTTTTTAAACCTCCAGTTGACGACAGGAAAAATATTTCAATTGCCATGCGTGAAATTCTGAGTATCAAAAGCAGCGACGCTCCTCCATAGCTTCGTTTCATATCTCAAAGGTATCTCGCGTTACAAACCTACCAATAACAATATTATTTTTTTCCTTTTTTAATACTGTGAAAACAAAACTTAACTTCGCGCTTTGATAAAAGTTGCAGAAATAAATGACATAATTATTTTTCAAAATTTAAACATGGAGGTTTCACTTTCGACAATATACCTTTGTGAATACGTACTTTTAACACACTATTTGAATGATACATACTGCAAATAATTACATTTCATATTTCAATTTAATAAAACCTATTTCTTGTTTTATAATTTAAATATTTATCTTCAATTTTAGAATGGAATGCGATTTTCACTTTGTCTCGTATTACGTACTTACGTAGTAAAAAGAAAGTACTGAATGGAAAGTGGCGATTTTTCGTCACAAAACACTAGTATTGGGGGGTCCTGATACACAAAATGTGGATAAATTTTGTTCCCATATGTAGTAAATTACTTCCTTTTTCTTTTAAAATGTCAGATATTCTTATTTGGTTTCATCTTACTATTTACGTTTTGAGATAGAATATTTTATAGATAATATCGCGACTTTCGGAGAAATGAAGCTCCTAAAGCAACACTAAATTATTCATCTGGACGACTTCGTCACTCATATAACAGTTTAAAGGAAACGTTCCCGGTAGACGGTTATCAGCCATCTTAAAATTTTAATGCGCTTTCCTATCACTTTAAGTCAGAGGAAGAGAACTCCTCGTAGGAACACATGCAAATGAGTCACCAAGCGTCGTATCCAGATGAACAACTATGAACCAGATGAATAACCTTATATCCAGATGAACAACCAACTACAGTGTCTCAGTTTAGATACTTCAAACAAAGTGTAGGTCTCTGTGTTTTCGTGTTTTTATAAAATTAGATCATATTTAAATAAATGTATGAATCTTATTTTTTCATCTAAATTTAACTCCTTTATAAACTACGCAGTAATATTTATTATTTTATTGAATGAATACCGCAATTTGTCACTTATTTTCATGGCAATAGGAAACATCTTTGCTTGTGTACTGTGTTTTTGGTATCAGTCGCAACGATTATAACCGAAAAAGGTGGCTCAGGGTATCAACTGATACCACTGAAATGCCTCTGACCGGGAGGGCCTGGGGTTTGAGACCCGACGATCGCAGGGTTGCCAACATTAGCTACATCGCTAGGTCAAATTCAGCCGCTGTCTAGAGGGAAATTCTAGCGTCCATCTGTTCTGATCGGTAATTTTTTTGGGATTTCTTCGATTAACACCAGGCAAATTCCGGAGCAGAACCCTAACAAAATAGCCAAGGACCGTGTGCGATCTTTCCTTTCTCTTCATTTTCCTATCCTCTTCCTTTATTTACACACACACTTACATGCACTACACTACCACACAAGTCGGGAGATCAGTTAGGACCTTAGCGCTTGTCCTGACTGGGGGGAGGTACGAAATGATAGGTTGAGGATAATCCCCGCAAGACGACGTGTAGATCGGCGCCGGATCTCACCATCCAGGTGGGGAATATCACCGCCCCAACCCGCGATAAAAACAGGCATTACAATTACGGGACTAATAACCTTAGTAGTTAACGCGCCCGGAAACACCAATCAAACAACGGTTGTAGAAGTATTTTCTATTCAACTATTGCATTTTGGAACACTAAAATTTTTGAAGTTATTGGTATCTAAAAATATTTTGTATTGTATATATATATATATATATATATATATATATATATATATATATATATTTCTGTATAATTATGATAATACTCACATCATTTCCTAATTAAAAATTCCGTCTTACAAAATTACAGTTTCTTTCGAAAACTCGCGTACTCTATCAATCTATTTCACCTGGCAATTTAGGAACGATATATATATATATATATATATATATATATATATATATATATATATATATATATATATGCCCGACGTTGACTGGTGCCATTTTAAAACAATTATTACTGATAAATGCAATTTGGGCGCCAGGAAAAGGTTACACTTGAAACCTAATGAATTCCTACGTAATTTAATATCCCTCCTTACAAAATTATGTTGGGCTAGCTCAGTTAATTGGGGCTTGAATTCCATAATTGTTGCTACTTACTCTGCAACCAATTATTCAATCAGCCATCCATACGGAGTGGCGAGGAATCTGAAAATCTTATTAAAATGCTGGATTGCACGTAACGAACAATGATAATCAGCCTTCTTTAAACTTAACAAATTAGAATTTATTATTATAATCAAATATGAATCGTTCTTTGGTCATGACCAGTTTTCTCTGTATTACAAATAATTATAAACCTTGTAATTATTGTAATACATTCATGGGTCTTTACGCGCTCTCCACGTCTTCGTTCGATGGCGCCCCATAGAAGCTTCTCCGTCGACGCAGCAGAATCTTGCTTCTGGATAAAGCCCTTGCCTAATGTCCGTGATCTGGTTCCAAATTCTCCCGGCGATATTATTATAATCCGTGACTTCCCTCACTTGCGTCTCGGGTGGACGCCTAGACACGTATTTTGCTGCCTACAAGAACGCTCTATCCTAATATAAAAACGATAGTTAATTTAAACAACTGTCAATTACAGTCTTTCCTCGATCTAGTAAAATACATCACGAGCCGTCCCGCTCAGCACCGCATTACTCTAGCGAATGAATGTTCTTTTCAAAAATTTTGGAAGCATCCGAAACCTATATCTTTTTTTGTCTCCCAAAACAATACTTATTCCGCCTCTGCTCTGTCATTTCAATCTAACGAAAATGATCCTTAACGCCGGTTGTTTATTTGTCACATAGCGACCCCTTCGCGATCGTCTATTGACTTCTCCATACTCTATGTCATATAAAATGACATTTCCATAATCAAAATGGTTCGTCATTTTGGTATCTCTCTCTCTCTCTCTCTCTCTCTCTATATATATATATATATATATATATATATATATATATATATATATATATATATATATACATATACATATATATATATGTGTGTGTGTGTGTGTGTGTGTATTATGTGTGTGAGTGTGTGTGTGTGTATTTACATAAGACATCACATCCATTCAACAGGAAAAGCATTGCCCATTTGCCAGGGGAGGCGCGGCGCCGTCCTGGCCAGTCGGCGGCGCGGAGCGGCATGCGCGGGGCCGCTCGCGCGTGGGGCGAACGGGTGGTGCACGCAATGCTGGCCAGAACGCGCTGTTGTTTGGAGCATGCGGAGGACTCTTACGTCGACTAACAATAACACGCCGGTAGCATTGTAACCAGCTAAACACAACAAACATTTACGCCAACGCACCCAGGCTAATACTAATGTAAACATTAGCTTAAAAACCATAACACGTAAGCACACAGCGTGCGCCGAGCCGACTCGCCTGCCCGTCGACTTCAACAACAGCGCCAGGCCGTTTTCTATCGTATTTACGCTATTCTTTTAATGCGACAAATGTCAGAGTTGCGTTTCATAGAGCGCGTTACGACTTGCTCTCCACCCCCTTCAAAATACACAAATGACTTCGTTTGTGTTGAGTGTAAACCACGGTAGAACAATTTCAAAATGTGATATTTGCCGGATGCTCGCCTGCGAGTGAGCTCGTGAACTGGAGAGACATCAGCGGGCGAAACGTGCGAGATATCTGTGCTTGCTATTTACTTACGACACACCTAGCGAAATATTTTCAGTAAATATTCGCGTTCTAGATTGTTAATGACAGAACTATGTGCGTTTAGGTGTGGGAAGTGAACGTAGACTGAACAGTTTTCGACAAAAGCATTAAGTTCTGTGTTTTACTCCCAATTATAATAGTTTCGATAATTATTTCTCTGCAAGAAAATATCTTATAAATGTAAATACAAAAACAAATTATTGGCAAAAAACAATTTATTCAAAATTAATTTTATTACAAAGTAGATAACGAAATTCAGATCAGTTACAGTTTTTCTCATTTACAGGGTCCCAGTGCACTCACAAAAATATCAAATTAAGTATAAAGTTATTCACAATCTCAAGTTCGTATTGGTGATGCAGCAATTCAGTTTAAAAATGCACAACAAAATTAATTTTCTGCATATTAAATAAAACTCCTTAGTGAATATTCAATATGACCTGTCACCTATCCACGAAACAGAAGAATTGTTATAAGAAATCCATTTTTGCTACTGAATAAAATGCGTACATTGCTTCATCATAAGTTATTTTAAGCTAATAACAAAATATTAGATGGTCAGATTACACAGAAACGAAAATTGACACACCATACAAAAATTTGAAAAGTGTGTAAATAACACGATTAACAGAATAACGCACGAAGAAGTAAATTAAATTTGAACGAAACAAAATAAAAATAATATTTTGAAAGACATTTCCATTGATTGAATTGCGAAAGAGTTTGCTTTAAATGTGAAAATGTGGTTTTGATTTCTGAGAAGCTCCCTCACTGGTATAGAAGGCATCGTCAAACTGTAGGTTCTGTAACATCGTTTCACTTGCAGATGTGCCGACAGTGACTGTTTTATTTCTAAAGTATTATGCTTTGATGAACTGTTTTCTCAACAGAACCAATGACTTTTTGTAGAAAACAATTAGAGCAATGACATTTTTTTTTGGCGTGATCAAAGGTAAACACAATGATTTTTAATGTACCAAGTATAATATGATTGGAATTTTTATGTAAGTAAGGTATTTTTGACATTGAGTAATTTTCGGAACGAATAGCAACAAATACATTGAAAAATTGAATTTTGAAAAATTTGGTAATTCTAAATGTAAGAATCAATTGTCTACTTCATCGCAAGGACGATTATTATCAAACATTCGACTATTCTTTTCAAATATTTCCTCTTAAATCTGACAAGTGTTTGATTTATGTGTAAATAAGATATCGTGAAGAAACATCTTATTCGAATTAATAATCGTGACCACAGCGACGGCAAAAATCGCGACGGAGATTCGAACAGAAAAACCGACAAATGTGGCTCAGAACATCAGTTGATGTCGCTGCGGTGCCTCGGGCCGTAAGGTCCTAGGGTTTGAGTCCCGACGGTCGCAGGATTTTCGACACTGGCTACATAGCTCGGTGGATTTCAGCCACTGTGTGGACGAGAATTCTAGCGACCGGCTGCTCGTATCGTTGGTTTCCCGTGGTTTCTCCGATGAACACCAGGTGAATGCTGGGGCAGTACTCTAACAAGCGAGCCGAGAACTTCGCGCCATCTATCCTGTATCTTCATTTCCAATCTTCATCCCTTACTTACACATATGCTCACATGCGCTACACTACCACTCTTGTCGGGAGACCAGTCGGGAACATAAGCCTTGTCTCGTCTGAGGCGGTGCCACGCTGGTGAGAGATATCTGTTTGGAGAAAATCCTCGGAAGCAATGTAGATCGGCGCTGGATCACGCCATTCAGCCGGCGAAAATCACTGCCACCTCTGGCGATAAAAAACATGCATTACTGACATTAGCAGTTGACTCGCCCGGAATCACTAATCAATCACCGAACAGAAAATCGAAAATGGTATCTCTTCAAGGTGTGACCAACGAAACACGTCACTTTCCTTGTCCGCGCCACCTGTTGTAGCGTCCTCCAATCTGACGCACGCGTGCTTTTATCGAAGCAAGTAGAACACAACACGTGTCCGGCGCAGCCTCACGTGCCACAAGTATCGCCGTTCCTCTCCCTGGCATGGCCGAGTGCGAAAGCGGCCGCAGTAAATCTCCGGAGGAGAAGGGTGAGGGGGGGCGAATGCTTCGAGAGAAAATGGCGACGAACTGGAGGCAGGCGCGCTGCGGCTCAAGCAAAGGTAGGGAGGGTGGTGGTGGTGGTAAATGTAACGGTGTTGATTATAGTGATGGTAAGGCTGACAGTGATGATGGTGTCGGTTATAGTTCTGAAACCGGTTGACAAAGGTAAGCTGCAACAGTTCAGGAAATAGATGGGATTAATATCCCATCTATTTCCTGAACTGTTGTTGGTAAAAAAAACTAATTTTTGTTCTTGCAAATATATTATCGCTCTTCGGCGTTGCAGTTTAACCTTAAAATTATTATTTATTTTATATTCTCATTATTTAAGTAAGTTTAGCAATGTTACAACAACAATTTTTAAAGGAGATTCAATCTCGCAGTAACTCGTTTTTTGTCAACAACATCAAGCTGGAATCAAGAGAATGGGATATAGAGAAGAGATCTGAGACGGAGAACGAGAAAGTGATATTAGAGGAAAGAAGGTGCAAGGTTTGTAGAAGAAATTGGAAGAGAGGGCAACGTGGCACGCACATGGAAATACGCACAAAGATACCAACGAGATAGCAAGTGAAAAACATATATATATATATATATATATATATATATATATATATATATATATATATATGTTTATGTAGAATATCGGCCTTTTCACTCGTAGAATGAAATCTGAATGAATCTGAAGAATAAGAAAAGACAGATAATATGTCTGCATACATTGCAAAGACAAGATAATAGACCAAATGATCAAAATAAAATGAGATTTGTGTTGAGATACGATAAACAATTTCAAGGCCATACAAATAATTCTATAAAGGTCAAACTATTATGAGAAAAGGAACAGAAGACAATAGTTGAAGGGAATGATAAGTAGTCAGATACATATATCAACGAAGAGTGGATTGAGAGTGTAAATTCCAATCCTCTAAGATGGCGGGAGTCAATCTCGAAGAGGAAGAAAATACGAAAATGATGAAGACAACGATATGCTTGGGCACGAGAAACATAAGAGAATGATAAAGTAGAAGATGAGTGCGTAATATAGGCTAACAAGAAAATGAAATTGTGCGAGTGGAAGATAGTGTCTGTGTCAGAGATGAGATCCAATTTTGATAGAGAAGGCATATAACGCAAATAACTGAAAGTGGACGTGCAGGTGGGTGGTTGGGGGCAGATGTAGTGGTGACGAGCGTCACCGCGAACAAAAGAGGAAGTGAAGATAACGGCGGCGGTGGGTGCTGCGTCGGGGAAGACGTGGAAGGCACAGCAGTAGACGGCGGCGCCCGACGTGGGTGCCTGGTGGAGGGGGCGTTGCCGCCGCCAGTGTTCCCGGCGGGTCTGCGCCCTTGGGGCGCCTGACCACCGGTCTCTAATGGGATTTGAGGGAGCGCCGGGGCCGGGGCCGGGTAGCCCGTCGGAGGGCCGGCCAGGGCCCACGCCGCCGGCCGCCGCCTACTTCTCCACCGCCCCCGACGACCCGCCCACGCCGCCCGAGCGGGAACGGCGGGGACGGGAGGCGATGGAAATGATATCTAAACAGAATGGGACGTGATTCGAGTGAGCCTCGCCAGAGGCGCTACGAGAGCGACGCCTCCTCGCCCCCGCACTGAAAGCCGTAATGTTGGCGGCGTACCCGTCGCCATCGTTGGCACATCCCGGGCGTTGCCAACGAGTCACCACTACTCGTCGCAACCATTATGTTTCCATTTAATGATGAAAAATATCAATTTTGGTTAGCAGCTCGAATATGCGAGCGATAGGAGGTATAAACAAGTGAAAAGGCCTTTCTATTGTCAGTGTTCAATTTAAAGAACCAGTATAGAAATTATTATGTGCATACTGTAATGTACCTACGCGTCGGGTCATGAATAGCCACTCCATAATTGCCATTCAACACGTCATAATTGAAAATGGAGATACATTCATAATGTTGTTTCTGGTCCGTAAAATAATACACAATATATATATTTCCTGGCTTCCTTAATATTGTGATGTCAAAGAAAAAATGTAACTAAAAATCTGAATAATTAACAGAAAACAATTGCTCAAATTTATATAATGCAAACAAAATAATTGAAATACTAATAGCTATATGGTTATAAATTCTCAGGTACATTCAACAAATATATGTAACTCTTCTAAGTTCAAAGTCTTATCAAAGATTCTATAAGAATGATATTCCGAGGATGAGAATATAATGGTAATGCAAATCTACAATAGAAAACAATGACATTTTCAAGAATAAATGAACAGAAAGTGTCCCATCAAACTTAAACTCATATAAAATCCCTTTTAACAAAGAAGTGATTGGAATTTTTTTTCTAATAAACCTTTTTACTTCGAGAACATTCAAAATTACAGCAAATGACGGAACCATTTTTATCGTTAAGCGAAGTACATAGAGTTGCAATTGCAGACTCATTCAAAACACCTGTGCCCGAAGAGACTCGGAGAGAAGGAAATAGCGCTTAAAATTCTGCGCCAGGCGGATCCCGCCGAGGGGGGCGAGTGAGGGGCCAGCGAGTCGCGGGTGGCGGCGCGACTTGGCCGCAGCTGCTGGGCCATTATTTCTGCCTTCCTGCAGGCGGGAAGCGGAGCGGCGGCGGCGGTAGAGCAGAGCGAGCGGGCGAGGAGGTGAGCTGAGCTGAGCAGCGCAGGGAGGGCTTAGACTGAAAGGGGCAGAGGTCACGCTTGGAGGACGGCGGTAAAACACGACGGGAACGCGAGGAGAGGTTTAGAGGGCCACAACAGGACGACGGAAGAAGAAGAGTGACGAGGAGCAAGCATTCCGAGAAAATGATGAAAAGTTGACAGTAGAGAAACGAAAAGAATCGGACAAGGGACGTGACTGCAATTAACTGACTAACACCATGACAATAAAATTGGACACAAATATTACATAAGAAAATAATATAAATAAAGATGTGAGCAAATTAGCCGTAAAATCATTCATTAAGAAAAAAATAGTGAAATAATAAAATCACTTTTAATGAAATAAATATGCGTTGAAAAGTGGAAAATAAAAACGATAGTTTAGGAGTTTAATTTGATATTTGATAGAGAAAAATTGACACTAAGCAAAATAACGTAATGTGAAAGTAAGAAGTGACGAAGTAAAGAATCTGGAAATGGAAGTTGTTAACATAATGTACAGTTATTGAACTGATTTATGTGTATTCCATTATTACAATTTAAAAAATGAATAATGTTGAAGGATAGAAGAAGGTAAAAATAGAAAAATGGCAAAGGAAGCAAAATGGTAACATAACAACCTGCAAACGCTGAAGACGGCAGACATAAAGTGTGAAAATGAGAACACAGTCGTCAACAAAAGTCAATAGGATTCATTGTATCTAAATCATTGTAAAGAATATACGAAGGTATATGTAATAAAAGAAAACTTGGAGGAAAGCGAGGTAAGACGTTAGTAGACAAGGGAAAAATGCTGAACCCTGGACAGAGAAGACGAGAAGTAGAAGGGAGCTCAAGTGGTTTCCCGGAGGACCACGAGCGGGGAGGGCGGGGCAGGGGCGAGTAATGTCCGGCGGCGCGGTCATTAGACGGCGAGGCGCGTCTTCTGCACGCGGCGCGCAGGTCGCGCGGTGGGTCACGCGGCCCCTTCCTCTTCCCCCTCCTTCTCACGCTCCCCCCCCCCCCGGGGAGCTCAAGGAAGACGCTTCGCTTCGGCTGAGGGGCACGGGCGGGGGAGAAGCCCGCCTGCGCCTCTGCAGGTGGAGTGAATCCCAGGCCGCCGACTTCCACAGCTTCAATCCAGAAACGCGCCATCCACATCATATTCCAATCGACTGGCCCACAAGAATTTTGATCGTTCTTATGGAATGTCTTTTTGAAATTTCAAATATATACGGACACAATTAAGTGGAAGAGTGAAAGTATTTTCTTCTAAATATCCAAGGACTTCATGTCGGGATAGTGAATCAGCTGCCAAACTGAGTGTCGCTTTCGATTCTATGGTCACATAAAATTTGTTAAATATATTTTGCTTAATAAAGCATGGATACTTACTACAAAGCCTTAAAAAGTAAAATTGAAAAATAAAAGAAACGATTGTGCAAACCAGAATGAATTTGCGACGAATTAAAGAATAGTACTAAACGTTGGCAAAATAATTCTTACCTACGTGGACATAATAGAGGGACATAATGCTCTTTACAAAAAAGTTGAGTGACTCAAATCAATTAATGTCTAAAATGAATCATGAATAATTTTCACCGCATTACAAACAAGTTAAAAATTAACATCAAATCATTCTCTAGTCTTGGCGAACAACTCCAAAGAATCCCCATAACACGGTGTGCAGCCGTGTCAGAGTGGAGGGGCTCTGGTGGTGCGGCACAAACAGACCGCGAGCCTGGCGGGGCTGCATCATCATGATCATCTGGGGCACGGCGCGGCGCGGCGTCGAGGGCGAGTGGAGCCGGCAGCTGTCAGCTGCCCGCTGCATCAAAACAGCACCGGATTCTCGCCGCAGACCTTTCCGTCTCATTTCGCCCGACCTTCCGCACGACGATCGTCGAATCTACGTCCACCACACTCCTATTCACTACTTACACGGTTGTGATGCCTCCACAATGCTATTCCTATCACTAAGGGCTATTCTCGGCAAGGTAGGGCCTATCACGCAAACATTGTTCCAAAACAGAGATTAATTTTTGGAATACCGAAAAGCACTGTTGCATCCTCTTTCTTTCCACTCATGCTCATTCTCTCTTGAGTAGTTATCTTCCTGCGAGTTACGGCAAAATTGTAATTATGATTTCGTTGTTGGCCGGAGCTCGTACGCCAATATCAGTTCAGTTATAAATTCATTGACGATGATTATAAAAATTACAATGGCTTAAAGAATGTCTTTTCGGCGCTGAATAGCTGCAAAAATTGATATCAATTGTAATTTATTTGTTCCTAACTGTAGTATTTCAGTTACATTTGACATGACTTCTATTCCGCGACTATTAAAATTAAATGACGAGCAACTTTGTTCCGTCTGATTCAATTTCATCCTCATGCGTGTTGGTTCTCAACTGTGGCGGCTTATTCACGTGAGCCATCGCCGGCGTGTCCTCCTGAGTCCCCGCGTCGCCCTCTGTTTCCAGCGCTCGCCGTTCCGTTCCTCGTCACTACGCGGCCATTCGGCATAGCCCCCCCCCCCTCCCGCCTCGTTCCGATTGTGCCGGCGAGGTCCAGCGCGTGAAGGGAGACGCCCGCAGAAATTGTCTTTATTCGGCGGTAACGGGAGCGCTCGTGGCAGTTCGCCGTGCTATGCGGGCTGTTTGCGACAGGGGGCGGCATCAGCCGTACGGCGCACGACGAGCTGACCAGAGGCATACGTGGGGACGAGTCGGAGGTCTTGGAGTTCTCACGGCCTAGAGACGCCATCAGAGGAAAAAAAAGAACTTGCGTCACTGGACGTGGCAGATTTATAAGTTGATACCACATGCTTTATTGCTCTATATTTCCATACATTCCTTGGGTGCAAATTACTTCTGTACAAAATGCATTTCACCTTTCTAACTGCGCAGAACACTTTTCATTTGCAAGGAAATTATTTTTGTTCAGTCAACTATTGATTAATGAACATTATTTCTTCATGACAATAAAATATTCTATTTGTATCTATAAAAGTAAGTCGCATGTTTTGAAATTAAAAACATTTGCAATTATTTCTTTTGTCCACTCCAAGTAAATTATTTTTGCTTTGAATTTAAAAATTATAAAACTTTGAATTATATGGTGAGAAAATCATACATTTCTTAATATTCCATTTTTACCACCCTGTCACCTTATTGGGGAAACAGTTACGTCGAAAAGGTGTACCCTACAGTAAAAGTATCCATTGTATGACTTTGTTACTGTGTAAATGTTTTGAATAAATTTAATTATTTCATAACATTGAAACAATAAATTGACAATGAAGTGTTTAAAAATAAACGTTTGAAGCATATATTCGCCTAGTAGTAACTGCGTATGTTATAAAGTGGCATCTATAAAATAGTTTCATTGTAAAATATTGTGATATTTAAAAGTTATTGTCTCTGTACTTATTTTCATTAATTAAAGACATTTCAATTCCAACAACGTTATCGAAGAAAGAAAAACGCTTTCTCAAGGCGTGTTCCAACACTTATTATTGTTTTTTACTTATATACCAGAGTACCCTTCAAGGTGTTTAGTAAGCAACAACGGAGAACAATTTCCGAACCTCTTTTTTTCACTGAAAGGAACGATGCTATCTCTTCGAGACCGGATATTTAGAAGCACTCTTTCTACAGTCGCTTCGTCATCCTTATCTTCCTGAAAAGCGTCCTTTTGCTTCGAGGAAACGGAGCGAAAATATCAAGGCGGAATGTTGGTTCCAACACATAAAGTACACAGCCTCGGCGCGGAAGATTGTGTATAGACACGTTTTAGTGGAAGGAAGTGCCTTGTCGAACTAATAATACCGCGACTCCAGAACGTCACAAGTTCATTGGATATTATCAGCCCGTCGAGGAGAGTGAAGGGTAAATCGGAGGCAACAAGAGGGGGCAGCAGGGGGAGAGAAATGGCAGAGGAGAGGAAAAGGGGAGGGGAGTCGAGGTTGGCGGGGGAGATGAGAACTCGATACCGTTCGAAGTAATCAAGGCGCATCTGGTAGAATGAGGAAGAATGAATTTAGGGGAACGCCAATGCAGGAAGAGCGAGGAGAGGAAGAAATCGATTGCAAAGGGGGACAGAGTGAGAGGAGGGGAGAGAGCGAGATGTTGGAGGGCTCCGAGATGTATACTTGCGTTGGAAAGAGACGCTGCCTGTGCAGTAAGGTGAATTGGTCGTGGCACAGAGATAAAGAAGACGTTCGCGTGCAAAAAGGGAGTGGACGCAGTGAATTAAAGGGAAAGATGACCTACACTCATTACAACACGACGTTGCTCACGGAACACCGAGTTGGAGATATCTTCCAGCATTTCACTCATTAGTACGTGTTAGATTGCGTCGCATAACTAAGAAATATTTCCTCTGATTCTTAAAACGATTAAGTGAAACACACATGGTGCAATGATAGCAGTTAAATGCGATTTAATAATTCAATAGGATAGTGAACCGAGTTGAGAATAGACTTTTCATATAAAATACACAAATATCATAATAAATATTTCAAAATAGAAGTTCACAATAATTAGATTTCATATAAGAATAGTGTATAAATATATAGTGGTATTATTTAATTAATTTTGACCACATAAAACAGCTACTGAACTTCAACGCATTTCTTTACTTTCAATGAATTGGACCACAATTTTAAATGTTATTCATTTCCATTCTATAAAATAAAGACAAATAATAAATGAATTAAGACGTAATTTGTATGAGAAATACGAAGCACGTATTTTGCATTTTCAAAATATAATTTTATTCCACAATGTTACCTTCAAACCAAAGAACAATACAACTCATAATCACACAACACACCAGTGTCATATCTTTGTGAAAACAATCATAATTATTTTTTCATGTTCTATCAGTCACAGTGTGTTATTTTACACACCCAGACAAAATTCAGTAAACACAGAAAAAAATGTATGCATAACATTTTAATGATTCATTAAAACTTTATTATACTTGTCAATTAAGGTTTACAAGAGAAAAACACTTATAATACCGAGGGCTCGTTCTGGTATATGGAGACCGCATGACTCTCAAAAGGAACTTACTCAGAAGTAAGACACTGGGGGAAATAGGTAAATGTCCAAGTAGGTAAAACAATAATTGTTTTCCCAAACCATGAACAAAGAACCCCTTATAAAATTAACTATCGTTTATATAAAATCTTGACTGAAGAAATTTAAAGTATGCAGAATTATCGCTTCTGTAACATTGTACAATAAATGTAAAAATAATGTCTTTGAAAATTCATTACAATGCTATTGCTATTGACTTACATAAAAACAATAAATAGTGAACACAATATTAGCTGAAAGAAAAGAAAGGATTATTCATAACAGAACACAGTTATTATATATTTTTTGAAGAAATACAAACCTAAAAATATCAGTATTTAAGAAATGAAACAGTTATACTGCAAATTATTTCTGGACATTTTCATCACTATATTGATGATATTATTTTCAATTATGTTTCAATATTTAAATTAAAAATATTTACTTTTCACATTTCATCTACTCAGTCTCTTTTAATTATTTATAAATTGAGAAGGAATTGGGATCCATATTTATACTAAGACAAATTTTGTAACTTAATTTATTTCATAAGTGTGCAACAGTTTCAGAGATTGTTGTCCCCGTCATCAGGTTGTAAAATTGAATAGGTTGTAATATATATATATATATATATATATATATATATATATATATATATATATATATATATATATATATATATGCTATATATATATATATATATGTATATATATATATATATATATATATATATATATATATATATATATATATATATATATATATATATATAGTAATGAGTTTAAAATTAACTTTTCAAATTTGACTTTATATATTTCCACTATGTACATCAGCATTTAATATTAAATATTTCATAAAAAATTATTTTTAGAGTACCACCTAATGATTGATTTAAATTTCTGATTATTGTTATGAATATTCACATGCGTTAGTCTATGAGGCGTATGGCGGAAGGAATACAAAATTTATTTGAGAGTTGAAGAGTTGAAGGAGAAACAAAATGTAGCTAAAGGATCTTATGAAATAAATTAAATTGATTTACTCTAAGTGAGCTTTATTGTTAATGAGAAACGTTAAAGAGAATCAAAGAAATATTTTGGAAGTTTCTTTATGATTTTTTTGGTGCGGGTTATGTTTTCCTCGCTAATTCCTAAATTAAGATTTCGTTTCCCTTAGGCTGAAAGATATCTCCCAGACGTTAGCTGCACGTACCTGAGTACCATTTCTTTAACCGACTATTTTGAAATACTTTATGAGATTGTAATCAGACTGTTTGTCCTTGCAGTTTAGCTCATTGGTCAGTGATTCCATGACGCGATCCCGGGTTCGATTCCCGGTCGGCAACATTATAATGTGGTTTTCCATCTATGTCCCAGTATATGTTACTGTGTGACGATGAAAAAACTCACTCCTCAGTTAAGAAGGCGTGCGATGTCTTCGCTCTTACCACATGTACCCCCTCAACCCATGGCCGCGAGGCAGGGACGCAGCTGCTGCTGGCAGGTCATGGGCCGTGCGCGGGCTGTTGCGCCAAGTACAGACAATTAGAATGATTTACTATCCAAGATAATCTGCAATAAAACACATTAAGGAAACTTCTTTATCTGCTATGAAAATGAAGATTCATATTTTGATAAATGTTCTCTCACCAAAACCCCAGTAGTTTTACATTTAAATTTATTTTTAAGCTTTTAATGCAAATTTCATACAGTTATGCAACTAAACTGACTAAGTTTTGAAATTAGTAATAATCGCATTTTGTACATTACATTCATTTTTAGACTTAAATTTATTTTGCCTCTGGGATGGCTCTTCGGCAGCGTACTAGCTTCCCATGCTGTGGTCCCGGGTTTGATTCCCGGTCTAGGCAAAAATAGAGTTGTAGCTATCTTTTAAAATCGTTCCAGATTCTGTAGCTGTGGTTTGAAGAAAAGCTCAAGCAGGCGGATATTACTAGTTATGGTGAAGAATTTACGTCAAGTTCGCCTCATGTCGCTCTTACCCCAAGCATGGGAATTTAACTAGGTCCAGGCATGGGGGACACCGGTATTTGGCTGGCGAAGTCAGGCTACTGACTCAATAACGCCAAATACATACAAATTCATTTTTATGGATATCGTAATTCTGTGCAATTAAAATGCACCAATTAATCGCCTTAAATTAAGCGATACTTCCAGTAATCGATTATTTTTATTAGCCAAAAAATGTAAGTAAAACATTGGAATGATTGATTTTCGTCGTTTTCGAAGAAATGGCGTTTGAGAATTTCTTAAAATGCGGAATTTTAAATTGAAATTTACAGAAAACTTTTGAGTTTTCTAGAAACTTATAAGACGTCGTTTAAAGCCCACATAAATGCAATAATCTAATCACCGTTAATGCAAATATTAATTACGTGAGACACAAGTCAAAAATTAATATTTTTGTATTTTTTTAAAGAAAAGAATAGAACAATATGGTGTTTATGTCATCTTATGAAGTACATTTATCACTATCCCTACCAAAATTTTAAAGAAAATATTTAGAACTCTTTTCGACAAAATCTTGTTTTTGTTATTTTTTAATATTGCATATATTGCACGCAATATTGTAACCTTAACAAAAGGCACCTTAATTAAAGAACTAACTATGAAGAAAAATGTTATTGAATTGAATCTTTATCTTATATATTGTATTAGTAGAAATAAGCCGAAAAAAATTCAAACTTTTGGAATTTTCGAAAATTTAGTGTTGACAGTGAAAACGGACCTATATTATCTTTGTAAATGTATTTTGCTCTATTCTTTCAAAACATTTAGAGAAAAAATTGGAGCCATTGTTGAGAACATTTTTAAAATGTTACAGGGACCTCATGTAAAGTACCCCAAATTTTAAAGAATGTTTTTGAAAACAGCAAAGCTTCGAGTCGAGCCAAATAGACCGGTGAATATCCATTTTGGAAAAAAAATCTACATGTACTTAGACTCTAGTGGTGTTCACAGATGGACGGACAAACGGACAGACGGATGGATTGCCGGACGGAGGTTTGAAATAACCAACTTTTTTGGTAACAACGACCCACAGTTTCTGAAACCTGACTACACGTGTCAGAGGGAGTAATTTACCACATATTATAACATAATTTATCTAATTTTTTTGTTGTAGAGCATTACAGTACGAGTTCATGTGTCACTAAATCGCCGTTTTTGGCCGGAGCATTGCATTGCTTTCTCTATACTAAGTAAATTATTCCGTATACATGTACGTATACGAGAAAGTAAAAATGGCATTTATCTCATATTATTCGGTGCATAAAGAACTAATCGTTCAATGTGTTTAAAGAACAAAATTGGAGTATAGTTCTCAATCTTGTTTTTAAAATGCTGCATATTTTACTCATGATTGCACAAAAACACTAATGTTAATCAAATATTCAGCTAACATTGCTAAAAGCACTTTTCGTAAAGAATATTTTTTGTATTTCCGTCAAAATCTCGAAATAAATTGCACCCTCCATCTCATAACTTTCTCTTGGACTCTGTATATACGTACTACGTATACGAGAAATTAAAAATAATTCAAATACTGTCATATTACGAAAATTTGAAAATATAAATGTATTCTGAAATTTAAATACAAGTTTGGACCAAGCGCGTCCCCTACTAGTACTCTTACACTATATTTTTCTAACAGCTCTCATAGAATGACAGTCATATTTCAGTCAGACAAAGATATAAGTAGTAAATCCATCCATCATTTCATGTCCTGCATATTCTCTCTAATATGTCACCTTCGTGTACAGCTTATATTCTGATAGACCATGTCATTTGGAGATAAAAACTTGCATTAAAAAACCAATCGCTTACAACTATGGCATCGTGTCAATTAGTCTCACTCGCTGCCAGGCAAGTAAATCAAACCGTACAGACAAGAACTAACACAAACTGGGTAATGTAAGCAAGGATGGCTCCATTAATGGACA
The DNA here is from genome assembly GCA_011170035.1 of Teleogryllus occipitalis. Taxonomy (NCBI): domain Eukaryota; kingdom Metazoa; phylum Arthropoda; class Insecta; order Orthoptera; family Gryllidae; genus Teleogryllus; species Teleogryllus occipitalis. Next base: position 764,723 of record BLKR01000043.1, on the reverse strand, counting down.
AAAGTGCAACACAATCACGATTTAATGGCAATGAACGAGCGCGTATTCATCAAGCAGTAGACACATCATAATCTACTTATTACATCGTTGGATAACATCGGCCTCAGACCGACAGTAACAGAAGATTTCCATACAAGAGGGAACGAGCACGAGAGAGAAAGTGAGCATGTAGACTGTGTAAAGGACACAACGGTAAATACGTTCGGCCAATAGATTTTAGCAGGTTTAATTTTAAGGTTTAGCCGAGTGGGCTTTAATATAAATCGCATTTCTCAGCCCAGTTGTTGGCACATCAGCCCCGGGGTAGGGCCCCAGTATTAGCTGCCAGCCAGAGGCCCGGATGCTGCGTGCGCGGGCGGCGGGCAGGCGGGTATGCGGGCAGGCGTGCGGGAGGGTAGGCGGGCGGGCGGGCGGGCGGGCGGGCGGGCGGGCGGGCGGGCGGGCGGGCGGGCGAGGCAGAAGCAGTCCTGAAAGCGAGGAAACGGAAAGAGGGAAAGAGCTGGAAAAGATGAGCGGGCAGACTTGAGAAGGGCGAGTTGAGACTGGGTTTGTAACAGAGTGTGACAAAGTGTTGTAGAGTGGGAGTGAGAGAGTGCGGAACAGGGAGAAGTTAGGAAGTAGGAAGGTTTCAGGGATATGGAACGGAAGAGAGGACAGAAAGAGGGAGGAAGCGGAAGGGCTGTGAGGCGAGGCAGCGCCATGCGGAAACAGGCGGGATGGAGTGGGACGCGAACGTGCTCACTGGGGCGTTTCCTCCCTAGGGCCCCACGCGCCCGTTCATCGCCCTTCCAAAACACGTCGTTAACACGCCCAAACATGTACGCACCTGCTGGCACAAAACAACCTCGATATGCGGTCGGGCCTGGGATTTGTGTGAATACGGAAATCTAATGATCCTCTGATGATTTTGTTTTTTTATTGTAATCGGTCAAATCAGAAATTATTTTCGAGTTGATGTGGAATAGATAAGCGATTTGTATTACGAAATTACCGATGCATTAATTTAGTAGTATGTGATATATCTACATATAATCCGATACATTTGTCACAAAAAACAGAACATGTTTACTATTTGTAAACTGTATGCTTATATATATTTGTAAACTGTAAATAAAATATAACAAAGTACACCAAATTCTGAAAATCTACATATTGAATTTTGTTTCCCCACATTTACGATAATTGTCGATGCTGTTTCCGCGCAATCTGTCAAACATCACGAAAGTAGGCCGATGAAATCAACTAGGGAATCTCGTCGTTGAGTCTAGCGCGAACTACGAAGTTACGCAGATATTCTTAGATGCGGGACGCGCGAGTGAAGAGAGCAGGTGAAGCGGCGGTGGCGGCGAAGTAGGTCGAGTAACGAAATAAATAAAGTGCGCGTTTCTAGCCGACTCTCAAAATCGAATACCGCTTGCAAATCCATTTTTGGGCGGAGGCGGTGAGGGATTTCATTTCCTGGGGAGCAGTGGGAGGGGGGGGTCTAGTGCCCTTCCTCCTCCAAGCCTCGTCTGGTCCCGCTTTCCTCTGCCCCTCCCAGCCCCGCCCCGCCTCGCCCTGCCCCAGCCGCTCGTGTCGGTTAATGCAGTTGTCGAGAAGGCGACGGTGCGCGTATGGCCATCGCTAGACCGCCGATGTCGGTGCCGCTAACGCAATCATCAAACACCCGCGTCCCGCGTTGCTTACAGAGTGCATGTGGCGATCTCCTAGAGGAGCCTTGGACCTTAATGGCCAACCTACTCAGGCATAGTTCTTCTGCGCTCAAATATTCAATAGCTTTTGTTTAAGTTTGAATAAAAGAGAGAGAAGTTCTCGAATGTTGAAGCAATACATGTTCAAGTCCACATGATATTATTGTTCAAAATAAATGTTGATTTTCATGAAATACTGCTAAAATGATTATAAGACACATTATTGTTTGTATATTTATTAAAAATCGTTTTATATGTAAGTTTAATGCATTATTTTATATCACAGAACAAAGATGTATTGAAATGACAAGCGTTGAATTGAAATTAGAAATACACATTGCTGTTAGATTTCTATTACACACATTTTTAAATAAACAGTGTTCCGAACGATTTACTTTGTTTCATTTTTTCTTTTATTCGGAAAACTCTTGTGCCACATACAATCAATGTTCAAATTAACTCCAAATGAATTCTAATGAATGCTACACAATTTTCATTTCAAATACAAGGAGCATACGTGTGTGTGTGCGTAGAGATGTGCACGAAAGCAATGAGTACTCTTTTATCTTTCTTTTTTTCCCTTTTCGGTCGGTAGCACGATTTCGCCAGCCAGCTACCGGAGTCCCCCACGCCTGGATCTATTTAAATTCCCAAGATTGGGGGTAAGGGCGACATGAGACGAACATGACGTATTGCCTTCACCGTAAATGGCACGATCCGCCTTCTTGATCTTTTTATCGTTACTCACCTACGGAAACTGGGACGATTTTTTTAAAGGAAAGCTACAACTATTTTTGCCTCAACCGGGAATCGAACACGGGGCCACAGCATGGGAAGCTAGTACGCTGTCCATGAGTAATCCCAAAGGCTACTCTTAATATCCACTGCCTTGAAACGAATACCATTAAGCTACGTCGCAGTCACTTCTTATTCCGAAGAGTATTTTGAATATTAGGAACTTATTTTTAGAAACCGAAATAAAGATAACTGGGATCAGAAAACATGTACAATCTTATTACACTTGCAACTTAAGAAAAGAACAAAAGAGAATAGACTTATTTTTTAATTAAACATAATTACTAAGGCCAGCAAAAGAAAGTCAAATTAAAAAATACCAAGTATATTTTATGAGATAATAATTTAGTTGTAACGAGAGAAAGGAAAGTCCATTAAATTGTGCTTTCATAAGCATTATAGTTTTTAAATTTCCATTAAAGAGGTCTAGTACGACCTAACTGAATGAGTAATTTCAAATATACTGCTGAGATGGTCATAACCAGGTAATAAAATCTTTCTTGCAATTAAGAAGTTATTAGCAAAAATCATTCTTATGCCACGAATTTTAGTACACAAAACAAGAACGGTAGGAGAAGGTGAAAACATCAATTTCCATGCATAAAATTTCACTAAAATACGCTATTCTATTCATACTTTATTTTAAAATATTCGAATAATTATCTCAATAAAAAGATGACTTACGAGCATCAACGTTTTTCGACGACATACCACTTTTTGGTGATATGTAACGTCTTTTAAGAGTTAAACTCAACTCTTTAGTTCATCAAATATTAACACAGTAATTTAACGTCTTGAAGAGAGTGAGGAAGTTATTCTTAAAACGGTCGGTAATTCTGTCCGATAATCAGTATTTCCCCTCAAATTATTTTATTATTTAATATTTGGTTCACATTGAATGAACAAAATATTCTTTTTGAACTATACATATAACTGTATTCAAGCTCAACGTTATTTATACGATAAAAAAGAAAGTTTATTGATGGTTTTGTGAATAATGTTTTACTTTATAAAGAGAAAATATAAAACAATGTGTAGACTTAACTCGAGGATTTCTAATGAAATATAATATTAGAAAATTATTTCACAAAGTACTATTTATTTCAATTACTAATGTTACATGTTAGGATATAACATTAGGATATAACATTTTATGCTTCATCAGCATAAAACACACTACTTCAGCCTACAAAGCTATATTGCATGGCGTATATTCATGCGGCAGCACTTCTCTACATTTATTTAATAAATTTATTAGTAATTAATTTAATCAAACTGAATTACCTCAATCGCTCAAACTTCATTCCAGAAAATTTATCTTAATTTACAAGCTGAAAAGTATCTAGCTACAGCTGAATATGTTTCATGTTTGATGTATTACTGAAGAGAAGTACTACAATAGAATAGGGCACAGGAACGTTTCTCCAACTGACGTACTAACTAACGTGACTAACATTTTTTTAAATATATTTTTGCATCTTTTTATGATATCCTTGAATAATTCGATGTTTACATGCGATTACTAGAACTATTATAACAATAGGAAGAACAATAAACTGTCCGAATTCTATGTCTCTCCTTCAAAGCAAAGTTCTAAACTAAAATTGATGTCCGAAACTTTTCAGAAAGAAAACATTTACTTTACGTCTGAACTCCAAAAGGAAAAAAACTATTTATTCTGAAAAAATAAGCGAGATATAATCATTAGCATTGGAAGAGGTCACGGAACTGTCTAAGAAGATATAATCAATAGGCCTATCGAACAAGTTTGGAAGAGACGTTTTATATCGAGTTGTTTGCTTTAAGGGGATCCCACAGTTGCCGTTATCGGGCGGGAAGTTTTATAGCTCTCGCACCACAATAATTCTGCCTGGCGCCGGGAGGGAGGCAGGGAGCGTTTGATATCCCTTTCCTCCTCCTTGGGAACCTCCTCCGTGTGATTCGCAGGAGGGCCACCTCAGCCACAAATAAAGACAAACCACTCGGTTGCCGCCGCCGCCGCCGCCGCCCCGGGGGAGGCAAAGCAGTAGCGCCGCGGGCCGATAGGGGGAATGTGCTGACACGCTCGGAAAGCCCCAACTTCTGCGAAGCTAAGGAAAACACCTACCGCGGCCCCCGCTCCCAGGGCCCTATCATTGCCCGAGACCCTCCTTTCCGATCCCTCATCGGTCGCGGGCAGAAAGGCCGCGCCTCTCCCCGTTACCCTTCAAACCCCATAAAAACGAAGACGCAAAGAATGAAAGAAATGAGGCGCCCGCGAAAAGTTTCCACGAAGAAGGGAACTATATACGCCCTTCGATTAGAAATTGCCGTAACTTTTCTACTTTACGGGAGAAGACGAAGGAAAGGTAAAAAAATATAATAAAAGAAAGAGCAAGCTGAAATATAAATGGAATAAGAAAATATCAGTTACTCTAGAAACTGTGAGGAGACTTTGAATCCGCGAGTCAATGGGACCTTTTCAAAGTAAAGCGTTATGAGATTACAGTCTAATGTCATAAAGAACTACGTTTTCCTCAATGATGTCACGTTTCGGAAAACGACAAAACATCAAAGAATCATAAAACTGTGCTTCACGTCTTCATTCATTTATGAAAGAAAGAAACAAAATATTCAGTTCTGAGAACAATGAAATTATAATTTTGTGTGGCAACGTAACTCACATTAAATTTACAGATCCTGTCGAAAAAATGTTGTGTAAATCATCTGTTCCATTTTATACTACCTCTGCTTCAAATAAAAGGTCTAGTAATTTATCATCAATGATGTGTGTGTATAATTTTCCACTTACATAATTGAAATATCGTCCTATTCATTTGCTCAGTAATATCACAATCATATCAATGTCTTCATATTTATTAGGAATCTCAATGACAAATACTGATCCTACAGATTTAGAAATATCATAGAAAATAATACATTGGAATGTATTGTATATATATTTGGTTCAGGTGTTGACATATTTAAATGCACACAAGGTACGACTAATTGTTCATAGATACAGCACAGACAACACCTCGGTGAGTATTATGAAACATTAACTATTGACTGAAACAAATGATAAATAGAAACAGTTCTTTGAGAGAAAAAAATCTGTAACATTTTTATTATCTATGCACTCTTCTAGTTATAGTAGAGTGAAGATCGATGAAAATGAAAGTTTTAAGTTAAATGATTCAGTGAAACACATTGTTTCTGACCTTGAATAAATATACTAAGACAAGAGCTTATATACACGACCGAGTAATCCTGGGCTAGATGAAACTCAATCATGGGTTTCTTGAACCGAAACATATAATACCAGGAAAAAAGCGAATATGAAATAGGATGATAGAATGAAAGCAGTCACACTCAGCTAGTACAAATTCGAATAAAGGATAGAAGACAGAATAAACTTAGATAAGCATTGACCGGAGTATTCAAGGAGGTGAAAAAAAATATGGGAGAGCTGAGAAATGTGGCATAGAAGGGAGCTGGAAAGCATATTTTAGTTGAGTGGCATGGGGAGGAGCTACAAAGATACGAATGAAAGTGGAGTGGAACGTGGTGTGGAGGAACCCAACTGAGAGGAGACAGTCGAGGCGCGGCGAAGCAGGTGAGTAGAACGGGAAAAGGCCAGGTAGCAAGGGACAAACCGAGCGGAGTCTAGAGACAAGGCAGGAGTGGGCAGGGCGAGGAGTGTCGTTGCAGACGGAGAGCTAGGGGTGAGGTGGGACAAGGCGAGGTGCAGCGAGGCTGGACAGGGCGGACAGAGCGATCAGGGGTGGGGCGAGGCGGGCAGTGGGAGCGCTATCAGGAATTATTGATCAGCTACCCTCCTGTCGGCCGCGCCCCATGCCCCCCCCCATTCCGTCCGCCCGCAGCCACGTGCGACGCTGCGCGTTGCAAGCGGAGCGGGGCGGGGCCGAGCGGCAGGTGTGCGAATACTAGGCACAGGCGCCGGCCATCGCACACACTGCCAACCGAATGGGGAAACACACTCCACAAAGAATGCGCTCCTTCAGAAGCGCATGCCTGCTCTTTTTACTAGTCAGTTGCAAATGTATTATTCCACAAATTTACAGAAGTAATTTAATAAAATAATCAACACGATATTAATTGTTAATACCTTACTCTGTGGTAATTATTGGTGTATTACCTCTTATATGAAAATAATTTATACTAAAGTGAGATAAAATTTTATGTATTAGATCATGTTTTGATGCAAAGTATAAAATATTAGCAATTGAAACAATTCTAATACACGTTACAGAATGTATACGTTTTTCTTATGCATATTCTTATACGTTTATTTAAAAGAGTCCGAATTAAAAAGAATAGTGGATGATTTTTATCATTCCATGACAAAAGTGTCTAATTCGCGTACTTTAAATTTTCACAATATAATATATGTATAAATTTCTAGATAATGTAACGTATAATGCGTCATCTGCCGGCGGCCACCACGAACTACCTGTAGGCGCGGATTGCGTCATCGGTCGGCGGCCCTCGAACTAGCTAGTCCCAGAGGATTCTGGCGCTAATCGCAAAGTCCAGAAAATTCTCGACGGAGTATAAATACGCGGCGGCCGGCGACCGCCAGTCAGTCTCAAGTAGAAGCTGAGCTGTAAAGTGTGTGCATCGCGGTGAATAGCAGTGCAGTGATTGTGCTCAGTGACGTGAACCGTGGCCGGCGCCGTGAACTGTGGTCAGTGCAGTGGACTGTGGCCAGTGCATCAAACTGTGGTCATTACTCAGGACTGTGCAACAGTGCAGAAGTGAACAGTGTAAATAAATAATCAAGAGAAGTATAGTGTAAATAAATAATCAAGAGAAATGTGACGTGTAAAGAATAATCAAGTTAAGCCTATCTGTACATAAATCAAGTGTTTTCACTGATTGTGTTAAGAAACAAAATAAACGTTTTTTGTTAAAATAATACTAGTTTTAATTGACCATCTAGAAGCGTAATAATAATAAGTTAATAACCGTCTTGGACTCTTTTTGGAAAACTATGGACATTACTCAACAACTTTTCATAAATATCAAAACGAAAACAAGAAAAGCAAGTATTATTTCACGGTTTTGAAATAATGTAAGAAAGGCTCTTATTAATGAACTCAAGAACACTTGATTTTCAGCTAAACAATTTATGTCAATCACAACTAATGATTTTATATTTAAACAGAGTAGTTACAAAAATACTGTCATGCAGTAAAAATGTTAAGTAAAAGTAAAGATATTTCTAAAGGCGTGGAGATAATTCCTTTCTTTCTAGTAGTCATGAAGTAATGTCACATTGCAGTAGAAACGAGTTGCAATACATCACAATAACAACCTTTGTTAATCAGTTTATGTGTGTGTGTAATGAAACAATTTTCAGGCACATTCACATGCGTAGTGCCACATGCCCGGAGCCAGTACTCCCGTGCTCTTAGACGACACGACTTTTATATGATCTGTGATGTCTGCAGTGTTTCATGAAAGAATGAGTCACTCGAGGTTAGCGAGTAGACTCTCATTCTCAAATATCGGTTTATATAAGGTAAAAAGTAAACAATACAAAAAAACTAGTGTTATTTCTCTTTATTCAAAATAAAGTACAACCTAAAGGTCAAGAGAATACAACATATAAAACAAATGAAAATGACAATACATTATAAAATAAATTAAATTCAAAAGAATGTAATTACAGTACTGTATTTCATGATACGTATGGTATATAATGAACAAGTGTGTTGAGCAAAAATTCTTTAACGAATAGATATCACTTCCCCAAAATGGTATTTATTTAATTATTTCATGTAACGACACACTTCAAAGTGAATCCTATGATTATTTTAATTTATTTTCCCTTTGAAATCTCAATAAATACTGTTATAAAACATGAAGTAAAATAAAGAGGTTGTTTGATTGAAGAAATTTGTGTTGGTACACAGGGACTTCGGATATGAATTGCTCATTGAATAATTACAAATCTGCTATTCTTCTTATAAAAATGCACTAGAAAGAAATTATAGCAATAATTTGTATTTAAGAATACCTATTCTCCTATGTATATTATTAGAACGAGTACCGTTAATTCAAATATCATAAGATAGATGGTTGGTATGATCTGAATTCCTTTCAAATAAATAAATACGAGTAAAAATTATAGAATATCACAAACTAATTGTTTTAAGTTGTGTCAGAAAGACATTTCACGTGAGACAGTGCTTTCCCTGTAATTCGTAGGAACAGATGTCTAAGAACGGCATTTTCATCGTCTCGAACCAGAAGTACCTTTTGGTTCTTTGGTTCTTCCAGAAGAGCTTTGGTTTTGGGGATATTAGACCCTTGGAATCTACGTAATTTCCGAATTCGAAGAACAACCGATGCAGAAGGTCTCCGGTTCGGTGCACAAAGCAACACTAGAGCCCAAAAGGTATACTGGGGAAAGAGAACCTCTAACTGACAAAATAGGAACACAAAGGAAGAGAAGCACAAGACGCTCCAGTGGGGGTGGAAGGAAAGAAGACCGGAGGGCAGAAAAGCCAGAGAGAAGCTTGTATGTACTTCAAGTCGACTCCAAACTTCGATTCTTAATCTCGTTGAAAGCTTCTCGTATCCTGGACTGTTTGTCTTAAGGCCGAAGTCCCGGGCCGCTTGCTATGTTGAATAGCAGCAAACACATTGGAAGTAATTGGTAAATGGAAGGCAGGGGAGCGTGGGAGGAGTAAACGAAAAGGATAGAAAGAAGGATCCCTCGAAGAGAGCGGGTGGCGAGCGTGCAAGTTGTATTGCGATTGGAAGGAGAACAAGGAAATTCTACTGTAGTGGAGAGCGGTAGTAGCCGAGCGTAACATGGCGAGGCCCATCCCTGCGGGATGAGAGCGCGGCGTGGTTGGACAACGGAGTGAGGAGAGCCGACGACAAGACAGCCTTCCGAACCTGTTCCATTCACAGTCGCGTCTCGCGAGGTAAACGAGTAGTGGAGTGATTTCGCCTCGAAAAGATGTTCCCCAAAGGTCTCAGAAACGTATCCATTGCGATTGTTGCTACCACTAAGAAAGTAGGGAGAGTAATACAGTAAAAACAGAAAGTTCTTAATAGGGAGGTAAATAATTATCACACATGTAATAAATCTCATTTATCAACTTTTCTTATCTAAAATCAAACTTTACTTAATTAAAATCTGTTCGAAACGAGAACTATTAGAATACAAATATGAAAATAACTATGACGATAGAGTGTTTTAAGACCTCTTATGAGGATATATATGTGGATCGAAAATTATTAAACAGGACCATTTGGCAAAAAATTGAGTAATATTCATAACCTCGAAATGGTAATCATCATACATGAATTGCACCACCATCTTGTCAAAGCAGGAAAGTCTGTTGTGATCAAATTCGTTCCTGAAGACAATGAAGTCCTAGGAAGTGAAACTGCAAATCTTGTGACTGAATCGGCGACCGAAGAAAACAGCAACGGAATTATTAAAACCTCCTGTACATTCAATGATTTCTGGAAACATGTTGAAATCTTAATGAAAGACAGATGGAACAGCAAGTGGTCCATGCTCAAAGCCAGTGAACTCCATAAACAAATAGGACATTTCTTCAATTTAAAAACAAGTGCTGAATTAAATAGAAAAGAACAAGTAGCAATATCTAGAATCCGAACTGGACACTGCAAATTGAGTAATATCCACTTATTTAACAAAAGCCCTCCTCCCACTTGCAACCACTGTGACAACTCCACTCTTCTTAATTTAAACCATGTAATTAACCACTGCCCTCATTACAACACTCTTAAACAACAAATTCTGCAGGATGACCCATTTACCTTAATTTTGGAATCCCCTAAATACCAAGAAAAAATCCTTAATTTTTGGAAAAAAATCAAATATTTTCATATATATAATAGTTATTAACTATTGTCAACAATTTAGAAACCATGTCAATTTTTGTTAACATATTTGTTATTATTGTAATTAAAACCAAATGTATTATTTTATTGTCGCTAATGACCATCGCTGTTGAAGCGACAATAAATAAACTAAAACAAAAATTGAGTATTGCGAAGGGATATAACAGTACGAATGTCACACATTTTTTACCATTTTTACCAAGAGTACATTAAAAATTCCAATGTACTCTTATTGTTACCAAAACTGAATAAATCCTCCCGGAGCAGACAGACCCACTATTTCGATTATTTCACTCATGTGCTTAGAATCAAATAGAAACTAGAGATGCTACAGAATGGCATAGACTTTCTGAAAGTAATGTTTTTTTTAATTTCCTTGGCGTGGTCCGGCATTAAGGTCTTGCTCCATTTTCTGGCCAGTTGCCATCTATCTTCACCCCAAGTAGGTGTATGTTTTTGACATTTTCTCAACGTTTTGCTTTCCTAATAGGGCAACCGAATTATTACTTCAAGAATATTAAAGAACAGTAAAAACTCGTCCTAAATAGAAATTTTCATTGAAAAATTTGAAGGGATTTTTAAGAAACTGGCGATTAAGCATTACTGTAAATGCGAAATTTAAGCTCTCTTTCACAGCGATCTATTGAGTTTTCAAAAAAGTTCATTTAAAAATCATTTGAAGCACTTCCACTCACAAATGTAATAATGCATACAAATCGATAGAAATGTCCATATTAACGGCGTAAGAGGTACTTAAAAAAATACAATTGTGCAATTTTTGAAAATAAAAATAATACTCCAAAATGAACTTTACATCATATTAAACAGTGCAATTAGCACTATCAATTGAAAAAAATTGAAAAAAAATTGAAGCCATTTTTTGAGAAAATGGCGTTTGAGCGTTTCTGAAAATGCGGAATTTTGAGCTAATTTTTAGAGAAAACCGTTGAGTTTTCGACATTACTTATTTGACATTATTTAAAGTACATGTACTCATAAATATAATAATATGAAGAAATTGCTTTTGATGTAAATATTACCGACGTGAGAGACAAGTCAAAAAAATTACACTTTTGTAGTTTTTGAAAAAACAAAAATATGGAGCAATATGTCGTTTATATTATCGTATACGGTTCATTTGGCACTAACCCTAAAAAATTAAAGAAACAATTTGGAACCGTTTTTGAGGAAATTTGTGTTTGTGAATTTTTAAAATTGCAAATATTGCATGTATTATTTGCACGCACTATTGCACACACTGTTGCACAAAAACTACTAAAATTTCCAAAATAATCTTCATGACCTTAATGAAAGAACTATTGATGCACAACACATTTTACTTGAATGAAAAATCTGTATCTTCAATTTTAATGTAGAAAGACGCCGAATATTCAAACTTTTTCAATTTTCGAAAATTCAGAGTTAACCGTGGAAATTGGACCCATGACACATTTATAAGTGTTTTATTGTATTCCTGCAAGAAATTTAAAGAAAAAATTTGGAGCCATATTTGAGAAAATTTTGAAAATGTCCGGGAGACGTGATATAAAAGTTCTCCCAAATTTTAAAGAATGTTTTTCAAAATTTCTAAGCTTCAACTAGAGCCAGATGGACAATGGATTCTTCAATATGAAAAAGATCTTACATCTGGTTTAGGCGCTAGCTGTATTCCCAGATGGAGGGATGGACAGATAGACGGACGGTCTGCTTTAAGAATAAGAAAAGGAAAATACAATCTCAAGCATATGTTTCTTTTCATGTTATCTGGGCATTCATTTTTTGGAAAATTAAGACAAAAAGGAATCGTCAATTTCTATAAATTTATTTGAATGCGATTGATCTATTTTACTCTCCACATTAATGCTAACATATACACTTTCTGTTTGGAATTGAAAATGTTTGCCAGAAATATTGATTCGATATTCTAATGTGATTACTAAACTGAATCGACAAACGATTCATAGTAATTGTTCGAAACCAATTTATCATTTCGTAAACGTACACAGAACATACATTCAAACTATATTACAAAACTACATGCAATCTAAAAATTTAGTGAACAGTTAAACAGGCATAAAAAATGAGAAACTGAATGTTTCATACACAGGTATTTTATACAGAAACTTACCTAACAATTTAATTGTTTCTTTTACATTTGTATGGTAAAAATATTGTTAATTCATATGCAGGTAGAGAAAACGAACTACCGTTTATAAAAGGAATCAAAATATGTCTCGAAATAACGTAAATGAAAGAATAAAATAATTTTAAACATTATCTAGGTAAAAAATTCTTGCTTATATATATATATATATATATATATATATATATATATATATATATATATATATAATCAGATTTACCTTAACTTTGACGAAACAAGCTATTGGACACAAAAAATATTAACGAAAAAATTGCCGGTAGAGTGAGGTTTTCTCTACTGTGCCGTTTGTTCCCAATTTTATTAATTTTCTCTGTTTGAAAGTTCTGAAAGGCAATAATGTTGAGCACAGCGAAATATTTTTTAAAAGTACAATGCAAATTAAACGTTTGCATACTAACTACCACAAGAAACTTGTTTCAATTTTTAAATCTTCCATTTACAAAAAAATAAGGATTTTTTTGGTTTTTCAACATCAAATTTCATTAGAACTTGCCACTGAAACGTATTGTGAGGGAAATTCAGAAATGTGCAGTATACACGATTTGTTTGAGACAATTACATGAAGTTAATTTGACGCATGACGTTAAGTCTCTTCTTCGAAGTGAAGCCCCACGCTTCTCACGGTATCCTCGCTCCGAACACCGCAGGGGCGCTCGAAGGATTTGGCGAAGATTGACGAAAGGTGATCTGCGCGACACGAGGCGACCGCGCGCAGCAAAGCCTAAACCCCGACACGGTGGTAACTCAGCACCGGCGCGGCGGCCGGTGCGGCGGCGGCGACGAAGTTGACGACGCGATGGGAACGTCGGCGGCGGCGGCAACGATGGCGGTGGCGGGCGTCTGATGTGATTGGATGGCTGAAACTCAATCCATTAGAGAAGGAGAAATTCTTTACTCATAACAGGTTTCAATTCTCTTAGACTCCACTCCACCTAGGCCGGTGAGGCCGCCTCCTGCTGCCAGGGGCTAGAAACACGGCACCTTGTTTTGGAAGCCGCCTCCACGTCAACAGGGATAATGTTACGAACAAAAGCGCGTCCTCGAGCCGTTCTTCTATTGTTCCGGCGAGTGACGCACGAGGTGGCCGCTAATGCCTCTTCGCTGCCTTCGGCGAGGGGCGTCGAACTGTTTTCACGCGTTGCCACTGTAGGCACTGGAGAAGAACCATCAGCTAGGAACAATGAGGAGTCTTTGGTTACACAATATTGTTTACTCGTAGGACTCGTGGACACTGTAAAAATATCATAAAGCCTGCAAGATATATTCGCACAATAGGGAACAATATACTTGCATAGACAGCAAAAATGTCATATTTTCTTTGAAAGTCAATCTCTTGACAGGATCAGATGTTACAAATTCTCAAATTTTTATCGAATTTTTTTTTACAGAATTTGTCTTGTCGTTCGGTATACTGGTAACTATGATGAACTAAAATAATGTGATTTTTATTCACATAGAAAGTATTATTTTTCACCAGAAATCATATCGTATATTTTGTACTTGCTGAAAATCTGGAGTAATACCGTAGTATTTTGTGGAATAATTAATTTAATTTGAAATACACTGGAAATAAATCAGTATTCACTTAGAACAAACTTTTCATGCACATGGCTGCAAATGCATACATTCAATCGAGAATTTATAGTAAATCACACTTCATTTATTTTTCTCCAATTACAACAAATCTTTAACTTTAATTAAAGACGCGGCTCTAGTTGTCCAATTAACTAGAACTATACCATTTTTGTCAAAATCTCACACTAAGATAACACAGTAGCAAATCTTATGGCCAACTTTATGCCAAACCCCTAACGAGGCATGTAAGCACGAGGTCTACGACGTTCTCAAAGGAGATTAAGGAAGTTTGTAGGTCATAAGACCTAAAATAACGTCTTGTTAACAAATGACAACACCTGAACACTTCCTATTATAGTGCTGTAGCTCCCCTGACGACGCCCTATGCGGTATTTGAGAGTCGCCCTCAACTCGCACCATTTGCAGCGGACAAAACAGGGTTGAGAGGTCGTGTACTGCGTGGCATATTCAGAGCGGCAGAGAGGAGAGGCTGAGAGAAGCTAGGGTTGCGGCAGCTTTGGCAACGGCAAAGGCAAGAGCGGCTGCACCGCATAGTGGAGAAAACCCCGCCGTCGCCACCGCCACCGCCGCCGCCACCGCCGCCGCCGCCGCCGCCGCCACCGCCGCCGCCGCCGCTGCCGGGCCCGATTCACGGGCGACGTAAGGACGCGCTTGTTACGGCTGCGAATTAGCGACGCCGCATGAAAGAGCTCAGGGACCGCACACACAGTGCCAGGAAAGCTGTAGGGTACGGTGATGATGATGGCAATGTTTTTGTAAGAAAACTGTGGCAGTGGTTCTGATGGTAGCATGTGGAGAGGAAGCTTCTGATAGCATACGTTTCTAAAACAAACCATTAGAAATAATTTTGTGAATAGGTGACGGAGATGTATTTGCTGACAAAATAAGCCCTTTATTCATGGCACGAGCAATCGTGTAAACTATCCTAAGTGGGTCATATCATGACGAGAGAAAAAACAGTAAGTGAAGCTGAATGCACGAACGCGATAGATAAAAGCTGACAACACTGCTGCCAAAACCAGCCCCGTAAGGTCAAGGTAGGCCGGACGCGCTTAGCGGCTGTGGCGAAGGCAACAACGACGACCACACAAGCACTGCGTGGGTGGCGCGGGCGGTGGCGTGGGTGTCGAGGCCGAGCTTCGCGCTCATAACCGGCCTGTGTGCGGCGGCCGCTGCTGTTTAAATATTTTCATAACGAGTCAAAGGAGCCGCGGAGCGCCGGCGTCGACTAATGAGGCCCCACCCGCCAAAGCCGCGCGCAAACAGAAAAAGAGCAGTGGCGCAGCGACGTCCACGCTTCGCGCCCCCCTCCCCGACCCCCCTCGCTCGCGCGGGAGCAGGTGCGTGGCGCACACCTTCTCCACCCAAGAGAGAGGGTCCGTGATTTTCGTCACGTCTTTTTCTGGCGTTCGAATGTCGAGGAACGTGCCTCACTCATTTCTTAATTTCTAAAATGGCTTAAATTATACTACTTGGTATAATTTGTATCTAGAAGTTTTGATTTATTGAATAGTGTCTCCAAGCACGTCAACTGCTAAGGACATGAGTACCGTTAGTGTAATGAATGTTTTTATAGCTTGAGATGGTGTGTGATCTTGCTTCCAGGGCGGTGAAATACGGTACTGGCCTACACGTCTGCGAACGAGGTTTTCCCCAACCGAGTATCTCTCACCAGCGGCGCACCGCCCCAACCGGGACAAGCTCTAAGATTCCGGCTTCTCTCTCGAAATATGTGGTTGTGTGGAGTATGTGTGTGTTTAAGTTACGAGCGAGGATTGGACAAGTAACAGGAAAGAAATATTTCGCGTTGGCCTGTTTGTTAGCTTCCTCTTTTGGCATTTGATTCTCATTCGATAAACCACAGAAAACAAGCGAACAGAGCAACCGACCGCTTTAATATTCCTCTCCCTACAACGACTGAATTTAATCTAGCTATCTAGCTATTGTCAAAAACCCTGGCACCGTCAGAATTCGAACCCTACAACTTCCCGTTCAGAGACACTGCAGTGACATCAAGTCATGCCATGAACCACTTAAGCTGGTGATAATATCAAGAGATAATCTGCAGTTGTCACAATAAAAACAAGGATTTTTTCGCTGCCGAACTGATTAGACCATGGCCTCTGATTAGAACTTTAATGTTACTTATCTATTCATCCGTTCATCGTACGTCATTCGCATGCCACATGGTGCCACGATATATTTCAAATTCGTACACTCTCAGAATCTTCTATTTTTACGGGACATTATTCTTGTGGAAACGCTCATGTAAACACATGAACAGACGCATAATTTAATGAGAAATGCTATTTTAGTTCTTTAAATAGTGAGTGTTTTTCCATCTGCTGCTCGTATATGTCACTCACATGTGGTCCTTGACTCAAAAACTGCCATATGTGGCATTCACCTTCCCCAAAAAATTGAACAGTATTTCAATATGTTTTTTTTAAGTTGCTAGTCTGTAGATCAGTCATTTGTCACAGGTGTGAGTATGATTTTGCATCAAAGTACGAGAAACGAAGTGAATTTTACGTCTCTTTTACATTTTAGCTTGTAATCTTTGATGAAATTACAGGTCCGTATATTTCTGCATTTTATCAATAGGCTTTGAAATTTTACAAATCTTAAATTACATTTTTCTGTTTTCCTAATTGTTATATTAAAGATGAATGAAAACCCTATATTATGATCATCGTAATTTGAGAGTACTTGAAGTGGTGATTTAACACAGTTGAACTACCTGAACCAGTCTGCAGAGGCACACATTTGTTATGGTACGCATCTGCTGCCCATTGTCACAGGCTTTACCCACCGACGAAATTTGCTTATTTGTAACATGCAAAAACAGTGATTCCTCTGGGACTGTCAGTTTCATCGTGCTAGCATACATGAGCATAGAAATGCGATGCCCAAAACAGAAAATTATTTCACGAAAACTCAATAAATTAATCATTATATTTTTAGATTTATTTATTATATTATTCAGGCTGTTCTAAAAGAACTTTTCGAAAAAAGAACCACTTTTGAAAGTGGAAAAGAGTGAAAAATGATTACATATTTATGTTTTGTGTGGGCAAGTACATGAGAAATCGCATACTAAGAAATCATGCACAAACTCTCATTACTTTAACAAGTAGTTTACACTTATATTCCACAGAACCTTGCTTCCACAGAAATGCTATCGTGGTTAGGCGGAAGAGCGGGCCTGATGGCCCGAGTCTCGCCACATAAATAAAGTCATTATTATTATTATTATTATTATTATTATTATTATTATTATTATTATTATTATTATTATTATTATTATTATTATTATTATTATTATTATTATTTGCTATTCGTCAAGGGGAAGGCAGGCCACCCGCATGCATTTTTAAAAAAGCAAGGGGAATACATGCAACCTGCAACGCACTCTTGTATTCCAAACCTTGCAAATTATTAGAATTTCCTTGTGTCATTTATTTCTCATTTCTTATTTTTACCTTCATCGTGTAATGATAGGTAGGCGTACACATTTATTAAGACTGATTATCATTATGAACTGGCATTAAGAGCAAACGGGACGTACACTTTTCTATCACACCATACCAACCATACCAAAATATATCGGATTTTACTTCAGTTAATTGTTGTAGTTTTCATTTTGAAAACAATGATCTATGTAGACAATTATTATAAACTACGGTAAAGACCGGCTACCTATCAGGTTATAAATCTTTCTGGTTCTTAATCATCCATATTTGTGGATCTATCAAATATAAATTTCAACTTTTTTCCATCATACTACAAAATCCCATCATACTTACAAGGGTTATGCCGAAATTTTTTAGCAGAATTAAAAGTAATGAATTTATTGAAAGTCTAACCATTACATTTTTCAAAATACTCTCCATTAGCACATACACACGTTTCCATGCTTTGGAACCACTACCAAAAGGTGTCACTCCATGTCTCTCCAGGAATGGTGTTTACAGCACCAATGTGGGTGTCCACAGCTTCTTCATCCGAAGAAAAACACTGTCCTCGGATCTTTTACTTGGTTTGGTGGAACAAAAAGAAATTACAAGGGGCCAAGTCGGGCGAATAGGGTGGATGGGGCAACAATCGCACATGTTCATTGTTGAGAAAGTCGATTGTTCTTGCAGGCGTGTGAGGAGGAGCATTGTCGTGATGCAGCACAATGGGCCCTTGTTTGGATTTTGGACGCTTTGATGTCCATGTTGTGATGACTTTCGGCAAGCATTGTGTCACGTATCACTCAGCAGTCACAGTGTGTTGATCGTCTGGGGTCACATTAGTCAAATGACATTTCTTTGTGAAAAAATATGCAATCACTTTCTTGCTGCAGCTGCGACCCCTCTTCACCTTAGTGAGCAGGTCCTCATCTGGAAAGCACCAACCACATGACTGTCTTTAGTTTCGGGTTCATAGTGGTAAATCCATGATTCATCGCCTGTTACAATGTTGAAAACGTCCTTAGACCAGCCTCCATCAAATTTTTGTAGTATAAATTTGCATCAGTCCACCCTTGTGAATTTTTACTCCTCTGTCAATGAATGTGGCACCCAGCAAGCTCATCGCTTGCTGAGCGTCAAATGTTGATGCAAAATTATTTAAGCTGCAGTCGATCTAATATTTAGTCTGTTAAATGTCAGCAAATGTCAAGTGCGGGTCTTCTTCCACCATTATTCTCGCAGCGTTAATGTTTTCTTCCGTCACTGCCGTGGTTGGACGTCCAGAACGCGGTTCATCGTTCAGAGAATGTCTTCCTCTCAAAAATTCTCAAAATCAATTTCCCACTATCGCTCTAGACGGTACAGATACACCAAAAACAGATGTTAAAGAACTGTTGAATTCCTCCGCACCTAAACCCTCTTTCAAATCGTACAAAACCATGGCACGAAAATCACGGTGCGAGTCGTCCATCTCGGAGCACGGCAGGTTTGCAACAATGGCTGTTTCACCCCCGGTCCACTTGAGACCCCACCCCATTTCTTCAACTCTTTGGGTTCAAGGCCAGAAAAGAGCGTTCTTTCAGACCCTGCCCACCCAAGTGTCAAATTCCTCGAACGCTCGCTGATAAAAACTTTCGTCATGACCTCCGTAATACCTTCTTACACTTAGTACACTCACTTGATGATTATTTTCTGAATTCCCCTTGTTAATTACAGAATTTTCCTGATGCCCATTTTTTCGACATTATTCCGCTCATATCACTGTTCAGAACACTTCCCTTTACGAGTCATCACTATCATCACCTGACGCTAGGATTGTGATTGTTGTGACATCTGCTTTGAACGTCTGAGCAACGTATTTCAATGATTCATGGGCAATTCATTTAGCGCGCGGATTATTAATAACAATTCTTTATTCATACTTTTATTCAGTATTTCCCCATACCCGTTTACAAAATAGAAAATGTCAGATAAAGAGTTAAGAAGACAAATCTAAAAGCAGTGTTAATATACATACTTTGCGACCTAATGCCAGCAGCTGTAACCTCTCCAGTCTCGTGCAGCCACTCCCTAGGCCTCCGCCCCAGCCCGGCGCGCTGTGTCCGGCGCTCGCCGCGAGTGCGGCTCGAAACTTGGCGGTGCGGAAGAGCAAATGCCGCGAGCGGCGCGTTTTTGCAGTGCGCTTTCATTACGGTGCGCTAATTTCCTGCGGGCGCGCGCCGCATCGGATGTTGGCCGAGCGCGCGTCAACAAGCGCCCTGGCAAAGCGAACGCCCAGATCACTTGCGCCGCAGCCCCCTCCCCCTTCTCCTCACGCACGGTCCATGCAGTCGCGGTCGCAGTCATCACAGCCGTTGCCCGTCGCTCACCGACTCTCATCCATCGTCTATCATTCCACGTCTCTTCCATTGTCCCCTGCCCCTCGTTGCCCGCCATTCCTTCATTGTTCCTCTCTCATAACTTCTCGTCACTCGCTTCTCACCTTTCATCCCTGACTCTCATCAGCAATAACTTCTCTGTCCAGACGCTTCTGGATTCTCATCCATCTCCTCTCGTCCCTGGACCCCTGGCCCTCCGCCTCACACCTCACGTCCCACGCCTTGCACTCCTCACCTCTCGCTTCATGTTTCTCCCCGCTTGCCTCTCGCTACTCGTCTCTCACTACTCCCCACTCACCTTATCTTTCCTTTCCCTTGCCCCTCCCAACTTCTCTTTCGCCATTCACTTTTATCCTTCGCAACTCGCCTACTGTTTCCGCTTCTCACCCCTAGGCCCCTCGTCTGCCGCTAGCTAGTTAGCTACTGCATCTTGCTCATTCTCGCTTCCACTAACTCTCCCGCCGAGTTGTGTCACAGCTGCATGGCCATAGTTTCAGCCTGCCATCCGTTCCATGTCATTTGCTGCCGCGCGCCTACCTTTAAAACCGAACTTCTATCACCTCCCTGGACCCATTTGTTCATGATCCTGTATTGTGCTGGCTCGTCCGTCCACATGCTGAATTTCTTTCTACAGATGCAATCGACAATGTCCAGATCATTCTAGCCAATGTTTTCGATTAGTAATTATATTGTTTTAGAAGGCTAATATCAAATAATATTCATACAACATTGAGTGAATAGTATTTTATTTTCAACTCTTATGTAAATGTTTCCCCAAATATGAAGAAAATCGCGTATCTTTGTTAAATAATGCTCTCAATGAAAACGTGATTTAATTTTTTGTGACGATTTTATGAATCAGTGCAGGAAATTATGAATTGTTGCAATAAATGGATAAAAAATCATTAATTTACACATGCTACGCGCACAAAAGTTTTGTCTGAATTTCATTGACTCTCTCCCGTAATCACCTAACAATCATTGCTTTTATTGTTTTCTTTCTCCAACTGAAACACAACTTCATTTCGTAATAAGAGATGTACTATCTTCAATGTTCGTTTTCATAATTTACAAGTCTTTTTAAAAATTTACTGTCTCTCGCGTACCGTAAATAGTGACATCCTTTACATCACTAAGCGGCTGTTTGCTTTTACAAACAATTTGTTTGTCATCACATTCTTTGGTTATCGCTGGTGTCGTCTCATAGTTTCCTTTCAGAATAGATATTACCTTTGGTAAAGGAAAATTCTCATTCGAATACGTGACAGCAGTTTTCTGTTTAATTACTTCCCAATTCCAGATTAAAATATACCTCATCGTTCAAAAAATGAATTCTATTATGGTAACTCTAGGACTTCTATTATGGAAACCTTTTCTAATCCTAATGGATTGTTTCATCTTTCAACGCTTATCGGATGTTTACAAAATTATTCGAAACTGTCGCCATGCGTTATCCCTTCCTGAAAACTCGGATGTTCTCTTACACTCAGGGTTGACCATAGAAATGTAACAATCTTACTTTAGAATCTATGGATTATATAAAAGTTAGGCAATAGTAGCAACATTATGAATGTAGAACTAGTTCTTCTAAAAATGACGAAGCCACCTGTGGTTATACAGAAAGGACAGCTTGTAGAAGAGAAGTAGAATAAATGCTCAATTTCTCTCTGTATATGTCTCGAAGTATATGAATCGAAGATGGCGCTATCAGTCACATAATAGATTGCGGATCTTGAACGGAAGTACCTGATGCGGCTCGGAGGAGAATAGAGTCATGCTGCCAATTCATAGCGATACCATCTTAAAAAGATATTACAAAACATTAGAGTTCGCAAGTATTTTAGGAACCTGAAGAGTATGGAATATTCTAATAAACTAGTGAAAATGTAGCTACTACGAACATTCGTGAACTTTGGGTGAATTTATTGCGTGGTTCTGAGGTGCACGTATTGGAGATCCGGAATTGGTTGAAAAAGTGAGTTTAACAATCCCGTGAGGAATAATGAAGCAATCCGATAGTTTTAAGATTGCATTTGGCATCTAAACAGTGATAAATTTATCCAACTTTGCACGCTGTTTTGCCAAATTTCGTTAGAACTGAATGTAACTAAGTGCAAGAGGTGGAGTGAACAGGATCGGGCTGACCACTGTATGAGTACGAAGTGCTAGTAAGTGAAAGACTAAAGAAGTGGAATTATATGCGGGAAGTTGAACATCGATGGCAGAATGTACTATAAACTAGTGAATTTTGCGAATACGTGATTATTGTATAGGGAATATGGGTACCGAGCCCCTGATCGCGTGAAGGAGAGCGTAAATAGCGAGCCATAGCGCGGAAATTGCACTATCTGCGCGTGTGGGGATTCTAGCGATCAGACGGAGCGATCGGAGATTGCAGCTACGTGTTGCAGAGGAGTCAGGGAGATTCCTGTTAGTGAACGGAGACGCCCGAAAGATCTTTGGGGGAAACGGACCGACAGCTCATTACTGTGCAGAGCTGGGGTCGACAGCGCCGAGAGAAGCTGTTTATCCCGGTCACCAGAACAGCTGTCGCGGATTTCAACTTCCGAGCCGAACTCGTAAAGTATAAAATGCATTATCTCTTTCGTAAATAGGAGTTTATCAAGGACCATCAGGATAGTGTAGCAATCCCACTCAACCCTGTCAATATTCTCCATTCTTCCAGTACAACAATGTGAAAGTAGTAATTTTTGTTAAAAGGGACTTCTGTTTTAATTGTTTAAATTTAAGATTTAATTGAAACGTTAGGAATTCTAGAATTATGGTCATGCTTTTATAACATCATTTTTCATCAGTACAAGGTACTGTTAATGAACATACGATTCATTAATGTGTTCATATAATATACAGAGGTAAGGTACTAAAAGGTATTAATTATTTGAAAGAGATTTTAAACAAGGGAATCAATACAGAAAGTATTCTG
This sequence comes from Teleogryllus occipitalis, assembly GCA_011170035.1. Taxonomy (NCBI): domain Eukaryota; kingdom Metazoa; phylum Arthropoda; class Insecta; order Orthoptera; family Gryllidae; genus Teleogryllus; species Teleogryllus occipitalis. The sequence goes on along the minus strand of BLKR01000043.1, from coordinate 741,810 downwards.
CAAGTCTAAAAATATCAGCGGCATATATAGTTCAGTTACTTGCGAAAGTGTTTTTAGGGGATCTCATCATATGAATGATAATGGTTATTTTGATTTCATTCCATGCCCGAGCCCAGGTTAGTAAGGGGAGTGTGACCTGTTACATTCAAAATATCGTTAAACACTTGGCGCAAAAAATCCAAATTACTCAAAACATTCTTATCTAACATATGACAATATGTACACTCTCCCTCAGAAAAAATGTCGTTCAAAATTCTATCTTCCACACCGCGCCCACAAACGTGGACACCTCTCGGCCTGGGGGAGGGCAGGGGGAGAGACGCGTTGACCAATCGCTCAAAACACATGCTTTATGTGATATTTATAATCGATACGAATGATTATAACTTTGCAATTAACCGCAAAATTGTTTCTACCAGCAAAAATTATTCGCCGTGGATGAGATTCGATCTTACGTGCCTAAGCTTCTCCAACACTGCGCTTACCTGCTATACCACAGAAACTCTTATAACTTTTCTCTCTCTTTAGTATGTATCAATAACTTTTGTCTTTCTTTTTTGAGGCGCCACTACTTATTTTTGTGTGTTAATGTCTTTAAGAATCACGTATAAATATGCCCCTATTGCGATTCTGACTTCAGAACGTCTGCATGCGCGCCTGTGTAGAGTTCTAGCGTTATCGCCACTTTCATCTGTGACGTAATACAACCTTGGCCATAGTCGCCGAAAGATAAGACCGGGAACGACGTCCACAGAGTGTTCCAAAGACCACGGCTTCTGGTTGAAAATATTTCTTAGTAAAATGAGCTATGTAGTTGCGTGGGTTTTATTCGGTTGCATTCTTTTTGAGAATTTGATATCTTTGACACATGTAGAACATTTCTCTAGTAAAAAATCTAAGTGCAATGAATATCACGTAACTATTCTTTTCATAATAAGTGTGCTTGGACAGCGTGTTGAGAAATATCTGTGATAGCACAGTGCGGTCGAGCCAGGCCTACAGACTACAGGGATCCGAGTTCAAATCCCAGTAACGCTGGAATATTTTTACCTCCACGTGTAAAGAGAGTTACGTAATGCTGTAGGAGGAAGTGTCGAAATTTTCACAGAAAACACGTTTTGTAAGTAGCTAGTTCGAAAAAAGTGGATTGTTGGTATTGTTCTTCTATTTTCTGTACACAAGGCTGTCAAAACGCTTGTTTTTTGAACCCGAAAAAGTGATTTTCCAAAACACCTCTTTGTGAATCCGTCTTCGTGTGAGTAATTCTAGAGCCTAAAGTAAACACGATTTTTACCAAAATGGATATTCCTCGAACGATCTGGCTAATATTACGAATCTTCGAATTTGAAACGAATCTTTTAATTTTGAAGGTACTTTACACCAAACCCCATCATATTTACATAATTTTCTCAAAAAAGAGCTTCAATTTTTCTGTAAATCTATTCCTCGAAGCACAAGATGTTTAAAGGTGGCGTACGTTCAATTTTGGGCGAACGATCTGAATTTTCGAAAATTGCAAACAAATACCTATTAACATTGTCGAAAACAAATATTAACGCTAGAGATTTTTGTTTCATGGAATCTCTTTTTAAAAATAGATATTAAATTAATGTAAATTAAACACTCCACTCTTTACTAGTAATGATCCACTCTTCACTAGTAATGATTGCTGCTATTGGGTCTAATCGCTTCCTTATTCTTTGTAGGGCTACTTTTTTTAAAAATTTTTTTCCAACAGTATTATCTCAAATGTACTGGATGAGAACAGTTGATATCTGGAGTTGAAGGGATGGTGTTAACTCCTATTGTAGGCCTGGTTCCTTGTGATTCCAGTGAAAAATCAGTAACTGCACTGAAACAGCAGAAGCTTCCGCCAATTGATAATCATAAGTGAATCACCATGTACTGGGTAGGGAGGAGAACGAGGAAATCTATATGAATTGTCGCCTGTCTTTCTTTCTCAGATAAACACTTGGATAGTTTATCAACATCAAATCGGAATTTTAGCGCCTTTGATGTAATATTAAACATAAAAAAATCCCTTCCAGTTGTCTGCGTGTTAATTTTCAGTGTATCAAAATAGCCCCGACACCCGTATTACATTAGCCTCTTAAGTTGTATCATATTAACCCCACAAATTTGAGGCTGTATATATCATGACACGATTAATATTATTGCATTATTTTAACGCAGAAAAGAATATTAATTCTTTCTTAATGATAACCTATTTTCAAAAATATCGTGTCATAAAAAATAACGAAGTAACATCAAAAGATTTATATCACGGTGGTAAAGTTTTTGACTGGAAAAATTAGGCATTTTAGTTTTGATTTTTTTCCTCCCAAATATTGTTACATTCTGAGTGTTTGCTATATGGTCATTATAATAGAATATATTTCCTATCATTTGTCATTTTCTTGTTAATTGTGGACATAAATAAATAACAACTCTTAAAGTGTAATACATTAACCCCAATTTTCTACTGTATAATATTAGCCCCGACTGATCTTTATAACATTGTCGAAAAACAATATGAACGCTAGAGATTTTTGTTTAATGAAATCTCTTTTTAAAAATAGATCTTGTATTAAGAAAAATTGAACACCCTGTCTTTTAAAAAACTGCAAATGCTTCACTTTCTTTTCGCATCGGAAAGGAGGTAGTCTTGTCGTTTACTTGGTGGTGAGGGGAACCGTGTCCGGTGAGTTAACTTTAAACACCCGAGTTCGAATCCCGACGAGTAGAAAATATTTTCTGCAGCAGTAGGTCTTTTTTTGTTTCTTTTTTACAGGTTCACATAGTCCGTATTGAATATTGCATAGCAATTACGAATAATACGTGAAAATATATGCTGTTGAGGCAACACTTGTTTTGAACATAAAACACATTCTAAATAGTATGTATAATAAGATAAACTTCATTTAGGCGAGTAAACTTAGATCATTCACTTTGATTCTCTAAATTAAAACTTGACGTAACCGAGAACAGTGTCGTCATAAGAGTTATTATGATACATATATCCTTTATTTTTAAAATCTTAGGCCCCGAAACGCGCCTCAAATTAATTATTAATATAATAGCAATAGCTATTTATATATAATATAATTTCATAATTATTTCCAAAGAACCGGAACGCCGTTCCGTCGCGTACCAACAGAAATCAAGCCTTTTATATACAGGATATTCGGGGAAGAAATGTCGAATCTTCGAAAAATAGCTGTTAAGACAATTTTAAGCTTATTTTGTCTAATAAACTACACGGATATTCCAAATGGCTAAGCCGCAATAAACATTCAAAAGTTGGTTTGGATATATGTTTTCTAGGCAACTATTTGCGTTGTAGAAGCATATAAACACTTCATTAATATCTAAATTGTTTATGATTAACAAAATAAATGAATACATTTGATCAGAAAGAAAAATTAACCTAGAAATAAAAAAGCACCCAATTTTCAAAGTTCGACGGCTTTTTTATTTCTCGGTGAATTTTTTTCTGAACTAATATATTAATTTATATTGTTAATAATAAACATGTTAGATGTTTCTGGTCTGTTTACATGATTCTAGAATGCAAAGTTTTGCGTAGAAATCATATTTTCAAACCAACTTTTGCGTATTTATTGCAGCTCAGCCATTCAAAATATCTATGTAGTTTATTAGACAAAGTATGATTAAAATTGTTTAAACAGCTTTTTTCAAACTTTCGACGTTTCCTTCCCCGATACTCTGCATATCCATGCTTCTTTAAAACCAAAAACAATAATTTGCGTACTGCAAACTAATTAATTAAACCCATGGCAGTAGAACTGTTAACATAAGTACTGTCACACATCTTTCGCAGGATAAGGAGTAAAATTTAAAGAAAAAATAACATGAATTCACATGAGTTCACATGAATTTCGACAAATTGCGTCTTACTTTCTACGATATTCAAATGGTAACATTATATTACAATATTCAATTGGTTAACAATTTCGGCTAATGAGTCTTGTTTGATAATTCTCCAATTTCGTATTGTAATAAGATATCTTATGATACTCATGTCGTAAATAACTATTTGACAACTATTATGTTTAGTGTATGTGTCTAGCAGGTTTTGCATTATTCTGAGACACTGGATCATACGAATCACGTTTACTACGTTATTCACACAGGAGCACATGAATCTCAAAAAAAATTTAATAATATAATCCTTGCTGATGAATCAACGTTTTATTGATGATTTTAATTTTGAAAGTTTTCATTAGTTTGGATGTTTAAATATAGGTATCACATGTAATTACATGTCTGTTAAACACGATAGCATTATATGAAGCAAGAAACATTGTTTTTCATTTGATCATTCAACTTCATCAATCACTCAAAATTACTTTAATTTTCTCTGCTTATCAGTTTTTTAATCTCAGATCTTCGATGAAGACATGAATCAAATAACATCGTAGATATTTGAGTGTTTTAAAAATAATAACGTGAATAAATGTTTATATTTATTGAATTTGTTTTATAATCACCTGTAATAACATTGGTTTTCTGTTGGTTTTGGGGATGTTGAAAACATTCAAATAGTAAAGGCAATGTTAAGCTGGTGACCTTTAACATTGTTTATTTGATATTTTTCTTAGGGATAGTTTACAATGGTTAAACGTTTTAAAAGAGTGCACATTAGATACCTCGAATGGCCCGTTTCCGTTTAATAAACCGCTACGTTCTCCCTGTACAGATGGTCGTGCAAAATTCAAGGTTTTGATAGATACGTACAATGGCGGCCAACAAACCACCTTCGAACTCTGACGATACTGAAATGTAGTCTGTGTTGGGAAGGTCATATCACTTGACCAGCAAGTTCGTTCTATGTATTTTCACTGGGAAATGCTAGAGCATTGATATTTACTAAACTGTAAACAAACGCTAAATATCTTTGAATTGTTATAACATCTGTTTTGCTTTCTTTTAGTAATATCAACTCGTTTTACCAAATACGTGAGTTTGTTATATTTTTACACGCTACAATAATTTAATTTTACAAGTATTTATTTTCAAGCATTTAGGAATTCATGAAATTTCATTGAAACGTTCGCCAATCTAAAAACCTTTTAAATGAATATTAAATATTTTAATGTTGTTTAAAAATATGTATTAACAATGCGTAGATTTAGCACATAAAGCTCTGATTTGAATATTATACAAAGAAATCATCAAATTAACAGTTTTAGAAAGGAATGATAAATTTAATTGAAAATATTAACTTAAAGTTTATATACGTTTATTTAGAAATTTCTATACTTGTGTAAATATTGTGATGTGTGATTCTACTCATGTGATCTTTCAAAACACAAAATTGAATATTACTGTATTTGAAAACCTTAACACTACATTCATCCAATCCAGTGCAGTTTATAGCAAACAGCTAAGCAATATGTTTCCCTATTTTTTAATGGTAATGGTTAAACAAGAGGAACAAATAGTTTCTGACTCTCGGTGTTAACGGGGGACTTAAAAAAAATAATAATACAGTTATTCGGTTGCTCAACATCCCTTTGATAGGAAAACAGAAACAATTGTTTGGGCGTAATGCACCTTGAAAAATATTTTTTTTATAATCAATTTCTTTCCTATTTGATAAACATATCGACTTGCAAATTGTAGGACTTAAAAGAGAATATAAAACCAAATGAAAGTTATTCTCATACTCGCCGTAAAAATACGAATTTAGCATAATCAAATTGGCCACAGAATTTGTTTACAAGCAAGTGCATTTTAAGCGTATGTGGCCGGCAAAAGCGCGGCATTGGAGAACTGTTTTTTCCGTATGCCCATCCCACGCTATTCTGCTAGCGCGAATGAATTAAGCGCAAACAAATGGGGTCTACTAAGATGTTAATTTCTTATGAACAATTACATATATCTCGAGAACGAGATATAATAGCACCGAACGGATTCCGGAATGTTGCATCACATTTAAACGCCATTCAGATTAGACAATAAAAAATTTGCAACAATTGCAAATTTATAAACAATTTCCAAATTTTCCAAATCTGAAGGGGGGAGAGTCTCCCGATGTCCCAGAACCAAAAACAGCGAATTAACAATTTTGCAACAATTTATAATTTTATAAACAAATTCGAAATATGCGTTAGAACGGCCAGGAAGGCTCCGCAAATTGTGCCTGAAATGAATATCTCAAAATAGCAGTTTGTCAGGAGTTACAAATCGATTACTAAAAGTTAGAATAATTGTTGCTAAAATGATAAATATTTTCTGGTCTATAGACAATCATTCTGGACGGAAAATCCCGCTTAGAAAATTTTTTTTCGTCGTGGCGTATGCGCAGGCAAACTATCTCCTTCGGCAGGGAAATATGACGATATTTCCATCTCGTACGTAAACCAACTAGCCCCCTCCCCCTGAGACAGCGTTCTTTCTGCACCTTGGGATGTTGCACCAATCACAGACAACTGTGGTTCTACCTGCTAGCGATTGGTCAACGCGTCCGTCCCCCGGCCCTCCCCCAGGCCGAGGGGTGTCCAAGTTTGTCGGCGCGGTGTGGAAGATAGAATTTTGAACGACATTTTTTCTGAGGGGAAGTGTACATCATTGGATTTGTCTCTTTACGCTTCTTAAGATAATTTAAAAATACCCTCATACACATCCGAGAAAATTGCATTGCAATAACTTCAACCGTTCAAAAACTCCGTAATCACAAATGTAGTATATATATATATATATATATATATATATATATATATGTATATATATACATATATATATATATATATATATATATATATATATATATATATATATACACATTAATCATCAATATTTTATTTGAAGTACCTGAAAGTCGCAGGGGTCTTCGTAGGTAGAAGCTTTGGATGGAGATCTTATGTGAAGTAAACGATGGCCCAATTGTGGTAAATTTCTGATTTATTCAATCCTCAAATAAAATGCAATGATATCATAGTTCATTCGTTTAATCAACCCCGTTTCTATTACCTTCGGTGTGACTAAGAGAACACTCAACAGCGGGGAAACTTTCCAAGGAGTAGAGACTATTTCTTTATTGTTGTAATGCTGCAACTTTGTAAACGTATTCTTAATCAGTGTTGTGAAGAGAGGTTCTTGAGTAAGATGAGATGCTTGAAATCTCATGGTTATATAAGTACCTTGCTACCTCAAAAACTGAGTATATTTATTTTAACACAAAGTTTGCAGAAATACTAAAATATACTGTTAAATAAATGTGATATTAGTTCTTTAATATGTTGGTTGTTTTTAATTATATTGTAATTTAATCTGGTATCCACCTCTGACTCACTTCATTAGTGTTTTCCAGGTTTCGGAATGGAAATAGTATAGTGACATAGTATAATGACAGTGGTTAAAATTATGTGATATGTATTATAGTTTCTTAATGGAAACAAAATTACGAATAAGAAAGAAAAATCATTCGACAACAAATGATCTTTGTTTAATTCCACGACAAGAATAATAACAATAATAACATAAAGAAAAACTCTCAATGAAGATACATCTATCAAGGATCGGTTAATATGTCAATATGATTCTGCCCACTTTAGACTTGATATTTCAATCGTCTACTAAAATATATTAATGTCTTACTGTATTTTACAGCACTCAAAAATTAACGTTCATAATATTATTTTGCAGTATGCACTCTCCTATATTCCAGTATGGCAGCTTCCTGTTACAGACCATGGAACAATCTTTATTTTCACAATGTCTTTTTGAAGACAATGAATTATATGGGTTGATGAATTTATTGCTATTAAAATCTAGAAGTCGAGCGCAGAACTAAGAACAAAATTACATATTTTCCCTACCTTATAAACGAGATCGTCCCGTCACTAAACGCTTTCGCTAATGACTACGCCACGGAAGATTGGGTCGCATTAACACATTGTTCTCATTTTCATACTCACCGATTTATTTACCTAACCACAGTTTCCAGTGTCTGACCCGTGATCACCCAGTGACTACCCGTGTCATCGCTTCAAGTATTCCAGTTTATACGAGAGTGCACTCATTGTGCTTACGAAAGCAAGCACGTACTCTCTTGCTCGCCTACACAGTGGAGAGCATTACCCATGATCACCCGCTACCCAAAGAACTCCATCCCTCAAGCGTCTAAGTGCGCGGCTAATCATCTGCACCCCTCACCACACCTCACCTTGCCAGTAGGCGTGCACCGCCACGCTGCACCGGGTCTTCGACGCATCTGCGACAGGAGACGACGTCGTTGTCGTCGTCGTCATCGTCGTCGTCGTCGTCGTCGTCGTCGTCGCCGCCGCCGCCGTCGTCGTCGTCGTCGTCGTCGTCGTCGCCGCCGTCGCCGGCGGCGGCGGCGGCGGCGGCGGCGGCGGCGGCGGCGGTGGCCGTGCGCCTCGAGCGCGAAGTCCGGACGCCGCGTCGCTCGGTAATGAATTAGTGCGCGCGCGGCCTCAAACGCGCATGGCGGCAGCAGAGGTGGCGCTGGCGGCGACAGATGTGGAGTCGACAGCGTGAGTGTGGATGCAGAGGTGACCCCGCCACTGTGATTTGGCAACAGCCGTGAAAGCGATGAACAAATGTAGTGGCAACAAACGAGGAAGGGAAATAGTGATATGGGTGACAGACGTGGAACAGGGATTGGTCTCTAAAATATAAAGGCTATCAGAGAGACGAGATGCACGGATAGCACATACCAAAACGATTCCAGTGAGATACATTAGATGGTTGATAATCAACATTCTGAAGATAAGGAATAAAGGTACGCTTGTAAATAACGAGGTTATTGACAATACATAACGATGTTCGCTGAATTTAAGGCATTTGCTTCCGATGATAGAATTTAAAAAGTTGTTTTGAATGTCGAGGAAAATAATGGCTATCAGTTTGTCAGAAGTATGGAAGAACATGATCACGAAAATTGAAATCGGAAAGCTAAAACTGCCGGGGAAGAAATAAAATATTATTATTATTATTATTATTATTATTATTATTATTATTATTATTATTATTATTATTATTATTAATAATAATAATAATAATCTACGAAAAAGAAATTCCTATAGAAAGATTGTCCAGCACGGACAGGGGTAAAGAAATAACGATGAGAAACCTATTCCAGGAGCGTTGATGGTAGAACGTCGTTGAGGAAACGGGCAGTTGGAACAGCGGGAGTGTCGGTAGCGCTAATGGCGGTACGGTAGTGTTGGCGGCAAAGGCAAACTGAATGTTGGCAGCATAAGAGGCGCGGTGGCAGCTGGTGCTAGCCGCACCCCTCCATCCCCCTGCCCACCCGCTACGGCCACTCGGTGGCGGCGGCGCCTGTTCCATGCAGCACTGCGCGACTCGAGCTGCCTCAGGGCCTATTCACTGTTTTGGGAGGCTTCATTTCATTAGCGCTGGCCGCTGTGCCGCCTCGCACCCCGCGCCCTCGTCGCTGCCCCGTCGCAGCCGCCGCGGCCCCGGCCGCCGTCATGGCCGCGGCTGCTGCTACCACTTCTATTGTGCCAGCGACACAGCTGCCACCGAAAGCGGCGGCGTCAAAATACCTCACGTGGAAATAAAGACATGATTCATATTCTAGTGGCCAAAAACTTATTGTATATCTTTATGCTATTATGCTTATTTTACAAATGTCATGTCGCCCTACTGATTCATATTCATCTTAAAGTATATAACCAAAAATCGCATTTTTATAATCAGGAAGCCATTTGTTATCACCGTCACCGTTCATTTTATCGACTTCTCAATCACGTGTTTGCAATCAAATTATAACTTTTTGTATTTTTTTACCGGGAGCTTATTAACGTAGTTCCTAGTTCAGGAAGTCATTATATTTAGTAACAGTTATTACATTACATTACATTACATTACAAACATTACTATCATTCAGTTTTGTTATTACTTTTTTAATGTTTATTTTTACCTCCCTTAGTTCTTTAGAAGAAAAGGAGATTGAACTGAATGCACACTTTTGTAATACTACAACTACAGTGACAATATCTTAATGTTGAATGATTGTAATTTTATATTGTAAAATTTACTCCTTAAAAGTATGTTGAGCGCGATTCGTAACGTATTTGCTGGTGCACATGCCGTCCTCAGCCAGAAGCGCGGTTTTCCCCCAGGTCAATCCATACGCAATATAAAGTGATCAGAGCGAACGGATTTTCCCAGTGTTCACGCGATTCTAACATTCACTATACCGTCAATTCTTTCCTAATGCTACTCTCTGGCAACCAATTGGATTCTCGTTCATTGGAGATTTAAAACGGGTCTTCGACACAAGAAGAGCTCTATGGTGAACTCCCTGTCGGCTGGGGACGGGATTTACAATGATTGATCAATTGACTCTCAATACAGCTCGACAGAAGCGTGACCCATTTGAACCCCATGCGCTTAATTATAATTATTTTCATTTTTTTAATTCTCTAATAAAGGCTGCAGAAGTCGTAATGAAATATGGGCGGTATTGTACGGCACTCTGGGAAAGGAATATTGGAGTTTATTGGACAGGGCATTCCTAAAATTACAATTCTACAGCGCGGTATTTCATTATCTGCGCAAAACGACGTTCTCAATCTATTTAATTAGAGAATGAAGCTTAGCGAAAGTGTGCACACACCGTATACTGTACTCGTGGAGTGCTACCATATGAGGTTCTCAGGAAACAAAGAGATAGGAATGTAATAAGCAAAATGGAAATTCTGTCCAATCCTTTGTCACAAACACTGCCTTTTATTAAAAACTGATTACCCATACTCTCAGGGAAAACTATAGTATTGTATTGTTCGCAAATAATACTTTATTTTTATAAATAAAATATCGTACCTAGCATAAACAAACGGTAAAGTGCAAAAAGTAATTCCTTAATGAACTTTGTTTTGTCCAAAACCTGTCTTAAATTAGAATATAATTCTTTGCAAACTGTGAAGACAAATTATTTCCTGTACTGTAATTATTTTGCATTTTTAGTTCAAATTTTCAAGCTCAATGAAAAAACAATAAGTATACATTAGAAAGAAAATATATTTATCAAAGAAAATTATATCTCCATAAACGTCAGAAATGTACGGTTCCCTATTTGCTTTCATATGTATTAATTGTCTGAAATGTGACAATTTGCTAGAATGCATTGCTGTGACCTAAAAAAAGTAACGACTCTGGTACACACTGGAAATGAATGTAAGCTACCGTGACAGAAAAATCCCAGAGGAGAGTTAAAGGTAGATCTAAAGCAAATACTGACAATATAACTCAAAGGTGCACATTTTCTAATAGTGATCAAGTAAAAACCTGCGTACCTTAACATTCTCTAGTTGCCTCCTTGACCTCTTGCTTCGCCCTTGGTGAAGCGAGCAGTAGAAATTTCAGCTTCACGCTCGGCTGGGTAAACTGCAGGTGTAGTCAAAGAGGTGGAACGAAAGGGGACGAGGCGCAAACGGCAGGGCAGACGACGAGAAGGGGAGCGTGGTCGGGTACCGGCAGCAAGCCCGTGTCTTGTTGGCTCAAGAGAGCGAAAGAGACTATCAGAGAACGGGTAATGAAGGGTTGGAGGGAGCGAGCAAAGAGCTCGACGAAGTGAGGACGACGGGGTATAAATGCGGTGGCGGGGATGGAGACGAGGACGAGGTCGTGGACGATGGGACGTGACGAACGCCGTCCTCCCTGCCGTCCCCACCGGTCCCGCCGTCCCCACCGAAACCGCCTGTCGCTGCCGCCGCCGGGTCCTCGCTTTGATGTGGCTCTCGTATTTGCGGTAGTGTTTGGTTTGACCCTCAGTGATTAGAGCGTGGTTTCTATTTGCGGTGTGCTTGCGTGTGTGTGTGTGCCAAGTGGACGGGGACCTGACATATGGGCTAGCGAATACATATGCACTTACGTCTATGTAACTTCGTCGAGTTTTATTCCAGTTTATTAAGTTTGCCTGTAGAAAATTAGACTTTTCGCTCTGCTCGAAACTTTTTTTGGGTGGAAAATAAAAGTGTGCACAAACGACGAACAAAACTTCCACGTGAATGAACAAGAAAAAAATGTACAGGTACATATTGTTTGCGAATCTAGAAACACATACAATTATTTCATTCGTGAATTACAAAATACACAGGGCAAAGCGGCAATAAACTAACGTAATTGAAATATTGTATGGAAATCTTTCTTTTTCATTAGTCATCTCCGTTATCTGGTAAATGGAATTGTAGATTAGCGAAGTAATTTCAACGCCGCTATTTTAAAAGCATTCAAAGTTGGAAAGCAACTCTAAACAACAAAGCATACGTTTATGTACAAAATAGTGATAATAATGTATTATGATATATTAAGTATATATTCCTTTCATATACACTGAAAATAAATGTGTAAATAAGCGCGCCAACAAGAAAAGTAAAAACAAATTCCCTTAGAAATGAGTGCAATGAAAATCTCTCACCCATCGTGCAAATATGATCCGCCCATAATAATCGGATATTCTGCGTATTTCCCTGTGTGTCAGCTCATTACTCGCGGTTAGGTTCACTAATCGTGGTAAATGAGGTTTAATTCGACGTGACTAGGACTACTGGTAACTATTTGTTTTATCCTTCAAGCACATTCTAAGGAAATACTTGGAAAATACATTATTTAGGAGGGGAATGCAATTCAGCAATCAAAACGGGTTTTGATGACTTAAAAGTCATTTATAAAGGTGATAAAGAACTCATTCGATTTTTTATCGACAAGACAAATCGGTTGGAACTATTTTTACACTGATTATTCTCGAAGATTCTAAACGAATTCTGAGAAAACGGATTCTATGTACATCCAGTGGTGGTTAAACGTTATTAATTCCTCTAGTTCTTTTTCACGTAACTTTCTATGCCTGGGGATGTTCGGCCGGTTAATAAGATTATGTTTAAAACATTTTTTTATTGTAAACTGATGGAGCACAAATAAGAAATTTTAAGACGAAGACAGTCGACGGACACGTCACCTTTGGGTAGGTCATTCATGAGTCTGAATAATTAAATTAGAGAAATGTCATAAAGGTACAAGACGCGAAGTGTCACTTAAACAATATTTTGATGTTAATAAAATTGAGTCAAATAAGGTGTCTTATCAATTTTTTAAGAAGTGCAAAGGCTGATAATTTAAATAATGCATGTAATTATATATATATATATATATATATATATATATATATATATATATATATATATATATATATACATGCACAAACAAAATTTGAAAATCAATATTTTGGTATCGTTTTTCCAAATATGGAAAAAAATGTGTAATATTCCTTTATCAATTCCCATCATTCCCTTTTATTCAAGAACGTATTAGCAGGTTATGTTAAAATTGCCAGAAGACACGTGAAACATCCTGATTGCGATAAAAATAAATGCTCACTTTTTAAAGAAGCAGCAATCCTTATGCAATTATAACCATACTAGGAAAAAGAATACATTTTAAGTTTGTTCGCTGTCTACATGGATTTCAGACACCGTCAAGCAAGATCGCTGCAATTTAATTCCCGGTGTGCGTTCTATCCTCGAGGATTTCTGTTTACGGAAACTCATTTCTCCCGACTTCGTGGTGCATTTTTCTTTATTAAAAACGCAGAGTTGTAAACTGACAGTTTTCTTCCGTGTTGGCTTCGAATTTCATTATCTTTCATCCAGGCGCACTGCCGCCGCCAGCCCTGCCTCCTGCGCCTGCTCCGCCCCCCACGCCGTCGGCACAGTCACTTCGTCTGCTGCCTCATCACAGACATCGGAGCCCCTTCCCTCCTCACTTCTTCCATCACCTATCTCTTCCTTTACTGCCACACTTCTCCGACCCCCCAGCGTCGCCTCGTGTCATCACTTCGCCCTCTCAACACGGCCGCTCCAGCCTCCAGTCGCTCCGCGCGCCTCTCGGTTGCCCCTGCCGCGACAGCCCTCCGTTGCTGCTTCGAATCCACAGAGTCTTGCGCCTTTGTTCACACTTTTATTGAGTTTGATTACATTTTCATTTCGCTCCCTGCGCGGGATCTTGGTGCAGGGTGGGCGGCGCTGCTCAGTGTTGGAGGCTTATGGTCTCTCGTTTATGGCCAATCTCCCCCGCTTTACTCTTCCGTTTACTCCTTGCGTTTCACTCTGCTTCTAAGGAGAGGGTAGCAGGGACGCCAGCGGTGAAACATTATGAAGCTGTGGGCGTACAAGAAAGAGAAAGAGATCATTAAGATGGAGTGTAACTCTGGTAAATTAGCTAAGAAAGTAACGTAATACAATAGTATATGATAAAGAAAAGGTATATTTGGTAAAAAAAACGGCTTTATAGAAGCACAAAAAGAAACAAAGCGAGAGAGATATTGGAAGTAAACAGTTGGAAACATTGAAAGTAAAAGAGACATTTTATGAAGTTTTGTGATAGATGAGAGAATGACAATACCTGTAAAACGTTTAGGAGATCATATGATTAAAAGACACCAGGCAATAATAAGAATATTGGAGACCATGCGCAAAAGTTCTACATTGCGATTAAATGCACTTCGATCGAGGCGAAAGGAAAGTTGAAACACGTGATATTCTTCGATGATAATAATAAGTGCTGAGTTAAGGAAAAGTGAGGAAACATTCTATAACAACGTGCATACAGTTCACATAAGGACTACGTAAAACTAAACAGCTGCAATAAAAAATGTTGATCTAATAAATAGTTAGTAAAAGGTGAATGATACTTAGAATACATAAATGAAGAATAAAAGAAAATAATGAAACTGCAAAAAAGCGGTGGAGAAAAGTTTTACGTTTACAGAATTATTACTGATCAATCAACATGGCTGCGAGCGAACGATAGGACGGTGAAGGACGCTGCATAAGTAGATTCACCAAAAAAAGCGGAGTGGTTATGTGAGTTGTAGACGCGTGGTGAAGAGACGACTAAAAATAAAGGCCTTCTGCGGGGAGAGAGCGGTGTGAGGGGTGGGGCGTGACAGCGATCGACAGTGCAGGTCGCGGAGGCGGGGTGTGGTGGGGCGGGGCGGAACGGTGCTGCGCGGCGCGGAAGCGGTTCACGCTGGCTCAGGGTTGTGTTCGGCAGCCGTAAAGCGATCCCTCCGTGCCGCAGACGCTCCGGCCCACCTCGCGACAACGCGCTCGCTCGCGAGTAAAACTCCTCGGCTGTGCGGCGGCGGACGGGGTGCGACGCGCGGGACAATGCGACAAGGAAGCGAAGCGAGGAGATTCAAGATTCAGGTCGCGATGAAGGGAGAGATGTAATGGGAGAAGCGGGTCAGAGAAGAAAATAACCAAGAGAAGAAAACATCGCGATTAGAGACGATCTAAATGAAGGGAATTAATGTACGCGGAAAATGGTTGGCAGAAAGCTAGCGGAAGGAAATAGAAAATAAGAGAGAAAAATAAAAAAAAAGGAAATGCAGAAAAATTTGGTGAAATGAGAAACAGAACTTACCAACTTGGGAAAAAAATTATAACAGTGTTGGAATATGGGAAATTCTAGTGTCATTGAGGATCAGAGGCAGTGTCGTAACTGCACATGGAAACAAAGGATACCCCGTATAAGTGGTGATACGGAGTGGAGACGGACGCGGAGAAAGAGCTAGCAAGGAGAAGGAAAGAGTACGCGAGAGTGGTGTGATGGAAGAGAATGTACTACGTAAAAGTTAGTGGAAGTGGGCAAGGCGAGCCAAAACGCCGGGAGGAGAGGCTCAGCTGGTGCGGAGTAGCGATACGCAGAAGAGCATCTCAGCGGATGAGAGTGCAGAAACGGAGGAGATGTGAGGGCGCGGAGGAGTGGGAGGGTGTGTGATGCGTATCCTCGCCAGCGCTTTACGAGCGCGCGCCCTCCCACGATCATCGCCAGTTCCTGCGCTCGATGCGCTGCTATCCAATGCTCAATGGAAGGTTAGGCGAAGAACAAAAGGCGTCGCTCCTTTCTTAACAGCTTCTCAGATCTGCGTGCAAGATTTATACTTGCGTATGTGGATAAATGAAATCTTCTACGCAAGGATACTTTTCGACAAGTATACATTATAAAGTTAAAATTTATTGTTTGTTACAGTCTTCTTAATGTATGTCACTTTAATAATGATAGGTACCAACAGTGGAAGTTGTCGTGGAATTGAAGGATTATGACATGAAAATTTAATTATTAGAAATCACCTAATGATGCTGAACATTTTCGATTGTAAACTAAATATTTAATCGAATTGCAGAATAACAAGTATTTCTATTTGCTTTCATTGTTACATAAAAATGCATTCGCGAAATTGAATACGGCTTTCACAAATGGTACATTAATTGTTATAAACTGTTAAAAGTAATTTATTGTTAAAATTATTTTTTCTAACATCAAGAAAAAGGCCTGTAGGCCTCTTCTGTCCTATTAACGTCCTCGTTCTCGTAACGTCGATATCATCGATTGTTAAAATTAAAAAGCATAATTTAAAATACATCCCTTATTGTTTCAAAAATATGTTCACAAAGCGGATTGCGGATTCGGTGGTGTAACGGTCAGCGTACCGGACTGTTGTACCCAAGTTGCGGGTTCAATCCCGACCGCAACCGTGGATTTTTAAGGGCGAAAAAACTCTTCGTACGCCTTCCTTCGGAGAGGAAGTAAAGCCGGCTGTCACATGTTAGTAGATTTACTGCATGTAAAAGATCCTCAAGCCTAAAAGAAGCCTCTGAGCAAAATTGAGATCCGCCTGTTTCGTCGCCCAAGATATTACCTCCTTTCTCCGATAGGTGGTGAAACGAGCGTAGCGAGATTTGCGTGGTTAGACGGAAGAGCGGGCCTGATGGCCCGAGTCTCGCCACGTAAAATAAGGCATTAACTAACTAACTAACAATGAAGATACGCTTCACATATCTTCACTGAACATTGGTGTTGGTAAAAAGTGTCTAGATTCATTATATTTTTCGCACGATGGAATTGGAAATTCGTAAATTTGGAATGGAAGTTTGTTACATTTTCAACGACATAATTTAGATTGAATACTAAAATCCAGGCATTATTTTTATTTTTTTACTAACTGCCACACTATGCAAAACCAGTCACTCACTGAATGATTCATAAACCGACATTCGCACTAACATTTCGGAGCAGAATCGTCACCGCGCGGGAAGTACCTTCAATAACGATTCCCCAATTCCAGAGACTGTCCGAAAGCATCGGCGGCACCTGGCCGACACGGTCCTCTTATAGCCAGCTCCGTTACGCGGCGCAGGCTCGCAAGTGGGGCAGCCGTCACGGCGAGCGCGATGGCGCAGCTGCAGCGGCGGCGGCGCGGCGGAACGGCCCCTGGGGGTGATAGTGGCGGCGCCGCGCCGGTGCGCCGAACGTTCGCGTCTTGTGGAGCCGGCGCAGGCGACGGAGAGAGGTCGCGTGGGGAAGGCAGGATAAAGAGAAAGTGGAAAAGGTGGCGGTGACATGTGATGTAGCAAGGGCGGAACAAATGCATCGGGAATGGCGGGAACTGACAGTCATATAATGGATTGATTGAATGATTAGTGATTACCCGCTCGTCAACTGCTAAGGTCATTAGTTACGCTTGCGTAATGCATGCTTTTTCCCGCGAAAGGTGGCGGTGATCTTCGCCCGCTCGGCAGGAGACCCGGCACCGACCTACGTGTCGACTAGTGGGGTTTTATCCACCCTTCCTTTCACCAGCGTCCAGCTGCAACAAGCTCCAAGCTCTCGACCAGTCTCGACTGTTTCTCGACACATATACATTGCTTTCAATTGACACCGTGTAGTGCATTTAAGTATTATAATGAAGCGAAATGCATGATTAAAATGTCCGCTTTAAACCTGTATATGTTGCTCTCGTTATTATTGTTGTTGGTGAGGATATTACTGGGGGATTACTTAGTGGCGGACGAAGAAATTATGGCTATGTTTGTAATAATGATTGTCTTAAGGATAGCAAGATTGAGGAGAGTGCTATTGGTTCTGATGAAGGGGAAATACTGGGATGGGAGAGACGGTGTCAGTTGAAAGCAATGTATATGTGTCGAGAAACAGTATTATGAGAACATGAGTGCTAGGGACTCTGATGTCAACATCAATCATGATGTTTGTACTCCTGTAAACAAAACATTATACATGATACAGGGCATGCACATTAGATATGATTCAAAAAGGTTTAAGGAGCACTGAAACGTGCTGCAAATGCAGCTCGCAAATAACGGAAGGCGAACTGAGCAGCCAAAGAAAT
This sequence comes from Teleogryllus occipitalis, assembly GCA_011170035.1. NCBI lineage: Eukaryota > Metazoa > Arthropoda > Insecta > Orthoptera > Gryllidae > Teleogryllus > Teleogryllus occipitalis. The sequence goes on along the minus strand of BLKR01000043.1, from coordinate 723,602 downwards.
TTCGAAAATCAACGGATTATACAGCGACAATAAGAAGCTGAAATAAGATAGCGAGTTAGTGAGACTTGGAGTGGGGTGCGACCGGGGAGCTTGGGTAGGTGATTCAAAGGCCGACGAGCCGGCGCGGCGACGCGGCGCGGCATGGCGCGGGTCGGAGTCGAGGGCGCAGGTCTGCCGTAACGGCGATGGCCGGGCCGATAGCCCGCGGGGGCGGCCCAGAGGCTCCTACGAGGCGCCGGAGACTCCTTAGCAAGTGCGCACGCTGACCTCAGCGAGGGATCTACCTCCCCGCGCTTGCGTAGGCAGCGTTAGCGACAAGTGATTCTTCTAAACGATCATGGCGTTTCGAACAGTCACGTCATGCAGGGAATGTTAAAGAATATATAAAGTCAATATTTTCACTCCGACAGTGTAATATTTGAAGCGGGAGTGTGAGTATTCACACAAGGCAAAACTCCAGAATTTGGTGGAGGACTGTCTTATTTCCGAATAGCACTAAGTTTGTTCAAATTATGCAAAATTTCGAGAATATAGAGGGAATGCATGAGAGAAGAAAAATTGATGTACCACAGTTGGTTGATAAAAAAAGTTGTAGAGTGGAGGCTTTTCCAAACACTGGAAAGATATACGAGAAATAAATGTTGCAAAACCAACACTTCTATAGTACAGTACTGGAAACATAAATTGATCGCGGCCGTCTGCGGCTAAGTTCAGCTTTTGCATGGCTTGGCCAGCCCTTGTCATGACGAAACGTCGCAGGCGGAGCCTCACAAACCATCGTAGCCAATCCCAACGCAGAGGGGAGTGCCCTAACAAAATTACGTCGTACAAAATGGCGGGCGCCGCTAGTTCAGATGTGCAAGTATTTTCAAATGAAAAATACATGAAAGAAACACTTGAATGAACATGAAAGTAAATTCATTGAAATATATATGAACTCATAGCACTTAACTACTGTTAACACAATTCTTTTTGAAGAAATTACATTGATATCAGATAAAATAACACTAATTTTAGAACAATTACGTTCTTATAGATATTTAAATTCCAATATTCTTGTCCAAACACAATTTATGAACTTTATCAAATGACCAGTTTACTATAGAATTTTGCGATAAGAAAAAACATTATAATTGCATATTTTCAATTGTTCATTTGTATATTACATTTGCAAAAATGCAAAATACTGTCTTTCTCGAATCGTTAGGACTTCTAGGGAACCATTTCAATAAAAGAAAGTAAAATTCAAAGACTAGCTGTATATTTATCATTAAAGTAACAATTAAACTAGATATTAAGCAATTAATTTGCATCTCATGTCAAAATTGTTATTTTGCTATCATCAAATCAGGGACAATTTGGGGACACTCCTCGGCAGGAATAGCGCGTATTTCGGAATTGTTTATAAAATTGTTAATTGTTGCAAAATTGTTAATTCGCAGTTTTTGGTTCTGGGACATCAGAAAACCCTTCCCACTTTAGAATTGCAAAAATTGGAAATTGTTTATAATTTTACAAATTTTGCAATTCTTTTTTATTCTCTCATCTCAATTCCCTTTACACAAGATGCAAAATTCCGCAATCCAACGGGAGCTATCGCCTTTCGTTTTCGAGATACGCAATTGTTTATAGGATCTTAGCGTCTGATGACAACCTTTACTTGTTTCCAACCACCAATTCATTCGATCTTGGCTGTCAAGTATAAAATTCAAATAGTTTTGCAGTGTCTTGCTTTCTGCTGATTAAATTGTATCAACGATTTGTGACTTACGACCAATCGGTGGAAATTGTTGCTCATTAGCTGTTTTTTAACTTTCGATTCTTCATGTATCGTTGACACACGTTTTATTACAAATACATTTTCTGGCAAATTTCAAAACGCTGAGACAAACTGTTATCCTGCAAATTTGAAGATTTCTTTGTGGTTGGATGCATTCTATTCAGTGGTGCAAAGTGTATGCCAATATGTTTAACGTCTAGCGAGGAAATTCATTTTCAACAAATTATTTTGCAAAATGCTTTTGGACAGAGCGGTGGCATGAGAGATCATTTTCGTATTTATTCCACGAGGCAAGTTTTAGGCAGCAGATACATTCTGTGTATTAATTTTAATTTTGGTGAAATTGAATCACATGTGAATTTTCAAATAGAACCATACATTTTTTACCTGTAATGAATATATCAATAGAAAAATTCAATAATGTCTCATTTGTTAATAATTTAAAGAGTAATAATGTATATTTGACACCGGGCTTGAGCAATCCTTAACTCTAAGGCAAGCAACGCTTATCATTGGCTCTTCTAGTAATTCAAGTGGCCTAGCTTAGGAAGATTTCCCCGTTCTCCTCGCCTTAAAAGGCATAAGAGGCGGAGTCTATAGAATGTGGCACCAATAACACTCCCCTCCCCTGGAGAATGCTTCGTTACTCCCTTTTGTAGGAACACGTTCTTGTCGTGTCTTAAATTGTGAAAAATAATTTAAATTCAATATAAGAAACGAATAAGAGTTTTGTTTGCATTGTAATACTACACACATTTAAATATAGAAATAAAACATGCAACTAAACAGTATACACATGTTTTAGGAAGACGAAAATTCTTTCTTATTATAACACTCATTTGTATACTTTTCTCAGACTATTGAGAAGTACACCATCAATCTGATGATTTGTTCTGGTAATAATCGATCTTATACCTAATTGACATGTAATGATAGAAATTTATAATGTCTGGTATGGGAAATTAAGCATGAGCTCAGTTAATTTTAATGGGAGAGCAATTTTGTGATAAAAATATTTTTTTAATGCATATATTCCAAATCCATAAACTTCCTTACATTAATTAACGTTGTTTCCATTTCCATTGAAGGCAAGGACATAACATCCCTCACGCGCCTATGTTTTGAAATGACCCTCAGAGAGGTCACTTGCTCTAGTCGCCGTGTTATTGAATTGAACTCTTGAAATGTTCTGTTCATACAGTAGTTCCCGAAACACGTAAATTCCAACAGGCGATCTCAAAATTATTGTAGTCACACCCTACTTTCAAACATTAGTAGATACCGCGGACTGTGAGACCCCACGTCAAGTTCGAAACATACTTCATTCTCGTTCATGAGCATGTGTTAATCTGTCCAACTTTTTTGTGTCGGAGGGGCTGTGATTCTTGGGGAGATAATAGTGTAGTGGACATGGAAACCACTCTCTGCACCTAAGCGAGTTCGTTTCCTAGTGTGGACAAAACTTTTGGGGATTGGAACCCTTTCTGCGGACTTCATGAATTATTATAATATTGCGATACCAAATAGTGCGTCCTATTATCATTATAGTTTTCATTCAATTTTTTGTCTTTCATTTTGTTTGCATTTTAATCAGTTTTCTGTTTCTTATATAATTTTGTTAATGTATTTTAGGAATGGGGTTTAACTGATGCCAATGTTATTCTTGATTTAATCTAGATTGCTGTTTCCAAGTACTCGCGGTTCAAGTCACGTCTTATTGCGATCGGTGAGCTGAAGAATACTTGCATTAAGAGTGGACTGACAATATGCCAAGTTTCGGAAAAAAAAATTCAGAATCTCGAAGGGAATATTGATGACTAAAATAAAAGATTGTAAAATGTCGCGATCGTAATAGTTGGGACTGTCAATCAAATAATATCCTAGCAGAATATATAGCAAGGGCGGTCAGTTTTGCCCGCATGGGCATTCGTGTTCCTATTTATGCCTCGGGGGTGCTGCCGCTCAAAATCGTCGCTGCAGCGGGCAACGAAAGAAATTTGAGCGCAAACACATTTCTGGGAGGTGGGTAACTGAATTACAAAAGGGAACAATGTTTTCATGAGGTTTTTATTAAATAAAACATAATAAATGTTGTAAAAAGCGCTTATTTATTGGAAAATAGAAAAATTCGTCATGAAAATTTTCTGAGAAATAGAATTATACAGAGTCCCGGCCACTTCATAACTTCTAAACGGTTCCCGATATCTAAATGCAGTTTTCGCTTAACAATGCGGAACCATGGGAGAAGTAATGTGCAGTAGAGACATAATTCGAAATATTTTTAGTTTTCGAGAAAATTAATTATCTTTGATTTTTTAAATGGAACCATATATTTTTTCACTAGCGATAGATAATCATAAATAGACGAATGCATTGTTGTAACATGCGTTAATGTTTTGATAGTATATTGAGTATAAAATTATTCTTTCAGACATGTGATTTTGAACTAACTGTACGAGATTTCCTGTTAGCAACCGTTGCAATTGTCGCATTTGGGGAAGGTTGCCTTCGCGGCGCCAATACTTTTGCGAGAACAGGGGAAAGGTCGCGAAGGCCACTTTCCCCAAAAACGACAGTGTCGACGGCTGCAAGAGGAAAAATTGCACGTATAATTTCAAATCTCAAGTCTCATAATATAAGTATATAAAAACGGGTTTATGCCGACCTGGATGGCCGAGGTGGCTAAGAGCGAGTACCGACTCAGCGCTTCGGTCCGAAGGGTCCCGGGTTCGAGTCCCGCCTTGGGCATGGCTGTTTGTCCCTTGACTTTGTGTGTGTTGTCGCGGAGGGCCTCGCGTTCTGCTGACCCCAGATCAGAGGAGCCCGCAAATGTTTCTCTAGTGTATGGTCGAATATGCGTCCCATCGGGACGTAAAGGGTAACCGGCTGTCGGCCGGATAAAAGCCCTAGGAAAAAAACGGGTTTATACGGTTATATTATTATCGTTTTTTTACATCACTACCAATGCGTGAACTATTTTTTTATTTAATCGCAAAATATCAAAAAATACTAATACAGCCTTACCAATCCGTTTGAATTCATGTAATTCTGCAATTACAAAGTTAATTGTGAATGAACTTAAATTAATTAAGTAATTTAAATCAATTAAATTATGTTCAAAAAATTAAAGACTATTGAAATATTTTATTGAAGTTTCTCAAGAAAATGTTTCAGTATATCAGAACGGAGATGGGGAGGTACGCTATCTCTAATTGTAAATTGGGAGTCAGAAAATAAACGGACGCAGAATATTGCCTGGGAAGTGGGAAAATGAATATTACGCAACACTTTCGCTTAATGTCATCATTTGACGACTTTCCTGATATCGAAACATCAAAATATTTTAGAAGATAACATTATTCAGCTTCTTTTGTTAGCATAAACTACTCGATAAATGGATTAAGACGTACTTTTTTCGTTGGGACTCATCAGGGCTCTAACTTATCGCACGGTAAAGAAGTTATTTCGCTCAATGAAAAAAAGTTAAAATTAATAGTTTTTTTACGAACGTTATTCTGGTGTTTCCATCACCAAACAATTGTAATATCAAAAAATAGACTATTACCATGCATGCCGCCATTAGTTTTTATTAATCAAAATTTCGATAAAACGTACTGCTAGCACTTCGGTTAGAACATTATAATATGTAATTTCAGTACATTGTCCATAATCGTTACACTACGCAAAATTGTGTGGAGTGGATAGTTAACGTCAGAAAATAACTCCAGTTACTTGTATTGATATACAGGACAGTTTGGTTAACTGGGCCAGATATGCTTTTTGTTTATTTCTTTTGCATTTGTTTATCTTAAGTTAGCCAAACTTATTATATAATAATATGAAGTTAATATAAGAAACAGTAATACAAATTATTAATTTTCAAGTGTTAGCAAATTTCGTGGGATGCAGAAACGTATGATGATAAAAATGATTCACTTAACTGCAGTATGGGATTAACTGATGCTCTTGTTGTGGTGAAGTGAATTATTAAGAGCATGCTGAACACAGTTATACGAGTATATTATAAATAGGAGTCATATTTTAATGAAATATCATTTTTACTTTCTTGCATACCTACGTATATACGGAGAAATATACGTAATGTAGAGAAAGTTATGTAATGCTGCGCGAAAAAACGGTGGATTTTCGGCAGAAAAAAAATCATTGCCGGATCCTGATAACGAAAAAGTGGATAAATGCAATTGCTTAATTAAGAGAAAAAGTCCTCTAATATGTGATGTAGCCAGAATTCCTATTTTGTTGGTCCTTGATACCGAAAACTCAATTGCAAGCGAAGAGCCAGCCGTCTGTGAACACCACTAGCGCTTAAACCATGCGTAGGATTTTTATCACGTTGAAGAAACATCTGTCTATCTATCTGTAGTTGAAGCTTTGAAATTTTGAAAACCATTCTTTAAAACTTGGGGGTTTTTAGATCAAGCCCCACGGACATTCTCGAAATTTTCTCAAAAGTTTTGCTCAAAATTTTTTCTTTAAATTTATTGTAATAACAGAGCAAAATACACTTATAAAAGTGGCGTAGGTTCTATTTTCACGGTTAACAGGATTTTCAAAAATTGCAAAAGTTTGAATTTGTCTAGCGTCTTCTCACAACTGAAAAAATTGCAAATTTTTTTGCGAAAATTGACCAATTGAATAACAAAAAATTAAACTAATGTAAAAACGATGATAATATAGAAGATGTAGCATTACAATAAATACTATGAAAATCGAAAACAGTACACTGATTTTTGGAAGGTTTAGATACCTGTAAATGCCTTTTATCCGAAACCACAAATGTTTGGAATTGATCACTTTTATCAATAATCCTGCGATATTTAAGAAGCTATTTAAACAGTAAAAATGATAAAAAATGCCTTTACATATTTATGGGCTTTAAGAGTGTAATACAAATTTATTGGGGATCCTATTGTATTTTATTTCAATTATCTATGTCCCTGTCTGAAGTTGGGACTCATGGCAGTTGCTTAGGCCAAAGGACGGCCTTGCGAACAACTAGAAAACTCTAGCAGAAACTTCTTCGAATCTAATACGAACGATATGTTAGAAAGAATAAAGATATCAAGTTTAGAAATTAAGAATACTCTTCTTATTCCCTTATATTACAAAAGTTCAAAATGTTACCAACTCTCTGATATTTGGAAACAAAATAAAATGACCGTTTTTGTAAGCTTAAAAAGTCTTCGTACACACCTGTTGAACAAAACATATTACGTTACTTAATACTGGGTATGAATTCCATTTGCTTTGATTATTGTCTCTAGTCTTTGCAACATAGATTTCAGCAACGTTGCCGTAGTCGCAGGGTCAATTAAACTTCGTTCTCTCAGACATGCATGTTTAATACTTTTTTATTAGACAAACTGTATTTTCTATTTTCAATCCCATAACTGACCACATATGACCTACAGGGTCATATGTGATCAATGAATGTTAGGGAATTTAAAAAGTGAATGAATTTGCTTTCTTAGTGTTTTAAGGTAGCTATGATCTAGTGGCGCCTCTAGGGTGACCAGATTAGTAACCAGGGAGGGCACCAAATATAAGAATATTTACCGCTTAAATGTCCGACCTATTTTCATTACTGGACATTTGATTGATGCACAAGTCTGGTCTAAGGGATCCCAATTCTTTTGTTAATATTCTCTCTTCATAATTCACGTTTCTGTTGGGTAAATATATTACTTTATTCATGTTAAAAATGGATGACGATATTCATATTGTTTTGTGAAATTTTTAATTTAAAACACGTTTACGAATTCTCGTACAGATCAAAATACAACCAATTTCGCACAGAAGCATTGAGGAACAGATTTTTTAAACACCGTGCTAACATACGTTCCTAACGTGTTTGCAAATGTCAAAATTCAGGCAGACACATGGCGCGGTCGCACATGATTTGTGACCGACGAGTGCAATAAGCTCACATAATTCCCTCTCACTTTCTTCCCTACAATGAAGAAACCATCCTCGTGTTAAAGGGCCAAGCGGCGGCCACAGGCCTCCTGTGTCCAATGCCCTGTTGCCAAATCCTGAGCTGTTGCCACTTGCTCGGTTATCGCTTCCCAGCTAGGATAACAAAAATTACACTGCTGGCTTGAATAGCCGTTACAGCTTTCTTTCGGAAAATAAGGGTTTCAGTGCAGCTGGTAATTAGTCGATTCTCAAAAATATTTAATTGAAAAAAGCACCTACCATTGACGCAGTTATTCACTTTCTATTCATCTGACTACCAATACAAACAATAAAAACCCGGTCTTATTTTCTTGTTTTATTGGTAACGGTTACGTAATATATTACAACTTTTACACTACTAACACTTCATTCTTCTAATAAACCTTAAGGAAACGACAGAGACACGGCTGAGAGACAAACAAATATATAATTATTGAAAAGCAAAACGATATATAAAATTCCACGTCTACAACTGATTTCAAAGTAATTTGTCAGATACATACTCTAATGTACAGAATAAAAAATGAGTAGTGGCAGTACAGGCTAGGATTTGAACCCGAGATCGTCAGCCCAAGAAGCCACCCAACCAAATACGCTACGACATTGTCCTTGGGCAGGTCACTTATGTAGTGTTTTGAATATTACAATGTTCTTGATGCCAGAAAATTCTTTAGAAAAATCGCAAAGGCTTCTGTTTATTTCAGACAAAATTCTAAATAAAACGTATTTTAAAATTTAATATTTAAAACGATTGCACTTGGAAAAAATCTCCAGCATGTGTATTGGTGGTGTTCGAAAACATATATTGTCACTATATAACTCAAACTTTTGCGAAAAACACTCATATTTTAAGAAACATGCACATGAGATGATTTGAAAGACTAATAATGAAGAGCAGATTACATTAAGAAAGAAATATGTATAATTATCTTTCGTCTAACGCAGTGTATTCTTCATACAACGTTCACAGAAGTAACGAATAGTACACAGAAAACTGCCAGAATAGCAAACATTCGTTTCGGTACATTTTTCAGTTTTAGAGGAATATCATTTTGTCACTCAATAGATCTTCATTGTATTAATTGTAATAATTAATTAATTGTATTGTAATATTTTTTTCAAATATACAATTTGTCCGATTTGTTACACACGATTCAAGCAGGAAGCTTTAAGTTAAATTTACTATGCGCACGAATAACATGAAACAATTGAATATTTGTAATATTGAAAAATTAAAACTTTGTATGGAAAAAAGACTTACAATGTTTTTAAGTACACGTTGCAAAGGTTGCGATAGCTCAGTGGCATCGTTACAGTTTTCCCTGTAACGTTACTGACCGCGAGACCCTAGAGTTCGAGTTCCGACGTTGGCGGATGTTCGACTGTGGTTACATATGTAGGTCGAAAAACTTTGGAGCCGTTTTGAAGAAAAGTTTGAAAATGCTTCCCAGGGGCTTCAACTAAATTACCCCAAAATTTAAAGAATTATTTTCAAAATCGCAGGGCCTCCATTCGGGCCAGATCGTTAATGGAAAATTAGTTTTGACAAAAATTCTACGAATAGTTTACACACTAGTGTTCACAGAGAAACAGACAGACAGACCAGCGGACACATGGACGGAGAGACGGACGTTTTGATATAATAACAACACTCTCTTGGTAACTTAAGACCCCAAAACGTGTAATTCCATTAAATTCTCGACATCGATTTACTGCAACATTACATACATACCTCTCTAAATATTACTTTTGTTACTCCGAATGTTTACGAGAAAGTAAAAATAAATATATAAATAAATACACTTTCACACACCACAGAGTAGGTTACACGCAAAAAAGAATAATTACAGAGCCCGAATTCCTGCCCGTCAGAATGCAGTTGTAATGGTATTACATAATCAAGGGGTCCCACCAACTATGGACCACCCCCACAACTTCTAAACGGTTCAGGATATCGAAATGAAGTGTTTGCTGAATAATGCGGAATCATGGGGCAAGTAACGAGCCGTAGAGAAATTATCTATAATATTTTTAATTTTCGAGAAATTTAATCATCTTCGATTTTTTAAATGGAACTATATATTTTTATCACCAGCAATGGATAGACCATGAAAAGAGGATTGAAATGATGTTTCATTTGCTAATATTTTGATAGTAACTTGAGTATAAAATTCGGCTTCCTGACATGTGATTTTGAATTAAACGGGTAATCATGTAGCAGATCTTGCAACTCTCGCTTTTGGGGAAGGTGGCCATCACGACGTCTAGACTGTTGCGTCTTGACTGAGAGGGGTGGCAGTGGGGGATAAGAGGCATAACTACAGTAATTCTTGGTGATGGCACAGACATCACACTAAGAAGTACCAATTTTGACAATCAGAATGGGAGACATTTTCCATTTATTTATTTAGATTTAACTTGCCTTCTACTAAAATTTCAAAACATTGATCGTTCCAAAGAACGATATAAAGAGTTGGTAGCGTAAAAAAATGTTAATAATAATAAATATCATTTTCAAACTGAACAAGAAGCCAACCATCGTCTCTTCGTTGGTAAATGTCATTTTTAATTAAAATGATCACTCGTCCACTTTGCAACCATACGACTGCTGTTCTTGAATGGAAAAGAAAACTGTACACTTCCGTCTTCTGCATTTTCAAGTTTGAGGCAGCACTTGGCACTATGAAATGAGAAACTCTCTAATCAGAATGAACAGTAGCGAATGCAGATATGCATATTTGTTAAAGTTTGGTAGTTACACTGATAGAACTGTCAAGAGTATTTCAAGTTTTTTATTACTTTGTTCTTCTGGTAGTACGTGTTTAAATAGGAAGTTAAGTTACTGTGAATAATAAGAGAAAATGTCTACCTATCTATTATTTGATGAATTAATCAAGATATTACAATGAAAATCTTTAAGAATTCATTCGTTTCCCATATATTAAAGTGATAGCTTGTTTCTGCACTGAGTTCAAGTTTTGTAAATTTAGAAATGACCTTTATAATTATTATTATTATTATTATTATTATTATTATTATTATTATTATTATTATTTATTATCGTTTTCGCTACAATATTTTTTATTTCGTTCTTTTCGATTATCGTTGATTTGGAATTTCAGAAGAAGAAAAGTTCAACTCAGATGAACAAATGGGAAAAAATTCTCATTCAGATTGTTAAAATTGATGTTTGTTCATATGTTTTTCATGTCAAGACCATGATTTGCTGCAATTACACCTTCATCCTACACGGCCATCCCTCTCACATTCCTCTCTTCACAAAACAGTATCAACGTCGCGAAGGCCACCTTCCCAAAACGGCGACTGTTGCAAAGCCTACCCGTTTACTTGAAAATCTGATGCCAAAAAATCTAATTTTATACTCAAATTACTCTTAAAATAGTAACATATGACAAATCATTTTATTCCAATATTCATGATGATAACATTGCTGATAAAAAATATTTAGTTCAATTTAAAAAATCAGAGATGATTAAATTTCTCGAAAACTAAAACTTATAGAGAATTCCTCTACCAGCATGTTACCTGCACCAAGATTTTGCATTGTTCAGCGAAAACTGCAACTCGATACCCTGAACCGTTTAGAACCATAACTATGGGGGGTGGTCCATATTTGGTGGGACACCCGGTATCATATAAACATTAGAAACCCTATGTAACATGATCGATGATAAATGAAAGCGATTGCTGTATACTAAGCGAATGAATAGGGATGTCTAAATACATCTCGTAGTGGAAACCTCGAAATGTTTACTTTTCATAGCGTCAACTTCAGGTAGCTATATTTTCTTAATTAAACCCCAAAATATCCAAGCAGTTATTTCAAATTAAATAAAACTACAATTTTATTGACAATAATACTAACCTGATATGACTTTCTACAAACAATTATAAGGAGATGTGAACTTCTTCATCCTAAATTTTCATCCTAAATCGTTACTTTTAATTTTAACGATTATGTTAATGTTTACTACTCAGAGACACGGAGCACGCTCGAAAGAAAACAATAAGTAAACGAAATTGAGGATATTATGATTATTATGTCGTAGTAGCTTCATTGTTGAAATGACGACTGATTCTTTCATAAGAGATTTTCTGTGTTTCATGAAGATGACCTCGGCGTATACGTATTTGGAAGACGTGTAAGCTTCCATGATTTTGACGCGATAAGCGATGACCTCAAACAATCCACTTAGATTCAGAGGGGAAGTGTCAAAAATCATTGGCGTGTTAGTGTCGAATGGAAAAGAATGCGTCTAGGAATTGTTCTGAACTTGGAATAATTGAATTTTAAAAACATGTTTATTTGCAAACTTTGCACCTTCATTGAAATTTACTTAACTGCATACGTAAGTTCACATTCCTTCAATTACAAATGTCCATAAATAAACATATGTCAATACAATATTATAATAGTATTATTACTTTTTCGTCTATTCCATGCTGATGCTATATGCTTCTAAAGGCAGCAGACTTACTGGTTAGAATGAAATTGTGAATGTTATTACAATGTATTTCGTATTTGGAACGTGTGAGGAGCCGGAAGCTTTAATGTCTATATTTATACGTCAAGACAATTAATGCAAAATTATTGTTTTCTTGTATATTTAATTTGAAAAATTTTTCACAATTTTGTGTGTAAAGAATTCGCTTCCTAAGAAGGTGGATAAAAGCTTTCTCGAGGGAAAGCGAGTGTAACGATTTAAGCTTACAAGCTCAGCCTATTTCGCCTTGAAACGTGTGGAGGAAGGAGGCAATTTTCACCGGGAAGTATTTCTGGAAGCCAATTGATGACCCTTTCTTGCTCCCATGTTGAAGATTGTTCGGTAGCCACCTCGAGTAGTATTTTAAAATGTATGCTGTAATTGTTAAACAAATGGAACTTAAAGTATTTAGAATAAAATGAAAAATTAAGGAGCTGAAAACCAGGAATATCTAACCAGCAACAATTTTCGTGGCAATTAACGCAAGCGTTGTGGCCGCTTGTCCCCTCCACCCCGTTAGGAACTTCAAATGTATTTGCCGGAGAAACTAAGCGAGACGTTGCAAAACGACTTGTAGAAAAGCTTAACGTGGGAACTGCCAAAAAAATAGTTGTCATGACATGCTAATTTCTTATAAACAATTACGTATCTCGAAAACGAAAGAAAGCGCTAATCGGATTGCGGAATTTTACATCTCGTTCAAAGGCAATTTTAAAAAAGCAATGTCTTTTTTAAATTTGAAAATTTATAAACAATTTCAAAATTTTGCAATTCTAAAGTGGGAAGGGTTTTCTGATATCCCAGACCCAAAAACTGCGAATTAACAATTTAGCAACAATTAATAATTTTATAAACAATTCCGAAATGTGCGCTATTCCTGCCGGGGAGTGTCCCCAAATTGCCCCTGATTTGATGATAGCAAAATAACAATTTTGACATGAGATGCAAATTAATTGCTTAATATCTAGTTTAATTGTTACTTTAATGATAATTATACAGCTAGTCTTTGAATTTTACTTTCTTTTATTGAAATGGTTCCCTAGAAGTCCTAACGATCCGAGAAAGACAGTATTTTGCATTTTTGCAAATGTAATATACAAATGAACAATTGAAAATATGCAATTATAATCGTTTTTCTCATAGCAAAATTCTGTAGTAAACTGGTCATTTGATAAAGTTCATAAATTGCGTTTGGACAAGAATATTGGAGTTTAAATATCTATAAGAACGTAATTGTTCTAAAATTAGTGTTATTTTATCTGATATCAATGTAATTTCTTCAAAAAGAATTGGGTTAACAGTGGTTTAGTGCTATGAGTTCATATATATTTCAATGAATTTACTTTCATGTTCATTCAAGTGTTTCTTTCATGTATTTTTCATTTGAAAATACTTCCACATCTGAACTGGCGGCGCCCGTCATTTTGTACGACGTAATTTTGTTAGGGCACTCCCCCCTGCGTTGAGATTGGCTACGATGGTTTGTGAGGCTCCGCCCTGCGACGTTTCGTCATGACAAGGGCTGTCCAAGCCGTGCAAAAGCTGAACTTAGCCGCAGACGGCCGCGATCAATTTATGTTTCCAGTACTGTACAATTTATAGCTTCTTTTTTGGAAAGAATGTCACCTGGAAACAGAACTGTTCTTACATATTTAATAAACAGGGCATATCGTTTGCTTATGACATAAAGAGGATAGGACCTAGGATCAAAATTTGCGGGACCTGATTTTCAATTAGCAAAGAATTGGAAAGAACAGTAAACAATGTCCTTTCGTGCCAGAACGGTATTTCTACTCTTCGAGTTCGATGTTTAAGGTATGAGGTTATCCAGTCTAGGGGAGTACCATGAATTCCATATGAAGCCAATTTTGAGAGCCAGATGTTATGTTTAGAAACGTCAAAAGCTTTCGAATGATCAAAAAATATACCAATGTTTGCTTTATTGTGGTCCATTGATGATGCAACATCTTTAAGAAAGGAAAAATGACAGTTTCCGTAGATTTTGATTTTTTAAAACCGTGTTGTCAGTCTAAAAACGCTTAGTTTTTTGAGAGAAAATCTTCCATTTGAGTGTAGAAGAGCCTCTAATATTTTTGAGAAAACTGACAAAAGAGAAATTGGCCGATCATTTTGAATTTCGTTTTTGTTCCCTCTTTTCTAAAGTGGCTAATTTGCTATTTTGAAAATATCTGGAAATATTACTGCGTAAAGAAGCATTGAAAATGTGAGTTAACGGATGTATAAAGGCAAGTACACAATTTTTAATAAACAGTCCGGAAATTCATCTAAACCAGATGAATATTTATTTTTTTAGTTACTGACTACTTGGAGGATTTTGTTGGAAAAGTTTCGGAAATAAACATCGAAACGGAAATTTTTTGGGAAGCGTATGATAGTTGAATTTTGTGGCTTTAGTCCCTTCGTGAGATCAGCCGCAATTCTAGAAAAGTGTTAGTTGAAGAGATTTGCAACTTTTTTCCGATTACTCGCTCCTCTTTCATTATCCTTTAAAACAACATTCTCTACAAGGAATCAAGGTGAAGTAGTATTTTTTACGATATTCCACATTGCTTTAGTTTTGTTGCTAGCGTTCAAAATATTCCGATTAATTTTCACTATTTTGACCTAAACTATTACTCTCCTTAAAATTCTTTTCTCTTCTCGGAAGTAGACATGGAAACCGAGTGATACGTTATGATGTTTAGAAATAAAGTAAAGGGTACGTTACGACTCGATGTTTTCATTCCTTGTGTGATCCAAGTATTACTTTTCCGTGAAATGTTTAATTTTCTCTTTTTAAGAGTAAAGCACGCGTTAAAGTGAAATGAAAGCTTTGAGAAAAATAAATTATATTTTTCGTTTGTGTCGACTGCGTTATAAACTGCGTGCCATGATTCCTTCAGCAAGTAGCCCGTAAATAATTGAAGAGTAATATAAACTGTAGTGAATTCCCTATACATGTATGTATTATTTATTGTGTCAGTGTTCATGTTATTAGTAATTGTATCAATTTGTGCAGCGTGGTCACTGTAACCTAGATTATTAGTTATTATTTCGTATCTAGTTGTGGTTTTGTTGATTATAATTTGATCTAATGCTTTTTGTGATTTAAATGTATTCCGTGTAGGTACATTCACTGTAGTATCTAAATTAAAAGAATGAAGTAAATTGAGAAACTTCTCTTTTTCGTGGGATTCGCTCAGAAATTCAATATTGAAGTCTCCACATACAACAGTGGATCTTAAAGAGATATTACTAATTTTGTTCAAAATTATCTCAAGATTTTCTAAGAAAATGAAATAATCTATTGCTCGCTTTGTTGGAGGTCAGTAGATGCAAAGTAAAATAATTTTGCCCGTAGTAAGATGTACGACTGTTATTTCAAAAACTTTTTCAACTGCATATAAATTGAATTCTGACAAGACGGTAGAATCAATATTATTTCTTACGTAAATAGACGAACCTCCGTAAGCAGGACCCTTATTTGATTCCCTCGCTATACAATACGATTCTGCAAGGTAAAAACTAGGAATTTGGAGTGTGTTTAGATATGAGATAACCAATGTTCTGTAAAGCAAAAAAAAAAATTATTTGACTTTGACCAGACTGTAATGCTACCTCGATAAATTCAATTTTTTAAAAGAGATTGCACCTTATGATACATTATTCGAATCGTTGGCATGTAGTACCTACACGGATGTTTTTCTGTTGCATCTGAGTGTAGTTGCTATTTACTTCGAGTGCGTGATCGAAGGAAGTATCGTGTCCCAGCAGTGTCAGGAGGTGAGGAAGGAGGGGCGACAGATGTAGAGGAATGAATAGTGGAAGAGGTAGTACAAGGATTGGGTTCAGGGAATATGGTAACATGTTGCTCAGATGTAAAGTGACCAGCCACGTTGATGCCATTCTGCTCTCCTATGATGATGACTATCCCGTTCGCTGAGAACTTTTGTGTGGGTGTCCCGTCCCACTCACTGTTAACGTCCGCATACCTCCCGTTAGGTTTAAACACACACGTGACAGAGAAATTGGATGGGAGTTTCCCATTGAGCAGGGAGGAGATTTGTCGCCCATGGGTATCTGCTAAAATTAGTACCATTGGGCTAAGCGGGAATGTCCTTGTTTACGTGTGAGGGTTGCGCAACTCTTACGTGTCTTTGTTTCTTTGCGCTTGCTAGCCTGTTTGCGTCGGTTTGTGGGTGGACGTGTCGATGATGGGTGGTGGTAGTGAGGATTGGGAAGGTAAGGAAAGTCATTGTTATAATCTAATACAGAAAATCTGTTTTCAGTCGTGATTGGTAATGGTGATTGTGGTTTTACTTTCGCGGATAGACGGTTAGACGTTACTGCTGAAGGTCAGATTGGTATAGACTGTTAAGGTGATGATATTAACTTGGTATGGTTTATTTCTTAAAGTCCTGGTAATGACCAAGTAATTAAAAAAATAAAAATTAAATTTTATTTCACACTTAACAATGGAAGATGGGTTCATCAAGAGAGTGAAAGTGCTTATTTTAACTCAGTGAAGAAAATTAAAACCATTAAAACGCAGATAAAACGTGACATTTTAAAAAAGTGTCCCCGTTTTGGAGGTTTGGTTTTTTAGAATTTTTAAATATTAGCTATAGTTTGATTCTCTTTTTTTATTTCACCGTTGCATCTTTCACTTTTGCACATCTTTTCCCCACTATTTTAACGAAGAAGTAATTCCACTGAATTATTAATTTAAGGGAAAATTTTGAAAGAAAATGAAACCTTAAATGACAAAGTGACAAAAAAACATGTATGTGTGTTTGTAAACCAAGCCAGCTTCCTCGTAGCGTGTGCCCAAAGCATGTTTAATCCTGAGGAAACTTGAAATTTATTCTTAGCCGTTGTTTATCAACTGTAGAATGAGAAAATCTTTCGTTGTTAACTTCGTTAATTGTTATTTTCTCGGTACCGTTTACGCAGAAGAGAGAAAGTTATGAAATGCTCTGCGAAAAAGTGGCGAATTTTCGGCAGAAAAATTCTTATTACAGGGCGCTGGTAAAAACTGGATAAATCCAGTTGCTATATTTAGAGAAAAATCCTCTAACACACGGTGTAGCTAGAATCCATGTTTTGTGGGTCATTGATACTAAAAAATCGTATGACAAAAATTCTTTTGCTGTAGGAAAATGGGAAGAACGTTGATGAGAATGGTGGTCTCATTTTCGTTGAAAACTGATTTTAGAAAAGTAATTTTTCGTGAAAGTACAGGCGTGAAAGTGCTCGCTATTTTAGATCCATTAGTTGCTAGTGCCTATAGAGCGTTTAAGCATTTGATTACAGTACAGTGCTTATGGAGGACAGCGTTGCCACTTCTAACACCGCTCACGCGCAACACTCGCCATGCTGATACTCAGATTAATATGGAATTTTACGAACGTGTTTAACACCTTTCAAAATCCATAAAAATACATTTAAATGTGGTATGAACCATTACATATAATGTTTTTCCGACAATTCGCATTCAGACGTTTCATTACGTGGTGCGAGTCAAAGCGCGGAATTCTCCACGCGGCGCCTGTGCTGATGATAAGGTCGAACACATGCATGAATAATTCGAATACAATTAATTATTGTAATATACAAGTTTCAAAATATTCGACATTTTTATACAGTTTTCCTTAATCAAAAATTAGAATCTATCCTTTACATTGAAAGATTCTTTACGGTTTCCTATAATGATGGCAGAGTTCTAAAGTACTTTTGAATCACTTTCGAACGTTGCATAAACTTCAGTAAAATAATTGTCAACAAGTAATGAAATTTTCACTTACCAAAAAGGCTTCAATTTTGTAACGAGTAGTAAATTGTATGACTTTATTATAATTATCAAAATACATTATCATATAAGGTATTTATGGAAGATCCCCTTTAAATAAATATTAAACACTTCAATAACAGCTTCGGAGTTGAAAAATACACCTTATTGACTGTATTCCGACGGATCGCCGATTTTCAACGCACAATGAGCCACAACCCAATAGTATGACTTTCTGATATCTCGCATGGCGTTGAGCAATGCGTATCTGGTCGAGGGGTTATGATTTTCAGCACGGGGCTGTGAGACACATGAATAGACTCCATACCCGTACACCTTCCCACGCCCAGTGAGTAGGGAAAGAGATAATTCCCCTTTCGCCTATGCCTTGAAAGAGAAGCGACCCCAAGGTCGAAATCTCCGCCGACAGCTGATGTCCCTCTCCTTCAATGTCCGGCTGCCACGAATAAATCGCATACCACTTGAACGAAAAAACTTGAATAAACAACGATATGTTGAATGGTAAATCGTTAAAAAATTTTTGCTTTGCTTAATAAGATCTGGGAATGGAGAGTTATGCACGTTAAAATCGAGTAATTTTGACGAATAAAAAATACTATTTTTAATTATTGTATTTTTCTATCCATTTTCATTTTCTTGCGGTATCAACAATGATAACAGGAAAAATGTGTATTCCATACGAATTAGAGTTCATTGTTACTTGTAACATGTTGTAACGCCGCACTGATAACAAAAGGCGATGATGGCTGCCTTTCAGTTGCGTTAATGTAAATTAATACTTGTATTTGTAGAATATTACAATACAATAGTGTTTAATAATTACTATTATATTTTTAGATCTATTTACATTTGTTTGCCACCGCTATCAGTATCGTGTATCTTATACAATGACTTCAATGCCAGAAATATATTTTCGTTTAAAGTTTTGAACAAAAATGTATTGTTTACAACTATTTAATTTTTGCACCAAATGTACGATTTCAAATGATTTTCACAAAAGAAGGTGACTGAGATGTGTTAATTCGGAGATAAATTGTGGGATAATAGTATTATATAGCCATTACTGAATGGCGAGAAAGTACATACTGTTTTAGCACCACTAGTTTAAGATATGTTTATTTGTATTTTACTGTAATAAATGAAATTCAAAAGTAAATACTCTCTTTTTCCTTTCCCAGTCGCCAATTTAGAATCGCTAAGACATATTAAAGATCACCGAACGACATGAGATGTTCGTTCCGAGCGCACCGAATATTGCTTTTATTACCGTCTAACTCAAGAACCATGATTCACACAGAAATGTGGTTGGTCTAATATCAAAATTTGGACTTCCCTTGTCATTTCATTCGCTGAATGTTTGTGCTTTTCTTCAATAATAAAAAACTTTTTTTTTTTTTGTTATTTAAGGTCGCATCAACATCTAAGGTCATTAGCGACCACTATTGCTGTTAACGGTATGGTAACTATGTGGATGAAACGATATGGTGATTGATGATAAGGGGTGAAAGGACGAACACAAATACAACCATGCCCGAGGCGGGACTCGAACCCGCGACCCTTCGGTCCGAGATCACTACGCCACTACTGCCTTAGCGATCTCGGCCACCGGGCCGGCAATAAAAAACTTTCTCGCATGGTAAAAATGTAACGACGTCAAAATGTAGAAGTAAACACACAGTAATCATTTATAATTAATTTCTTCGTAATTAAACCATGAAACTCAATTACAAAATAACCATCACATTGATAGAAGATCTGGGAATAACTGGTAGAAAGCTCATTTGTCTATGATCAACAGAATTGAAGCTATCGTTGAGTAAAAATGTTGAATATTTGCGTTAGAAACAGGATGACCGAGTTTCCTCCGAGCTTCTTCGTGAATTGGCAACATAGCTTGCGATAGAAAGAGAGAGCCTAATGTAAAATTGTATTGGATAGAAAGAGAGAGAGCAATACTCCATAAGGCTCTGTACTGCAATCAAATGCCTGAACGCTCTGTAGGTCCAGGCACCCCGCCGCTTCCTTCGGGCGTGGCAGTCGGCACGAGAAGATGGGAGCGCGAGGCGTTCAGCGTTTTATTACCGAAGGTGCAGGGTAGAAGAGGCGCGGCACGATGAGAATGGGGAGGGCAGACGCTGTTGGAGCTATAGCCCCAGCCCATGGGGCGACACCTGAGGCTGGCACAGCGCGACGCGACTCGCACACAAGTTAAAGGTGAAAGTCAGCCTACCTCCTGCCCCCTGCGTGACAGCATTGTAAAAGGTACCTTAAGCAAAGGAAACACACATGGGACCATTTTATGGCCCCCAATAAAAAAATTTCTCATGAAATGTATTCAGTCTTTGTCAGACATTTCTTATTGGCTGTGCGTGACTTGTTCTCTTGGGGAGGCTTGCAAATTCGGAGAACAAGAAATATAGTATAAATTTCATCCAGGTGTATAAGAACTTTTCAATAAAAGTGTCTGTGAATACAGACTATATGAATATAAAACAGAATATATGGCATTATTTATTGCTTAAATTTTATAAACAAATTGTTTCGTCCAATACAGGAACTTTTTACGAATCAGGAAGTTTGTCTAGAAAGGAAAAGTTACAACATTAACTCTAGAGAAGGTACAGGAGCGGCAAGTTTGGATATACGTAATATGCGACTGACTACCCAATTCGCTCATTTCAATTAACTAGGTGAAACTCGCTCATTAAATGAGCGATGAGAGCCATCGGACGTATTATATTCTCTTTCATCATTTCAAAGAAGTTGCAGATACACCCCTGACTTGTAAATTTTTGACCACTTTGATTTGAATTGTTTTTTCAAATGAAATTCTAAGAAACTGTAACATACAAGAAACTAAGCTATCGGCCCGGTGGCTGAGATCGCTAAGGTAGTAGTGTCGTAGAGATCTCGCACCGAAGGATCGCGGGTTCGAGTCCCGCCTCGGGCACGGTTGTATTTGTGTTCGTCCTTTCACCCCTTATCATCACCATTTCGTTTCACCCTCATAGTTACCATAACGTTAATGTCAATAGTGGTCGCTAATGACCTAGCTGTTGATGCGACCTTAAATAACAAAAAAAAAAGAAAATATGCTGTATTAAAATGAGAGAAACCGTAAATATTTATGGGTGTATTAAAATATTCGAAGATAATACGAACGAAATAATTAATTTGTTGTATTCCATATCGTGTATTCGTAATGAATAGCAAATAAAATTATTTGAAGCGCATTCAAAATTTTAAAAATTCAGGCCAAATATTTCGATTAACTCAATGAGAAAGTAAAAATTATTCTCATTTTTTAATAATTATTACAGATTAAATAAATTTCAGATGTTATAAAAACTCCTATCGCCGGCCTGGTGTTCTTACTACTATCGCCTTATCCTTACGTGTTCTTTCTACAGTTACCCTAAGAGTTAAAGCAATCACTGTGGTCGCTATATGACCAAATTTTTAAAAAACGACAGAAAAAAATCTATGTCTATTCGTAACATTTTGACAAGCAAAATAATAAAGATTATTTTTATCTTGAAGCCCACAAACATTATTAGACCCGCTCAGAAAATGTGAGATTAGAGATAGATAGAGGGAGAGAGACCTGATTACCATTTTTTGTACTCTAAATATATTGTAGATATACACCATTCTGCCTTGTTAACACAATTGCATTTGTGAGTTAAACTGCCTCAAATGACTTTAAATGAAATTTTTTGAAAACTCAAACATTTTCTATAAGAAGAGCTTCAAATTTCACATTTACAGTAACCTTTACACGCCATTTGGCTCCAAAGGTTTCAATGAAAATGGTCATTTATAACCAGGGTTTACTCTTCTCCAATATTTTTAAAGTAATATTTTGGTTTTACCATTAGGAAACCGAAAAATTGAGAAAATGTCAAAAAATGTACTTTAGGCGGCAAGAGATGGCAGCTGGCAAAATGGGGCCAGACCACAAATCATGGAGAGGGGGCAAAGATTACAGAAAAAATG
This sequence comes from Teleogryllus occipitalis, assembly GCA_011170035.1. Lineage (NCBI taxonomy): Eukaryota > Metazoa > Arthropoda > Insecta > Orthoptera > Gryllidae > Teleogryllus > Teleogryllus occipitalis. Next base: position 701,536 of record BLKR01000043.1, on the reverse strand, counting down.
GGGCCAGACTAAGGAAATTAGTCCACACCAAGGAAATTAGAAAACTTTACTACGAAGAAGTCTGTGCCATTGTATAGCACCTTTAGTTCTTTGTGATGTATATTCTGGTCACTTTTTGTTTTTTGGGAATTTGATGAGTTCGAGTTCTTTTAAAATGTTAGCTTTTGAGTAACTTGTAGGGAAGTCCTTCAGCACGTTTGGAAAGTCTTTTTAGACGCGTTGCGTCGATAAGTTGAATTGAGGGCGCAACGAATTTAAAAAAAGGCCATGGATTGAATAGAATTGTTTGCTCTTATCCACACTATAATGTTCGAAATTGCTGTAATCTTCTATTGAAATAAACAATAGTTGAGCACCAGCAAAACCTGGGATTAATATCACTTTTTGTTTGATTGATTGATTTGATTTATTTAAAGTCGCATCAACTACTTATGGTTATTAGCGACTACTTTTATAATTACACAGTCAGTACAAAATAACACAGTAACTCAGAATAATACATATATCGTTAAATACTGTTATAAACTTCAATTTCTCTTATAAAGGTAATGAATTTAATGCACTGTTCTTTGTTATTGAGGTCTTTAGGAGAACTTAAATTGTACTTATTTCTTGAACTTTCATATTTAGGGCATGCAAACAAATGTTCTACTGAAAGGGAAATCTTGCATGAATTGCAGTTATCAGCATCAGTCCTGTTCAATAAGTGGCTGTGAGAAAATTTTGTGTGTCCTATTCTGCATCTTGTCAAGACAACCTGATCGTTTCTGCAGAAGCTGACCGTTGGTTTATCATCTTCAAACTTTCTAACTGATCTTAATTTGCACCCCTGTAAGTTGTTCCATTCATTAGTGTCAAGATCAGCTAATTTGTTCTTGACTCTCTTGAGATATTCTTGATAGATTACTGGTATATCACTTCTAACTACGTTTCGTGCTGCTTCTTTAGCTTTTCTGTCTGCCAATTCGTTTTCTGCAATGCCAACGTGCGAAGGTATCCAGCTCAACGCTATTTCTTTGCCTTGCTTACTTGGTTGATTTTTCCAACTATCTCTTGGACCAATACATTATCAATAGATAGATTCATTATAGAAGATACAGCACTTTTAGAGTCTGTTATTATCATAAATCTTTTTTGATTGGCCCTTGTAATGTATGTAAGGGCCTCTACTATGGCATATAGTTCACTGGACATCACTGAAAAGTCATCAGGTAATTTTTTGGTGATCACCTCACATGAAGCTATTACTGCGCAACCTACGTTGTTTAGATTCTTTGAGTCATCAGTATAAATTTTGTTGTATTCATCATATTTTGCTAGTTCATTTCTTATTTGGACACAGATTTCACGAAGATTTGCATTCTGCTTGTTAGGGATGTTCGCAAATTCAATAACGTTGATGTCTCGTATTATCCAATGAGCATTGTCAGGTAAGGTCGTAATCCTTAGGAGTGGAAGTTTCTCTTGTATCTTCTCTAATATCTGAATTGCCCTTATTGCTAAGGGCCTCGGGAGCTTCTTTTTATAATTTAATGTTCTATAATGTTTGTATGCATATTCGAATACTCTGTTTATTGGATTCAATTTGTTGGCTGCTACTTTGATCGTATATCCTATAATTAGGTTTCTTCTACGTTTTTCTAAAGATAATATATTGGCTTCACACAAAATGCTCTTAGTTGGGCTGGTCTTAAAGGCCCCACACGTCAGTCTCGCTTCCATATTATTGATAGGATCCAGCAATCTCTTGATATTCTTCTTGGCCGCATCATATAATATACAGCCATAGTCCAATTTGGATCTAACTATTACCTGGTAAGTTCATCTTATAATCGTATAATCCGCACCTCAGGATGTATGGCTGATGACTTTGACAAGACTCATTCTTTTGGTGCACTCATTCTTTAAATTCTTGATATGTGGAACCCATGTCATCTTTTCATCTAAAATCATTCCTAAAATTTTAATTTCCTTACTCTGTTTCAACTTATGCTGAATCGTTATGCTTATCGTTTCCTAGAGAAAATTATGAACGTGGATTTTGTCTTGGAAATCTTGAGCCCAGTTTTCTTTGAAAATTCCATGGCTGCGTCTAAGATGTTTTGCGCCTTTTTTCTAATAATGGAATATCTTTGCCAGGTATGCTAAAATTGCTATCATCCGCATACATATTGATGACAGCTGGAGGTTTAATTTTGTCTTGGAGGTCATTGATGATAAGTAAAAATAGAGTTACACTAAGTTCCGATCCCTGCGGGACGCCATTCATAACTTCATAGCTGTCTGATAAAATTCCGTTTACTCTAACCTTGATTGAGCGTTCTTTTAAGAAATTGTAAATGAACTTGCTAATGTTGCCTTTAATTTTAGCCGACGTTATTATATTTACAACCCGTCTTCTCCACACCATCTCATAGGCTTTTTCAATGTCTAAGTTTAAAACTAATATGTTCATATTATTAGCAAAACCGTTGTATATGCTGTTTTCTAGTGAAGCAAGACAGTCCATTGTTGAACGATTTTTTCGGAAACCGCTTTGATATGGTAATCAGTTGATGCTTTTCCAAGTACCACCTCAATCTCTGATTCACTATTTTTTCTAGAAGCTTACATAAGCAGCATGTTAAAGCAATAGGTCTGTAGTTGCTTATCAAAAATTTATCTTTCCCTGGTTAATGTATCGGTACAATGATAGCTTCAGACCACTTTTTAGGAAATACATTGTAAATGAAAATCAGATTGTATATATGCAACAGATACTTTATTGCAGATGAAGGCATCTTCTTGATGAATACATTGGGGATTCCATCAGGGACGGCACTGGTGTTTTTAAGTTTGCGTATTGCTTCATGTAGTTCTCTGAGTGTGATAGGAGCGTTTAAATGTTGAATATCATTATCTACTGTGCTTCCTTCTTCAAGATCGGGTTCAATTTTCTCAATTTCTTCTTTGTACTTGATGAAGGTTATATCATAATTGTGATCACTGGAATTTGATGAAAATAATGTTCCAAAGCTGTTTGCAATATCGCAAGGGTCATGTATGTTGGTACCATCGGGAGTGTAGAGTGAAGTAATGCTGGTACTTTTGTATTTTCCATTTATGGCGTTGATTCTTTTCCACGCTTCTTTGCTGTTTGTATTGGAATTAATGGATGAAATAAATTGCCTCCAACATTTTCTTTTGGCCTCTTTTATTATTTTCCTTGCTTTTGCTCTGGCAGACTTGAAACGGATTTTGTTTTCATCAGTATTGTGCCTCTTAATTTAACAATTGCTTATATTTCTTTACTGCCTCCTCACAGTCATTTGATCACCACGGTAACTTCCTTTTGCCTATTTTGCCAGTATTTTTCGTAATGGTTTCCTCGGCGGTGGTCATTACTATTTCTTCAAATCTATCTAAATTTACATCTATTTGGTTGAAGTCAAAATCATCATTACCGTTTAAATGATTAATTTTTTCTACAATAATTCACTGATATAAGCTCCAATTTGCCTTCGAAAAAATCCATTGGGGCGCATAAATAACCTCAGTTTCCGGTGTGTCCTCGAAGGTCACGGTGATAGGATAATGGTCGCTGTTGAATAAATCATCGAGAACATTCCATTGTAAATATCTTACTAGATTCGGCGTACACATACTTAGATCGATAGTGATTACATTTCCTGTTGCCACGTTAAAGTATGTAGGCTTATTGTCTTCATTTAATAGAACAAGGTCTTCTTTCTCTGAAAAATCATCTACTACTTTCCCCCTAGTATCCGTTCTTTCTGAGCTCCATTGTGACAATTAAAATCACCTACTAAAATCAATGTTTTTTAAGTTGTTGAATTAAACTTTCAAGTTCACAGCTACGCAGTTGAAATGACCTTGGAATGTATATATTACACATGATGTTCCTAGCTCCTATATTTATCGAGACGACAACCACTTCAAGATCACTTGTTATTTGCACTTCACTACTCACTAACGATTCACGAACATAAATTGCCACACCTCCGTACGTATCCGTTCCCTACGTATCTTCCAAAAATTCTTTGAGTTGTTCATAATTAAGAACATTGGAGGTTACTTCTATTTTTTCTTTAACTGGAGCTAACTGTTCACTAATGTTCTTTTTCTCACTTTTGTTTTCAGAGTTGTTTTCACGGTTGATCTTCTTTTTCTTCTTTTTTGCAGGTTTAGCAACCTCATGTGCTCTTTCTTCCGAACTATTCAGGGTTAGTTGAGATGTTTTATTGCTAGATGTACTTGTAATCTGCGACTGTGTTCTTTTAGTTGTCTTTCCAGTCTCAATTGGGGGAAAGTCTTAATCAAAAGTAGAATTATCGTTGTGTTTGTTCTCAATGTTCACGTTTGTTGCTTGTACTAAATCTACATTGCTATTGGAATTAATATTGTCTACATTTTTACATTTTCTTGCTACATGACCTTCTTCCTTGCATTGATAACATTTAATAGTGCCATAAGATATATAAACCCAATTTCTCTCTCCTTTATACTCAACTGTTATAGAATCAGGTAATTTGCTTAGTGAGTCTTCCGGTACATACATTTGCCTACGTAAACTTAAAATATGTGTGAATTCTTCTTTTTCAAAACCCGCTCGAAGGAAAGACACTTGTGAACTTCGCACTACATTCAATTTATCAAGTTCTTCTTCAATTATAGTATTAGGGATCATTGGATATACATTTGAAAGAACTACTCGCCGCTACTTACTGACAAATGGTCACATATTTTGATCACTGCCATCAATATTAATAGTTTTATATTTATCTGTTATTTCATTAACTAGTTCTTTACTGCTGAGAAAGATGCACACTCTGCTGTTCGAGATCTTCGATGCGTATATTATGTTTCGTGGTGAAACAATAGTAGCTAAAGCTTCTACATACCTTTCAAGTGATGTGCTATAATCCTTTCCATCAATTAACAAACCTTGTTCTTTGTCCGGATACATAGAATTCTGTACGATTTTACTCCAGTTAGTGCGACCTGAGGCGGGTTGGCTCCTGTAGTCAGAGGCCTTCCCTTCAGCCGATGCTTCGTGCCGATGCGAGGTCATTTCACGTCTTATAGGGGAGGAAAATAAAACAGTTTTACACTACTCTTGCAGTATTTGCTGTTCACTAAAATGTCCACTAGTAACACTCAAACTAAAGAGAATCACACGCTCTCCACGTGCAACGAATACTGTCACGGCGTACAGCACGATGTTGACTCGACCGCTGCCTGTGACGAACTGAATATCACTTTTTGCGAGTGATTTACTCTGAAAGATTATTTGCCTACTTATAATCATCTATGTTGTTTATAATTAAGGGCGGAAGTTTTAATGTTGTTCTGGGATCTTCACTATCTTTGAGATATTGTAGCTCTTCGAATCGTGATGAAGTTATGATGAATGAAGCATGATACATTGTATACTGGCATAAAGTGTTTATTTTCACTTTTCGTTTACTTACGTTTGACTACATTGATTGGCGTGTTTCGTTTAACGTTATAATTTGCATCTCTTCACTAGGTGCTTCTAAGGCTAGGTTGTTTGTTGTTGGTTCAACAGTTGCTCTTGTTCAGTAGAAGGTTGTTGTTGCTAAAGAAGTAGTAGCTGCTGTTGCTGATGAAGTTGCAATTGTTGCTGCGTCTGTTGGAATAATTATATTTGAGTTGCTGTGGAATCGTAATGAGCCCTGTTGTCGCATGTAAAGTTTCCATTGCATTCACGAACACGTTTGATGTGTTAAGTAGCCCCGGCTCGGGGCTCGTTCAGTATTTGTCACCCATAGTCTGGTTGTTATTGCACTCATTGTAAAAATGTTTAAAATATAATGCTACGAACATAAACTGATGAATATTATGATGTATAAATATTCTTTTTATAATAGTTATAATAGATATTATGATATTGTTGTGCGAACGACACTAGTTCCACTATCTAGACACACTCGCGGTGAGAGACATGTGGCTCCCAATTTACACGGCACGGCATCTCGGAACGAACTCTTGCTATAACTGTTTTCTTTATTCATTTTTAGGCATATTGTGAAACGAAAATTCAATTTTGGAGCTATCACGAGTGGCCAAAAGTTTTCCTTAGAGAATTTAGCCTTGTCTGCAAAAGCCTCTGAAAACAACGTATCTTTTATATTTTTTGCAGTAAACAGCAAGGAATTAACTTTTAAAATACGTGTATACGATTGTGTACTACATAAGGTCTGTAAGGGCTAGAAACCTGTCACGATTCTTTGTCCAAGACGGTTGGAATCTGAAAATCAAACTCATGCAACGTTTCAACAGTAGTGGTATAATGTAATTTTGTCGGCAGTAAATGTACCTTATGTGATCTTATGTGTTTTAGTTGCTGTTTTAGTGACATTTTTTCTGATCAGTATAGGAGGAACAATTGCAACATACAATACATGAAAATATATCTTTTTCCCAAAAGTGAAAATTGGACATTAACGCTTTTTCATTAAATTTTGTTTTGTTGCAATCTTAGTCATTACGCTGGTTTAAATTAAAATTATCAGCATCTCTTTTTTAGAGCCATATTAACAAAATACACATGGAATATAGTAATTATCAAAGGTTATCTGAATATATTGTTGTTATTATTATTCCATTTATACCATTATTATTATTATTATTATTATTATTATTATTATTATTATTATTATTATTATTATTATTCCGATTTTCCCACTCTCTGCATTATGTGCAAGTACATTCGACTTACCAGTCACTCATCCTTCGTACTACTTGTGTATATTTCGCGAAATTTCATTTCCACGTGAGATATGGCATAATAATAGGAGGGAATACATCTTATAGCTCCCAGACTTTTAGATTAAAAAAAAGAATTGTACGAATCATAATCAAATTCCACTCACGTGATTCTTGTAAGCCTCTCTTTATTAATCCAGGAATTTTACTATTACCTTGTCTCTTGGTTTACAAATTAGGAATGTTTGTGAAAAATAACTTACTTAAGGGCGGGAGTAGATTTTCAGCAAACGCTGATGTCCAAAACTACAACACTCGACGTAGTAATCATACTCATCAGGTGACAGTATCAACAGTTCACTACAAAACTAAAGGTACTACAGATGGCACTGACATTCTCGTAGCATATTGTTCTAATTCCCTTGGTGTGGTCTGGCTTTATGGTCTTGCCCCTTTCTCCGGCCAGCTGCCATCTATCGTCGGCCAAAGACAATTTTTTAAACATTTTCTTAATTGTTTGCTTAAAGAAGAAATAGCCTCGTACTAAATAGAAATTTTAGTTTAAAAATTTAAAGCTGTTTTTAATAAATGGTGATTAAGCATTACTGTAAATGCGAAATTTGAAGCAATTTTTCACAAACATCTATTGAGTTTTCAAAAATAATCATTTGAAGTACTTTGAAGTACATTCACTCACAAATGTAATAATGTATACAACTCGATGAATTTATGTATATTAACGGCGTGAGAGGTATTTCACAAAAATTACATTTGTGTCATTCTTGAAAAAAACAATACATACAACCAAATGAAATTTACACCACATGAAACAGTGCAATTAGCACTATCCATTGAAAAAGTTTGAAGAGAAAATGTGAAGATATTTTTGAGAAAATGGCGTTTGAGCGTTTCTAAAAATTTGGCGTTTGAGCTCATTTTTACACGAAACTGTTGAGTTTTCGAGAAACTTTATTTGACATTATTTAAAGCGCATCAACTCATAAATACAATAACGTGAAGAAATTGTATCAAATGTAAATATTACCGATGTGAGAGACAAGTCAAAAAAACAAAATTTTGTAATTTTTGAAAAAAAATAGATAAATAGGACAATTATGTCATCGTATAGGGTTCGTTTGGAACTAACTCTACCAAAAATTGAAAGAAAAAATTTGGAACCATTATTGAGAAAATCATGTTTTTGTAATTTTTTTAAATTGCAAATATTGCATGCACTATTGCACGAAAACTAATAAAATGTCTAAAAAAATACTCGACCTATTTATGTAAAAGAAGGAACTATTTATGGACAACAAATTTCATTAGAAGAAAAAATATCTGTCTTCAATTTTGTAGTTGTAGGAAGACGCCGAAAACAATTCAAACTTTTCCAACTTTCAAAAATTCGGAGTTAACTGCAAAAATCGGACCTATGCCGAATATTTTACTAGTATATTTTACTTTATTCATACAAGAAATAAAAAAAATTGTGGCGGTTTTTGAGAAAATTTTCAAAGAGTCCTGGGATCTTCATATAAAGTAACCCCAAATTTTAAAGAATGCTTTTCAAAATTTCAAAGCTTCAACTAGAGCCAGATGTACAAGGGTTTCTTCAATTTGGAGAAGATCCTACGTGTGGTGTAGGCGCTAGTAGTGTTCACATGGACAGGCAGGTAGACAGACAGACAGACAGGCAGGTAGACAGACAGACAGGCAGGCAGGTAGACAGACAGACAGACAGACAGGTAGACAGACAGAAAGACAGGTAGACAGGTAGACAGACAGGTAGACAGACAGACAGGCAGGCAGACAGGCAGGCAGACAGGCAGGCAGACAGGCAGGCAGGCAAACAGGCAGGCAGGCAGGCAGACAAGCAGGCAGACAGACAGACAGGCAGACAGACAGGCAGACAGACAGACAGACAGACAGACAGACAGACAGGCAGGCAGGCAGGCAGGCAGACAGACAGGCAGGCAGGCAGACAGGCAGGCAGACAGGCAGACAGGCAGACAGGCAGACAGGCAGACAGGCAGACAGGCAGACAGGCAGACAGGCAGACAGGCAGACAGGCAGACAGGCAGACAGGCAGACAGGCAGACAGGCAGACAGGCAGACAGGCAGACAGGCAGACAGGCAGACAGGCAGACAGACAGATAACGTTTTAGAAAAAGCACAATTTCGGTATCAGGGACCCCCAAAGTATTTCCGTTGAAATCTCGAAATCGATTTTCTGCAGCCGTACAGAACTTTCTCAATACTACGTGTATTACTCCCGTACATACGTATGTATACGAGAAATAAAAATCACATACAATAGTATATGTACCGTCGCTTGCACAAAATATGGGCAATGTCCTGAGCCGAACTTTACCAAATTTTTCCGACCCCTGCCCCGCCCTGCGAGATCAGGCTCACCAATCCACTTTAGCTTTATTTCAAAGAGGCGGGACTATTCATCGTGAACATTATAAATTGGCGGTGATCGCGAGTTATATTACAGTAAATATTTGAAAACAAATTTAAAACAACCAACAGTTTTACACAAAATGTAGTATTTGTAAAACTGTTTAATTAAATATGTAGTATATGAAAACCCATTTAATAAAATAAATAAATGCATGCTATTTACTAGTAAAACACTTTAAAACACATATAATATGCTTGTTTTGCAAAAAATAACACTTGACAACAAGTAATGAGCTCCAGATTTACATTTCATCGTTTATTATAGTAATATTTATTATACAATGCAAATAATTAGCCACAGTAACCTGGCTAATCTAGTTATTTTATTAGAAAAATAAATAACTTGAAAAAATGCAGCTGGTTGCTCGTGGCACATAGTGAAGTCGCTAGCCTTTCACTAAAGAGGTCCGGGTCGATTCCCGTCGAATCTCATATGAAATTTGTTCCAACCAAACGAGTTTGGATTCACAATAGTTAGTCCAACCCCTGTGAAGTCCCCTAAACCGTAGCCCTATCCTTATTCCTTCCCAATTCTAGCCACTTGGTAGTGACGCAGGAGCGCGTAGAAGGAGGCGCGTACTCAGAGACGCTACTTGGCGGTCCTCTTGACAACTGACTGCGACGTTACTTGCCATGACATAAAGTTAATGTAGGATTACTCCCCAAGCGCGCAAGTTAATGGAGGATTACACCCCTGAGCAAAGCGCTGAACGCCCTTATGGGGCTTGGAGACACGTTGCGTCAATCTGTAGACGCAACAAATTAAAAAAAAACGTTTTAGAGTCAGTTGCACAACCACCTCTCCAAGATAGCAACTTTTAGTTGTGAAATAGTTCTTCATTCGTTTCTCAAATGAACGAATGCAAAAATACTGTATGGTCACGTAATATATTATTATATATTGTTTTGTTATATAAATTACTAAACAAAATAACATTTAAAGTTAATTTAGTTACAACGTAAGTTTTCTACTGCAGACATTATTCGCAAGTTCAGCTCTAAGCAAATAAATGATTTATGATCTTTTATTTTGGGGATCACAATTACTTTTTTTTATCTAGGGCTTTTATCAAGCCGACAGCCAGTTACCCTTCACGCCCCGAAGGGACGCATATTCGACCATACACTAGACACCAACACACTTGCGGGCTCCTCTGATCTGGGGTCAGCAGAACGCGAGGCCCTCCGCGACAATGCATACATACAAAGTCGAGGGACAAACAGCCATGCCCAAGGCGGGACACGAACCCGCGACCCTTCGGACCGAAGCGCTGAGTCGGTACTCGCTCTTAGCCACCTCGGCCATCCAGGTCGGCTCACAATTACTTATTGTCTTTTATATGCTGTTCTTTAGAGCAAATATTAAATATCATATGTGATACCTAGCCTTTTACGAATTTTGCATAAGAATAAGAAACGAGATATGATTCTTTAAAAAATATTTTAAAATTTGAATGTTTGCAAAGCAAGAAACACCAGCTTTTGTCTATTACGTAAACACTTGAGGGCAACACACGTCAATATAATACATTGTTTACATGTACTTTATGTATGATTTCCAATTCAACGCCATGAAATTAATTTTTGTACGAAAATGTAAAGTTCGTATTATTGAAACAATTTGTATTTTCACGTTACGATATTTTTATTTTCGGAAGACGAGCAATGCAAGCAATGTTTTTCACATGTGATCGGAATGGAATTTTTATACCCACTTCTTCTGGATAAGCAGAACACTGTTTTTGCTAATCCATTAAGGAATCACTAGCGAACCATCTATATTATAAAACATTTCTAAATTGTATTTTTTAATATTGTTTCTAAATTTTATAAAACGTAAATTTATATCACGATCATCTATAGAAGAAATATAGTGAAACTCTTTTGTATATTGGTATGTTTTTACAAAATCGTGTATTTTGTAAAAATAGTGAATATTGTTACAAAATTGAATTTTGCTTATTTGTTGCACATTGTTTTCATTTTTACATTTTTTACATAATTGCCAATTATGTTATTGCTATATCTCCACTAACGGATTCCCAGTAATAATAATTTGCACATTTATATTTTTTATGTTTGAATTTTTAATAAATATTGTGAACACTATAAACAATTATAATTTTTAACTTCCTTGATTTCCAAAATATTTACTCATGTTATATACATTTATAAAAAATTGAGTAAAGTAATAAAAAATTACTTGATGTTGATTTTTTAAATTATAACTAATAGATGTGTGATCGGGGAAACGAGCTACTACTATGAACATCCTATTCATTGATAGTTTATGTTCGTATCTTTCACGCAGAGACAATTTTGCAAAGAAAATCTAATTAACACAATGATCTCAAATGGCCATTATTTATTCATGTTTGGTTTTAGGGGACATTTAATACGCAAGTAGGCGTTTCAGGCCTGGAAGAAGGAGAAATGTACACTATTGTTTTTGCCTCGGCGACCAGATCTTCAGGGTCCCCATTGTGACCTTTCACTTATTTTAGGAATTCTATATGACGAGGTTATATCAATTTCAAACCTCGCGTATTCACCAAATATGTGACCGCTCCCAACTATGGGATACAAATGAGCGGATCACTCTAATAACTTAATGTTACTACTTGACATATGACCTGGTAAATCAATGTCACATCAAAATTTAGGAAGATTTTCTTATGTCCTAATCATCCTACAGGAGTGGGTTCGTCTTTTATCCTGCTTTTGAGTATTAAAATAAATACAGGCAAGTTAACTTTTAACTTTAACAAAGTTTTGATATATTCTACCAAATCTTCTGATACAATTTCGTTAAGAATTTACACATTACCTAGAAATTCATATTACTTGCTGTAGTGTTCAGCAATTTCCTAAATATTGATCAACTGCAGTTGTACCTTTTCAATTTGTAAAATACTTTGAATGACCCAATATAATCTTTCACTTTTACACAAACACAATGAAATACCTTTATACAATTCACAAAAAAAACAACATCAAATCACATACACTGCTGAAAGAAAAATTACATGTGCAATATACACTTTGCATATACCTTTTAAATAAACTGGTACAATGAATGAGATCCCTTTAATAAGCGGTTTTACTGTCACGCAACTTATTAACCTTTTTACTATTTAATTAAAAACAATTTAAATCATGAATTGCAGAAAAGAATGCTCATTAGAAGAACAAATATAGTAGTTAAACAAAAGAATTAAAAGAATAAATTTTACACCTTTTTGCATGAACAATTTATCTGAATTCTCGTTACGATGGAAAAATACTGAAAAGTTACGCTTAATAGCCGATAATTTAAATGCCTGACTATCTCTGTCTGGGCGTGAGGTGAATTCTATATATTCTTATGCGTGATTTCCCCTCCTCTCAATTGTTCTTTTAAAAGGGATTTTGTCGAAGTTTTAAAATCTGGTCTTTTTGACTCACGACGTCGCCGCGATGACACGTTCCTGCCACTCTAGACGACGGCGATGGTCCCGTTGCGTCCAAGGTCGAATTAGCCTCTTGCGTCGTGAAAAACCGTCCCTCGTCGATTTGTTGCACGCCGACCTCGCGAAGTGACACAGCTCACCGGTGGTCTCCAACGAATATACGTTATTCCTTACTTGGAATGTCTAAGCAAAATATAACTAGCAATAAAAAAAAAAAAAAGCTTTTGATGGTTATAATTTGTTGGATCTCCTCTCGTTCAGTATCAGATCGCACACCGCAAGACAGTACAGGTCCGTTCCGTCCGAAGGTTCACAGCAGAAAAAGCGTTTTTCCCTGTGGTGCTGATCGCGCCGTCATTAATTCTTCAAGGCGATTCCTGATTGGATGTTGATTTCTACATGAGTGCGTTCAGAACTTTTACTCAGAATCTGATACAGAATATCCTTTCTTGCTGGCGCACACCCTTGTAGTTCAGCGGTACTATTACTGCTTTGGTCGTAGTTTAACATTGTCGCCCGCTATTTAAACAATGTAACCGACTTACTTAAGTCTACGGGTTCCGGAAATGATACTAAATATTTCAACATTAACTCGAGAATATATGTTGGATACTATGAGATAAAAATAATGAACAAATCACTGGAGTTTTAAAAAGCTCTTTCTAGAAATACTGCATCAAAAGTTCTACTGGCAAATGTAATTAGATTCTCTTAAATTCATCGATAAAATTCCTTCCGCTGACCCAAATGTGTGATATCGACGGTTGCGAGGGAGATTATTTAGGTATGTTATTGGTGGGTCGAAAATATATTTTATTCACGGAACTGACACTTCATTTGTGCAACCTATAACAAATGTAGATTTAATATTTGTGATAGCTATCTTTTTTTACTTAATACCCTTCAATATTACCAAATATTATTTTAATATATCACTCAATATTTCAAAAACTTAATTCATTGAAATCTTTTTATATATTGAAACAAGCCGTTCTTGTTTACCAGCTAAATTTGTAATTTTACGAATTATTAAGTTAGATTCATGACTTGTTTCATTTGAATGACACTACTAACTATTTTTCTAATAATGTAGTTATTGATTTGAGTGACTGGAAATAATTACGACTATAACCCAGATGGTTTCTACGAAATTAAATATTTCTCATCCAAAATTATGTAGTGTTAGCTCAGTTAATTGGGTTCGAAGTTCATAATTGTTGCTACTTACTCTGCAACCAATTACTCAATCTGCCATCCATACGGAGTGGCGAGGAAAATCTTATCAAATTATCTACTACTGGATTGCACGTAACGAATAATGATAATCAGCTTATTTATTTATTTATTTATTTATTTTACGTCAAAAAACATCTGAAACTGCGTATGACGTGTTAAGGGGAGAATTGAATTCTGTGCACATTTTCAAAATTCTGTGATTCCTACACTAAGTCATATACTACTTGAATTTTGAATTTAAAAAATTCGCTCCCATGTAGCAAAATCTATTTTCAAGGGTATATAAGCAATATATTTTAGGCTCTTATCCATGATGTCCTTCGTCAAGGAATAATACTTCCTGCCGCAACAACATGGAAACGATAATTTGAATAATTATATTTCCCAATGAATTCTAGAAGACGCGCACAGATAATGAAGTTACATTTATGTCCAGAAGCAAAGCAAGGGGACATCTCAAAATTTGCTCAATGGATCAGGGAAACTGGATGAAAAAACTGATCGAGATGGGGGTCATTGTTCCGGAGGCTGCAGTACAATACGTGTTACAGGTTGTTTATACACATTCATACAGTACAAATGGTAAATAATTCATTATGGATCATTGTTAAAATTAATGTTACTTTTCTTGTGATGCTCAGTGTAGTCTCTAATTGTATAGAAACAGTTATGCAGCAGAAAAGATTTCACTTGGGGTTTAAACTTTTCTATTGAATTTAATCGTTTAATGCCATCTGGCAAAGTGTTGTAAAATAATTTACGTGTATTGTATGTGAATTTTTTGTAATGAGCTGTTGATTCTGTACCCTGATGAATATGATTTCTATGGCGAGTGTTATAGTAATAGACATCGGCATTTTCTGAAAATATATTCCCGCCCTTAAGCAAGTCATTTTTGACAAAAACAACTGATTCGTAAATAAACAGACAAAGTAATGGTAAAATTCCTAGATTAATGAAGAGAGGCTTACAAGAATCACGTGGGTGGGATTTGGTTATTATTCGCACAATTCGTTTTTGTGCGAATAATATGCCATATCTCAGGCGGGAATGAACATTCGCGAAATACACACAACGAGCAGTATGAAGGCCGACTGAATTTGCAAGAAATCTGAACGCGTAGCATAATGAACTTAATTTTGTGTTCAATTCATTTAAATGGACGTTCCATTTAAGGTTTGACTGAATTGAGAGACCTAAAAATTTGGTTGCCTTAACATCAGTCAATAGTACACCGTTCATTTTCAATGGAGCACAGAATTATTTGAAATGGAAAACTGCATTAAAACTGTTTTCTTTTCGTTTACTATTCATTTGTTATTTCAAAACCAGTTTGAAACATCTGACATTGTCCTATTTACGGTTTCTTTATTGCAAAGGATGTTCGTATAATCCGCAAAGAGAAACGTTCTTCCGTTTCAAATCGTCGAGGGCATATCGTTTACGTATAGTAGGAAGAGAATAGGGCCTAAAATCGATCCTTGAGAAACTCCACGCGCAATGGGCAAAGAGTCGGAAAGGTGCGTACGTAATGTTCCATCAATCTAGTAAGGTATTTTCACTCTCTGATATCGTTGTTTAAGGTACGGACATAACCAATCTAGAGCAATACCACGGATTCCATATGAAGGTAATTTTGAAAGTAAAATGTCATGATCAATGACGTCAAACGCCTTTAAGAGATATAAAAATAAGCCAATAGGTGACTCGTTTTGATCCAATGATGAAGCGACATCTTTAAGAAAAGAAAATATGTATGTTTCCGTTGATTTTGATTTTCTAAATCCATGTTGCCAATCTGAAAGCGCTTCGTGTTTATTGAGAAAGGTTTCCATTCGTACGTAAAAAAGTCTCTCTAATATTTTTGAAAAAACTGGTAGAAAAGAAATGGGCCGATAATTCTGAATTTCATTTTTGTTGCCTTTTTTGAAGAGCGGCTTAATTTTAGCTGTTTGACAATATCTGGAAATGTTCCAATTTATAAGGATGCATTAAATATGTGAGTTAACGGGTGTATAATGGCATACGCACAGGTCTTTAACAATGAATCCGGGAATTCATCTAAACCGGACGAATATTTATTTTTTAGTTTACCGAATATTTTGAGAATTTTATAGGAAGAAATTTCGGAAACGAATATCGTGTCTAAAATTTTGGTGAACTGTCTATTATTGAGTTTTGTGGCTGAAGACTCTTAGTGAGATCGGCAGCAATTATTGAAAAGTTTTGGATAAAGAGACTAGCCACTGTTACCGTATCGTTCACATTTATATCGTTGTATTTTAAAACAACATTCTCTACAAGGTTTCTATTTGATTTGGCCGTATTTTTTATTATGTTATTTTAAAGTAACAAACATTCTTTTAAAGTAACAAATTGGAATTTATTATAATGTGAAATATGATTCTAATAACAGTTAAACATGAATTGCTACATCGTTAAGCCAAAATGAAATTATCTTTGGTCATGACCAGCTCTCTCTATCTTGTAATAATTATAAATCAACCTTGTTATATTCACGGATCTTCGCGTGCTCTTCACTTCTCCATTCGATGGCGCTCCGTAGAATCTTCTGCATTCTTCGCAGCAGAGTCTTCTTTCTTCATAAAGTCCTCCGCCTAATGTTCGCGATCAAGTTTTAATTTTCCCAGCGATACTATTATTACCCGTTACTTCCCTTACTCGCGTCACAGGTGGACGCCTATGCACGTATTGACTCATACTTTGTAGAATTCCTCACTCTTTTCCCACAAGAACGTTTTATCCTAATATAAGAGACGATAGACTGAATTATTATACTAGAAGTTATTGCACCGGATTTGGTTGTCCAACAATAGACTTTCCTCGACTTCGTAAAATGACAGGAGCCGACCCGCTTATTACCGCGTAGCTAGAGAGAGTGTCACTGTTCTTTCTAAAACCCAAAGCATCAGAACTCTGTATCAATCTCTTCTGTCCAACAAAATTTTCCTCCCCCGCTTGGTTAGTTCCACATCATCTTCACCGAGCAAAAATGACCTTTAAAGCTGGTTGTTTACTTGTCACGCCATTTGGACGCCATCTTACGAGACGGACGCATCTGGTTGTGCTCTTGATATTTTGTGATAATATACTGTTTTTAGTGATTTGTCTGTGCCTAGTGTGTTTTAAGTGTGTTCATTACGTGTTGCAGGTTAGCTGAAAATATAATTCCAACCTATTTTTTTGTTATAACCAAGACAAAAAAAATTACGAATTTTAAACGGACAATCAAACCTCAACGAATTTTCAGATTCACGAGGTGCTGATAAGTCTCAAAACATATTCACAGCTAAGTTTATTTTCCAATATTAAATCACTGTGCGAATTAATTTTCTGAAAGCTTTCTTTTATTTTCTGTGAAAAGTGAAAATTCTGTTGTTTTGAACGTTACGAGGACAGTGTATCAAATAGTTTGAATTTGTGTTTCAAATCTTATTCTATACAACGAAAACAAACTTTCAGATAATATCTTTAATCTAATTACGGTAAAGTATAATCTACTGATTGTATTAAACAGTTGCAGCTTAAGTGGACGAAATTCTACGTAGCCACATTGCCAAATTTCGTAAGTATTTACGTACTTCAATAGATTTTGTGAGTAGCATACCTTCTCGTTTTTATATTGAATCTTACTTTTCAATTTATTGAATACACATCAATTTTACACTTTTAACATATAAAGTTAGGTTTTTGTTGTTTTTATCTGGGTTTTCTTGTATTTATTCCAAATTTTTATCACGTACATTAAAACGCATTCGCGACATGGCTACTGCCCGATCTACTCTTTTTACTCTCTACACTCTCAAAGCCGACCTTCTGAAAGCCTTCACACACGTAAACAATAATTTAGATCAACATATCCGAAGGTTGGAAGAGGTCGTTCTCTACACAGACGGTTGGGTACAAGTCGGCAACACAGCGAATAATACCAACTGTACACCCGTGACAGTACAAAAGACACAAGCACCGCATCCAGTCACAACTCAAAACAAATTTAGTGTTTTATATTATGAAACAGATTTTCCTCGCCTTCCTGATCCTCACCACCCTTCTCTGCCATCGACAAATTCATGCACAAACCAACGCAAACAGGCTAGGAAGCGCGTCAAAACCAAAACACGTAAAGCTGCGCATCCTAGCTCACTTGAAAATAAAGACATTCCTACTGAGCCTAAAAAACAGGTACTTATTTTAGCTGACAGTAATGGCCGCCATCTCTCCTCCATTCTCAGTAGGATGTTACCCTCCAATTCCTCAGTCTCATCTATTTTTAAACCTAACGGGAGGTTTGCAGATGTGACTGCAGAGTTAGAAACCCACACGAAGACACTGACCAATCAGGACACAGTCATTATCATAGGAGGGCAGAATGACCTTAACTTAGGCGGTAACTTTACACCTGAGCAACATGTAAGCAAATTACAATGTGCCGCACAAAATATTAACATTGTAGTCTCGACTCTGCCCTTCTGGTACAACAGACCAACACTATGCAGCGAGATTAAGCACGCAAACCAACAATTAAAACTGCAACTGAGAGAAACAAATGTCACACTTTTTGAAATGAATTTCCTGTCATCAAAACACTTCACCCGGCATGGTCTTCACATGAACCTTGCTGGAAAACTTGCAGTCGGTACCAAGCTTGCACAATACATCATCAACTCCAGTCCTACGTAGTCTCCTGCCAAAAATCCATCCCTTCCACCTTCCTTACGTTCTCCACCCCCCACCCTTGTTTCGACCCCTGTTGCGTCTTCCTCTGAACCTACTCCCATTTCTCCCATTCCCACTACCAATTCATCTACACCTGATGCCCCATCTTCCTCACAACCTGTCACTGCCGGGACACACTACAACCTTCGACCACGCACTCGAGGTAAAAATGGAGTAAATATATAGCAACTACAGTCAGATGCACCAGAAAAACATTCGTGTAGGTACTTGCAAAAAATAAACATTCTTCACCATAATGTTCAATCCCTTTCAAATAAAACTGAGTTTATCGAGGCAGCTCTACAGAGCGATCTAAATGAAATGGATGTGCTTTCCTTTACAGAACATTGGTTATCTCCTAATGAACTAAGCATTTCCCAAATTCCAAACTTTTACCTCGCAGGCTTTTATTGCAGAGAGAGAAAATCGCATAAAGGTCCTACGTATGGGGGTTCATGTATTTACGTTAGAAGTAATATTAATTCTACCCCCTTGCCGGAATTAAATGTGTATTCGATTGAAAATATTTTCGAAATTTCTGTTGCACATCTTACTTCACTAAAAGTGATAATACTTTGCATCTACAGACCTCCAACAAAGAGAACTGCAGATTATATTTTGTTCTTAGAAAACCTGGAGATGACACTTAAGAAAGTTAGCAATCGCTCTTTTGAATCCATTGTTGTATGCGGAGATTTTAACATTGATTTTCTGGTCGAATCTTGCGAGAAAGAAAAGTTTCTCAATTTAATTAATTCCTTCAATTTAGACATTACAATTAATGTACCAACACGGATCACACAAAATTCGATGAAGGCAATTGATCAAATTATAATTAACAAAACTAGTCGATATAAAGTTGAAACAAAAGATTTAGGATACAGTGACCACGATGCACAAATTCTTACCATTATAAGAAATGCGATCACTGACACAAAAATAATACACGTATGACTAGATTGTTTACAAAATGTAAAATAAAATTATTCATTTATTACTTGATGCAGGAGTCATGGGAATTGGTTTATAATGCTGTTGATACAAACGACAAATATAATTCTTTTTTTTTTCAACTCTTTCATTTGATTTTAACACTTGCTTTCTTCTTCAAAAAAGAAAATTAAATATTTCACGGAAAAGCAATTCTTGCATAACACAAGGGATTAGAACATCTTGTAAAAACAAGCGAATTCTTCCTTTCATTTCTATAGGTCATACCATATCTCAAGATTTCCTTATCTACTTTACAAAATACAAAACATTGTTACGAAAAGTCATAAGGCAGGCTAAAACCATGAAACAAGATCAGGATATTTTGAACTCAAAAAAACAAACAAAAGCAATGTGGAATATTATAAAAAATACGACTAATCAACTAGAAGCCCATTAGAGAATGTTGTTTTAAAATATAACGATATAAATGTGAACGATCCGGCAACAGTGGCTAGTCTCTTTAACAAATACTTTTCGAGAATTGCTGCCGATCTCACTGTCTTTAGCCACAAAATTCAATAATAGACAGTTCACCCAAAATTTTAGACACGATGTTCGTCTCCGAAACTTCTTCTATGAAATTCTCAAAATATTCGGTAAACTAAAAAATAAATATTCGTCTGGTTTAGATGAATTCCCGTATTCATTGTTAAAGACCTGTGCGTATGCCATTATACATCCGTTAACTCACATATCTAATTCATCCTTATGCACCGGAACGCTTCCAAATATTTTCAAAACAGCTAAAATTAAACCGCTCTTCAAAAAAGGCAACAAAAATGAAATTCAAAATTATCGGCCTATTTCTCTTCTATCAGTTTTTTCAAAAATATTAGAAATACTTTTTTACGTAAGAATGGAAACGTTTCTCAGTAAACACGACGCGCTTTCAGATTGCCAACATGGATTTAGAAATTCAAAATCAACGGAAACAGCTATATTTGCTTTTCTTAAAGATGTTGCCTCATCATTGGATCAAAACGAGGCACCTATGGGATTATTTTTAGATCTCTCAAAAGCTTTTGACGTTATTGATCATGACATTTTACTTTCAAAATTACCTTCATATGGAATCCGTGGTATTGCTCTAGATTGGTTATTTTCGTACCTTAAACAACGATCTCAGAGAGTGGAAATACCTTACTGGAATGATGGAACATTACGTACGCACCTTTCCGTCTCTTTGCCCATTGCACGTGGAGTTCCTCAAGGATCGATTTTAGGCCCTATTCTCTTCCTACTTTACGTAAACGATATGCCCTCGACGATTCGAAACGGAAGAACGGTTCTCTTTGCAGATGACACGAACATCGTTTCCAATGAAGAAACCGTAAATAGTACAATATCAGATGTTTCAAATTGGTTCCGAAATAACAAATGAATAGTAAACGAAAAGAAAACAGTTTTAATGCACTTTTCCATTTAAAAAAATTCTGTGCTCCATTGAAAATGAACGGTGTATTATTGTAACGGTAGCATTATTGTAAATATATATTGTTTTCCTTCCTTATATTATTCCGCCCTGAGGATAGAAATAAAATTTCCGAAATGTCGGCAAACCAGCTTGTAGATCCTTCTGTCCAAGCCCCGTGAACCTGCCTTCAATATTTCATCAATGGTCGATCAGTATTCTTCATGTATATACAATGTTCTTGACACCAGAAAAGTATCTGGAAGATTCACAAACGTTATACGTATTTTGAGACAACACAACAAAAATTAACTTTTTAAGAACTGATTGCATTAGGAGGTAAATCTTAATATTACGATATTTTGAACTCAAATAACAAAACAAAAGCAATGTGGAATATAATGTGTGCTCCGTTGAAAATGAACGGTGTACCATTGACTGATGTTAAGGCAACCAAATTTTTAGGTCTCTCAACTCAGTCAAACCTTAAATGGAATTTCCATTTCAATGAATTGTAATGATTTACACGATCCCCAATGGTATGCATTTGCATGATAAACGGTTCAAAACATTTACAGCAAAAACGCCATAGTAAAAAAAAAATAAAACCGAGTAAAGAAGAGAATAAAGCGAACCCGAGACTTGTGCGAGTTTGGACTATAAACATTAGATCCGGCCGTGATTTAGAAACATTTTGAAAGTTATCCCAGTGAAATCGCGTCAGGCAATAAAAAGTTATTGAAATTTTCATATTTTGCATGTTTGTATTAAGGAAAAATATTAATGGAGTCCATTGTTGGAGCGATGAAACGCATATAAAGAAGAGGTTTTTCGTATACTGCAAGAAAACGCGATAACATATCGAATTCAGACTTTCGGGAGGTAAAACAAGAAAATTAGCTGCATCAGATAAAATTTACCCCATTTAAATATCTTGACGGGAAGTATCGAAATTTTAATAACACAGGTAAATTAATTCAAGCAAGACGAAGCGATTAGCGAACAAATGCAGTGCGTTCCATTTCACAGTCAAAAACGGAAAACAGGGAAAATAAAAGGATTTTGACAAAAAGAAAACAAGAGGAGAACATCAAATTTTAGGAAATTGCCGGGAGAATTTTATCAAAACCAAAACGAGAATAATGTGTTTCGGAAAGCGTTAGAAATTAACTATTTTAAGAGAACCAAGGTGACGCGATCGTCAGTTATCGAGCGATCGGGAAAAGTGCTGAAGCAAGGATAACAATGCTAGGTTGAACAAGATTCGTCAGAATGTGTCTGGACTCGGGGAGAGTAGGATGTATGTTCGCGTAGGCGATTCTTAAAAAAATTTTTGTAAAGTGCGGAAGTTACGAGCATCATCCGATATAGTAACCGGAAATATTTTAAGTACGGTGTGTAACAGTCGTGGAAGGAGAATTTCGTAAAAGAAAAGGGAAATTTTTGGAACTATTCCGAAATTCGGCAACGCCCGCTGGACTTGCGAGAGCGAGCGGCGGTACGAGAAGTTTTGCAACGGTGGGGAGCGCGACGTTGCATGAATAATAAGAGGCGCGAAATTTAATTCGGAACTCGGTGAAATTTAACAATTTGGAGGGTTTATAAAAAAATAAGATGGCAGCGTGAACTCCGACAGCATGAGTCAACTGTGGTGCGTGTGTGAGTGTCCCGGATATGATGGCGACAACGGAAGGCGCTGTTGGGCGTGAGTAATCACCTCCAGACACGCAGATTCATCGCGGAGGCAACAGTATACGTGAGCCAAAGCATTTTGACATTTGTTTGTTTAGTTTTGATGGAAGAAAGCTCTGTCGAAGACCAAGCCGTGTAATTGGTAGATTTTAAGACGGAAAATCTCGACAGAATGCATTCTGGGGTTTATGTATATGCGTGAATGGTATTTGTTTGTTTTTTTTTTTGTTTGTAAATAGTTTGTGTGAACGAAAGAGTATTTATATATCTATGTATTGTTTATTGAGGGAGGAGAAGTGTTTATTTTGTTGTTGTTTTTGATGCTGGGTTGTATTGATGTGTGCCGTCAGAGGTACCATTGCCGTTGCGGCACTAAATAGTGGAAATTGAAAAGAACTTGATAACGAAGGCAATTGAATAAACTTCATGGCCATTTTGGGGGGGGTCATGATTCGGAAAATCAATGTGTTTTTCACCATCATTTACGTAGTATTAGACTGATCCACGCGCGTGAGCGCAGTACCTTGCTCGCGTCTGTACAGACGCACCGCAGACCACGCCCAGGTGAGTGAAAGGACCAGGTAAGCTAGCAGAGGGGCAATTGTGAGTAGAAAAAGGGGGGAAAGTTATCATATGTGGCAACCCAACGCGAGGCTAATGTTTATTGGTTTGTTTGTAAGAAGGGGTAGAGCAGGGCAAATAGAATAGATAAAAGAAGCAAGGAGGAGAGAGAAACCATTACAGAATTGAACACAAAATTAATTTCATTATGCTAGGCGTGCAGGATTTTTGCAAATTCAGTCAGCCTTCATACTGCTCGTTGTGTATATTTCGCGAATGTTCATTCCCGCCTGAGATATGGCATAATATTCTGGGGAAATACATCTTATAACTCCCAGACTTTTAGATTACAAAAACGAATTGTGGGAATAATAACCAAATCCCACCCACGTGATTCTTGTAAGCCTCTCTTCATTAATCTAGGAATTTTACCATTACCTTGTCTGTTTATTTACGAATCAGTTGTTTTTGTCAAAAATGACTTGCTTAAGGGCGGGAATATATTTTCAAAAAATGCCGATATCTATTACTACAACACTCGACGTACAAATCATATTCATCAGGTGACAGTATCAACAGCTCAATACAAAAAATTCACATACAATACATGTACATTATTTTACAACACTTTGCCAGACGACATTAAACGATTAACTTCGATAGAAAAGTTTAAATCCCAAGTGAAATCGTTTCTGCTGCATAACTGTTTCTATACAATTAGAGACTATACTGAGCATCACAAGAAAAGTAACATTAATTTTAACAATGTTACATAATGCATTATTTGGACTGTATAAATGTGTATAAACAAGCTGTAACAAGTATTGAACTACAGCTTCCGGGTCAATGACCCCCATCTCGATCAGGTTTTTCGTCCAGTTTCCCTGATCCACTGAGCAAATGCTGAGATGGCCCCTTGTCTTGCTTCTGGACATAAATGTAACTTTATTTTCTGTGCACGTCTTCTAGAATTCAGTGGGAAATACAATTATTCAATTGATCGTTTCCATGTTTTCGCGGCAGGAAGTATTATTCCGAAGTACAACATGGATAAGAGCCAAAATTTATTGCTTATTTATCCTTGAAAATAGATTTTATTACATGGGAGGGTTGTTTTTGTTGTTTTTTAAATTTAATTTAAGTAGTATATGACTTAGTGTAGGGATCACAGAATTTTGACAATGTGCACACAATTCATTTTTCCCCATAGCACGTCATACGCAGTTTGAACTGTTTTTTGACGTAAAATAAATAAATAAATAACAAAAATGTCACATAGGAACCCCTCCGCGATCGTCTATTGACATCGTTATATAATTGACATCCCATATAAATGACATTTTATAAACAATATGGTTCGTCATTTTGGTATATCAAAATATATTTGATTTATAATCTGTAAATTCCAAAGAATAGTTGTTGCCATTGTAAAAGCGATAGTGACGAAAAATGGACAAATTTAAGAAATATTTAAATAACAAATAATATACGCTGTTTGTTATTACCATGACTCCATTCTAGAAAGTCATCAAAGTTTCTTTATTTTTATTTCAACTTTTCGAATAAGACCGCAATAGGGCGCATTGCTTTGGTGTTCCCCCAGGTCTGTTACCACTGCTTAAAGATCCAGCGCTTACCTTACTTTCCGATTCATGTTGAAGGTTTTCGGTCAATAGTTATTTTTCTACCTTTTCTTCAAGTAAGATTTTGCAAGTAAAATTTATGCGATGTATAATTAATCTTTTGAATATTACCTACTGAACTATTGAAGTAATACGGATGTCTCTTGAAGTCATTTCCAAACAACGATGAAATATGTATTAATGTGCCTGTTAACATCAGTTTTTCTGATAAGTTTTAAAGTATGATTTAGTGATGAAGTTGAATGACTAAAAAATATTTTTTGGTTACTAAAACGATATATTTATACAATGAATATTTTATTCTTCGTTCGAGCAAATATGTTTATTTGCCAACTATGAGCATTATATATGGCTAAATTGTTAAGAAAAATATTGATTTATAAGCAGGAGTTTCTGCCATTAAATTTTCTCTTTAGTGATTATTTGAAGAATATACTACAAATATTTCAACCAATTCTCCCACCCGCGGATCCAAAAGGGTAACCTCGGGGACACGTGACCCCCACTTCATCCTCGCAAATATACATATCCCTCTCATAATAAACTAGTGGTTCTTCAGAATGGCACAGATTTTGTCGTAATATTTGCAATGGTAACGTAAAAGTACAGTAATTTCATTGTAATTCACATACTATTAATTTGGTAGCCATATCTTCTAAAACCTTTTTCACCGAACTGTTTAATAAAAAGATTTCAATTTCGTGAAGTTATGTGGTAAATTAGGAAACGGATTCTAATATTATTTAACTTGCGTGCATAGTCGAGCTCTTATATTTTTTTCATAAAATTTATCACACGATGAATAGAAGCAATAATACATTTCTTAATGACCGTATTTACAGACATTTCATAATCAATTCCTGTATGTTTTTCAAATACACTACATATAAAACACTTAGGCAAAATAACATAAACTGTAACGAATATTGCGTCATCTGCCGGCACCACCACGAACTACCTGTATGCGCGGATTGCGTCATCGGCCGGCAGCCCTCCAACTAGCTAGTCCCAGAGGGTTGTGGGCGTATCGCAAAGTCCAGAATATTCTCGACGGCACCCGCCGAGTATAAATACGCGCCGGCCGGCGAGCGCGAGTCAGACTTAAGTCTGAAGTGGAAGCTGAACTGTGAAGTGTGTGCATCGCGGTGAATAGCAGTGCAGTGATTGTGTTCAGTGACGTGAATCGTGGTCAGTGCATCGAACTGTGGTCAGTGCAGTGGACTGTGGCCAGTGCATCGAACTGTGGTCAGTGCATCGAATTGTGGTCAGTGTTTACGACTGTGCGACAGTGTCAGACAAGTGAACAGTGTAAATAAATAATCAAGAGAAGTGTAATTTAAATAAATAATCAAGAGATGTGTGACGTATAAAGAATAGTCAAGTGTTTTCAGTGATTGTGTTACGAAACAAAATAAACGTTTTTGTTAAAATAATATCAGTTTTAATTCACCACCTAGAATCGTAACAATACATAACACGGCCAGATTTAGAAAGGTGGGGTCCAGTGGGCTCATATTTGGTGGGGGCCCCTATGGTAGAGGGTCATATTAAATATCACTGAGTATAAAATTTGTACCCTCTCCCTCACAAAAATTGGCCGGCAAAATTCCCAACCGCGCCAACAAACTTGGACACCCCGCGGCCAGGGAAAGGGCAGGGCGAGAGCCGCGTTGACCAATCGTTGGCAGGTAGAACCACAGTTGTTCCTGATTGGTGCAACATCCTAAGGGGTAGAAAGGACGCCGTCTCAGGGGGAGAGGGCTGGTTCGTTTACATACGAGGCGGAAATATCGTCACATTTCCCTGCCGAAGGAGAGATTTTAACTGCACGTACGCCACGACGAAAAAATATTTCTGAGCAGTGTTTTCCGTTTAGAATTACTGTCAATAGATCAGTAAATATTTAGCATTTTAGCAACAATTGTTCTAACTTTTAGCAATTGATTTGTAACTCCTGTCAAACTGCTATTTAGAGATGCTCATTTCACGCACAATTTGCGGACCCTACCCGGCCGTTCTACCGCTTATGTAGAATTTGTTTATAAAATTATAAATTGTATCAAAATTTTTAATTCGTGATTTTTGGCTCTGGAACATCGGGAGACTCCCGAACAGCCGGAAGACAATTTTTGCGAGGGAAAAGGTACATTACAAAACTACAATATTTTAGTATATATTATTTTTTTACATATATTAATCACCTTCACCGAGGAACTTTCCGCGCTTTTCTCATCGCAAAATCGTTAATCAGGTCGTTCATTTTTAACATTCTTAAAATGTCGTATTGCTGTTCAAATATGCGAGGCGTTCATTGAGGCGTTCTTGGGTCATTGTCGTTCGCAATCTGTTTTTCACTAATTTTAATTTTGAAAACGATCTTTCTGCTGTGCAATTAGTGATCATCAGAACAAGATTCATTTCAAGAAATTGTCTCAACGTTCGGAAATTAATTGAAAAATTACAACATTAGGAAACGCGTCCTGCACCGGTTTTTCAATTATTAATGTATACATTAAATGTTCACGGCCCAATTATTTGTCTTTTTCTGCTGCAAATTCTTTCTACAATTCTGCGAATTGGTAAAGCTCGATCCCAATATTATCGTCGACATCGTCTTTGTAAATCTGACTTAACAGTCTTGCTTGTTCCATCAGTTGATCTGACTCCAATTGCTCGGGTCTAGCCAGAAAATGAAAACGCGTAGAAACCAATTCATACGCACAAAGTGATCCCACGACGCTAAAAACGGGAAGGTAATTTTCAACGTACACTTTTTGAGACACCACTTTTCGTGCGTGTCCGTATTCCAGTGAGATTAAGCAAATATTTCGGTGACGAATTCTGGAGATCTGGTACTCTGATGTCCCAGCTTTTCCCATCCTGATTCCTCATATTGGGAAAAATTGTCGCATTTTTTCTCGATGAAAACTTTCAGCGACATAAAAGCAGCAACTGCGGTATTCAAATAGAGCTCGGAATTTTGGAGCAATTTGTTTGTTGCGTTTACTCTGTTCAATATATCGTTCAAAATACAGTATAGATGCCAATTTCTAATTTGCACCTTGACATTACTCTTGAGTTTTCGAATGTTGCTCACTATCTTGAGATATCAACGGCAGTATTTGTTTTATTTTGGAATACTATTTATATTATTAATATTTAACGATGTAATGTTATTTCAAAGAATGCTAAAAAATCGAAAATTTGCTAAAAATAATGAAGGAAACGACAACAATAAATTTGTAATTATTTGTTTTTGTTTATATTTTTAATTAAGTACTAAATAAATTTATAGTCTAAATATTATCTAAATATTGTGGAACCATATGTGTAAATGTTGACAGCTAGAAGTAATTTAAAACTTTAAATTTTGATATATTACTTTCTCGTTAAATTAAATTGAAATTACAATTATATGATTTACTATTATGATTTATTATGTGTATGTGAAATACTATTATGTGACATTAAATGAAATAACAAAATAATTAATAAAACAAATTATAGTTCGATGTGATCTTGAAACTACTTCATACGGCATTGAGATGTTCTATCTATCTACGTTGATATTATGTAAGTATACATTATTTCCTGCTTTTGTAATGTAAAATCTATAGTAAAAATGTTACCCAAAATGACACAAAAACTATGAATTTATTTCTATATTAAAAAAATCATCGCATGATTTTTGTTAAAAGCCAAAATTTATTTCAATATATAAACTGGTGGGTTGCCGCCCTCTGCCCACCCTTAAATCCGACCAGGTCCCGGCCTACCGTCGACTAGTGGGTTTTTCCCAACCAGGTATCTCCCACCAACGGGGCACCGCCTCAGCCGGGTCAAATTCTAAGTCCCCATCCGGTTTACCGCATGGTTGGTTAGTGATTCCGGGCGCCTCAGAAGCTTACTTAGGTCATTAGTCACGTACGTGTAGTGCATGCTTTTCCTCGGGAGATGGCGGTGATCTTCCCGCGCTGGATGGCGAGATCCAGCGCCCACCTACCGTCGGCTAGCGGGGTTTTTCCCTAACCAGGACTCTCCCACCAGCGGGGCACCGCCCCAGCCGGTACAAGCTCTAAGTTCCCGACCGGTCTCCCGGAATATGTGGTAGTGTAGTGCGTGTTAGTGTAAGTGAGTGTAAGGGGAGAGGATAGGACAAAGAAGAGGAAGGAAAGATAGCGCGTGGTTCGTGGCCTGTTTGTTAGGTTACTGCTCCGGCATTCTTCTGGTGTTGATCGGAGAAACCACGGAAAACTACCGATCATAGCAGCCGGCCGCTAGAATTCTCTTCCAGACAGTGACTGAATTCGACCTAGCTGAAGAGCTAGTGTCGAAAATCCTGCCGCCGTCAGTATTCGAACCTAGGACTCTTGGTCAGAGGCACTGCAGTTATATCAATTTATGCACTGCGCCACCGTTCCCGGTCAGAACATTGAGAATAATGCCAATTCTAAACTCTTATCTTTTCACCAAAGTATGAAATGTCTATATTGAATAATTAGAAAAGACAAAAAGTATTTATATAACACGTCTTCTCACTTCGTTCTGCGCTTTCGAACGAGCAACATCGCTCCGAACGTTCCGCAGAACAGTGGCGATACGTTTTCTTTGCTAGTACTAAACAGTGTTAAGTGGACGGAAGTGCGTGTTTAGTGTTAGTTCATCTGTATTTGTATGTCTAACAATGATCTTCTCAGCACAGGGCAGTTATTTACTCAAGCCCTAGAATCAATTTACCATCTATAATATTGAACCATCATGGCGGCCGCGGAAGGTTGCCTGGACTTCACGGGTATGGATTACATCGAAAGCAATGCACCTCAGTCTCATCAAAACGCAATCAGCCATTCTTACATGACTGAATCATCGCCGGCACCTGTCGAATCTGGGCAAGTGCCATCACAACAACAAACTGGATCAACTCATTCAGATACGCAACAAAGTAAGGTAATGCAAGGGAAGCGCAACCGCGAGGACAGAGGTGACGCCAGTGACAGAGACGCCAAACGCATGACCTCGACAGACCCTTCTTCAGAACTGAACACCGACAACAACTTGCAAAAAAAACTATAATGTAGAAGTGTCAAATAAATTCAGTTTTTTTAATGAAGAGTTACCTGAAGTGCCAGTAGAAGTAAAAAAATCCCCCCAATCTATTTAACGGGAATTAGCAATTATTCAGAATTTATAAATGAAATCAAATCTAAGTTAACAGAAAACTTTACCACCCAGCTCAAGAACAATAAAATTACAATACAATTAACGACAATAATAGACTTCAGAGCCGCAGTTAAATACTTTATAAATTCCAGCAAACAATTCCATACGTACTCAGACCCCAGTTTAAAGAAATATTCAATAGTGATAAAAACATTCATCCCACTATCCCGGAAAACGAAATTCTCGAAGACATCGCATCTAAATTTCCATCAGTTACAAAGGTCACGAGACTAAACAAGAACAATGTTCCCATGCTAGTAGTAGCCGTAGAATTCAACGGCACCGAAAAAAATAGAAAGTGTTCTGGAATTAATATACATTTGTAACTCCATAGTTAAACCGGAAAGAAGAAAGAAAACTGTAGGCCCCATACAGTGCTACCGTTGCCTTGACTTTGGACACAGTAGAAATAATTGTAATTACCAAGTTTCGTGTGTTTTCTGTGCAAAAAATCATCTTTCAGCAAACTGTTCATCAAAGAAATAAACTCCTCCAAAATGCATGGGAAAGCACAGGGCTGACCTCAGGTCACACGAATGTACATATTATAGGAAAATAATCGAAAATAACAGCAATAATGTAAAATCTGGATCGTCAAATCCCAGATCCCACCAATCACGCACGACACCTCCCAATCATGACTCAATGAATTTTCCATTCTTGCCCACTACAAACAATATTCCTAATTTCACTCAAATATTAAATTATCATAATCAACCAAGGAATGCAAATAATGCTAATCATCAACAATATTACAATCACCAAACAAACAATCATGTAACCAATACGGCAGCAATAACACTTTCATTACCAACATCGCACAATTCATTACCAATCACGTTGTCAACCTCATCAACTCCCTAATTCCATCAATAATACAACATCGCATCCACAATTAGCAACAGTTATGGAATATTCACACCGTAAAGCATTAATCATATTAAATTGGAATGCAAATGGCATCGTAAACAAAAAATCCGAATTAGAACAGTTTCTACAGGAAAAAAAAAGATATCGCATACCGAGACACATTTAAGCCCAAACAAAATATTCACCATCCCAGGATGTAAAACCATCAGAGCTGACAGAAACAAAAATTCGGGAGGTGGTGTATTAACTTTGATAAAGTATAGCATTCAACACCAAATAACCTGGCCATGCACTCCAGGTATAGAAAAATCGGGATAAATGTACCATATAACAATAATCAAAATTTAACTATAGTCACTACGTATAAACCACCAAACATAAAAATCAATAATATTTCTATCAATAAATTACTTGAATTGCAAAATCCATTGATCATAGCAGGAGATATGAATTCAATGCTTTCTGCATGAGGATGTCGGACCACAGATCCGGCAGGCGAATATCTAAACAGAATAAAAAAGCACATTGCAGCTTAACATATTAACGCCCACAGAACCAACGCTGTTCCCACATGATTCCAACAAAAATCCAAGAATATTAGATATAGCAGTAACAAATTTGAAAGACCTATTCTACTCTACTGTTCACCATGCATTAGACTCCGAACATATCCCAGTTGTCATAACATTTAAACTAACAAAACGTCCATCCTCTCCTGCTCCCACACTGAACCCTTACAATATAAACTGGCATTACTTTAAAAACGCTGTTGAAAAATCAATACCAAAATTTCAAATCCCTAATTCTTCTATTGAAATAAATCATGCAATCAGTGAGCTATAATAATAAAAACTGTGAATGATCTCTCCGCACACTCGTGTTTGTGTTTCACAAACTGAGCAAAATACTTGTGACTGTATTGATCAACAGCCAATAACAAATATCTGCTTCCTCCCAGTGAAATCACCGGCATGGGACCGCATACGTGTATGTGCACTTGAAACAAGTGAAACACTTTCAATGTTTACCTCTTTGAAAGGAAGTCTTGTAAAATTGCCGTGTAACAACTGTCACATGTTTTCTTTTCACTCGAAAATTTTTCAATCCCTCTGACGTAAATTATTTCTACACATTTTTTCGACGTATTTATGATGATACACACATTCTTTTGTCCCATAACTTTTTAGTGTTAGTACTCGACTTCAAACAGATTTCATTTATTTCATTTCCGCCCCTACACTCACTATTAGTATCACATTCTTTGTCGTCCACATCCATTTCAAGAATGAAATTATCCCCGACAAACAATCCATTGCTATTAGTGAAATGTTAATAGTATCAAATATTCTAACACCTTGTTCATCGAGCACAATTCTCTTGTCCTTTTTTACAATACTGGAGACAGATAATAAGTTTGATTTCAAACATTATTCATACTTGATTTAGTGCCGCGATATCCAACCACGTTTCCGACGGCGTCCGAACATATTCTTCTTTCTGATTCTGCAATCACAATTTCGATTCGCGCTGACTTCTCATTTCTGAGACCGTCCCTCGACATCATGTGCGATGTGCAACCAGAGTGCACTAGCCATCTAATTTTTCTTCCGTCACTCGGCGTGGTGTCTTCTTCCTTTGTTACCATTGCTTGCATCTTTTTCGGGTACCTAATTGAATTGCTCTTTTAATAATTTGAATTTCTTTCTTATTCGCAGAATTTACACTGCTTTTCTTGTAATAGTTTTTATACAGATTGTTAGGTTTGTTTTCTCCTTCGGATTTGTTTTCGTATCCACTTTTTCTATACCAGCAGTTTGTCGCGATATGACCTAGTTTCCCGCATACAAATCAATTTATTTCCCTAAATTATTTTGCCTTATATGCCATTGCTTCCTTGTTCACATATAATCGAGCACATTCTTCTCGTATCTTAACAAACTATCCCTCATTGATTCAAAATCAATGTCCGAATTAGCATATAACGCGGTCGTCACTTCGCTACAGTTCTTTGGTACACCGTGAATAATGTACTGACAAGCTCCTGTTCTTCAATTTTCTCCTCTCGTTAAAAAATGGGCGATTGTCTCGCCCTGTTTTTCAATTCTGGCTAATTTTGCTTTTAACAATATTAGTCTATGTTTGTAGATTCCCTCCTGTCTTTTCCTCAGTGTTTTCCACGAGGTCTTTGCACTATTTATTCCCCTCAAACACTTATAAGAAAATATGATACTAAAAGAAGAACCGAAAATAATCCCTGGAAACGAAGTAAGTGAAAGAAAGTGGTGAGAGTGTATGTATAAAAACGATGAGGTGATGGGGATGATAATTCTAACCCTCCTAAGCCTTCTTTTAAAAGGTAACTGGAATTTAAAACCCCAAAAAAGAAAAAAGGCGGCCACTTACAAGACGAGAAAAGGTGTTCTGGCAAGTGCGATTATAGACCCTATGCAATTTCTAAAAACATTCTAAGGAAGCTGGAATCAGCAAATCAGTGCAACGTATTCTGCAGCATTACACATTCCATCCTCATCACATGAGCCTTCGGCAAAAATTACTGGAAACTGATTTCCCACAACGTGTAGAGTACTTCAGATTTTTATTAATCAGCAATTTCCTTGAAAACATTCTTATTGATGGCCGAAGCAGCGTGGGAGGTCTGTCACGTGACTCTTCGCAGTAGGGGGTGGTGGAAGAAACCGTATTCATTGGAGTTTGGGACGAATCGCGGTGCGGAGGCTCGTTGTCATCCGTGAGGAGGTTATTGCAGGCTTGCGAGGGTGGCGTGGCGTTGCCACGGGACGGAGAGGACAGGAGCGGCGCTACATGTTAGTACGCTGGGGCACTCTGAGTCAGGCTGGGGCGGCTTGTCTCAGGAATTGTAGTGCTGTGGAGTGCAGCGGTAGTTTCCGGAGGAGTATGAATATTGTACAATCATTGTCAATAAACCTGTAAATAAAACTTCGTGTTTTTTTCACATCACGACGACGACACGGCCCATACTTCTTTCAAACGTGACGGAAATTTCTGCAAGTCACATTACCAGCACTTCTGGAATTACCATTAAGCATGCGTCGAGTGATGTTTTTTCAACACGACGGTTGTCCTGCATATTTTGCCAGTGTATCAAGCCGGATTCTGAACCATGAGTATCCATACCGATAGATAGGGCGTTGTGGTGTAAAACTAATTGGCCCGCACGCTCTCCAGATCTCACGAAATTTTTCTGTTGGGAAAATTCAAGAACATTATATATGAAAAAGTGCCCACGACTCCAGAAGATCTGAGAAGAAGGATTGTGACAGCTTCTGCCGTTATAAATTAAGAAACACTGCTGTCAGTACGTCGGATCTTGCATAAATGACTGCAGATGTGTATTGCTGTTGATGGAGGACTGATAGAGCATACGTGTATGCTTTTTATTTTGTTTATCTAGAGTTATCTATATTTTTTTTCATTTTTGAAATTTTTTCTTGATAACAAAGTTATTTTCTTTCAAGATTATTTTGAAGTTAATTCTATTTCATCCTTTGGTATACTGATGAATTAAGTAAAACGTTTATTCATAAGAATAAGAATAATAATAATAAGAAGAAAATAAAGCCGCTGCCTGGGAAGCGCTAGGGTGGACGTGACGGCGCGAGAGCCACCAGTGATGGTGTGCCGATGAGGCGGGCAACTACAAAGCCAGTACGCAAGGAAAAACTCAACACTCCACCATGGGAGCAAAGACGATGTTTCAATATTGATCAGATTAGAAGGAATATTGGCATACTGATCCAATATGCAAAACCGAATGCTTAAGCTAAAATTACGAGAACTTGTGCAACTATTTTGGAGCGCCTGAAGATGCAGGAGAACACTGGACTGGACACGATACTGGACAGTCAAAAACAAAGGCTTGCTGGATTTCGGAAGAGGTTAAAACGTTACCGAAAAATTGAGATACAGAGACAACAATTTAGAAACAAACAAAAGAACTTCTTCAGAAAACTAAGAACCACAGCATCCAACAGGGAGGCAGACAGAGACGTTACACCCAAAGCTGAGGTCACTTTCAGTTTCTGGCAAAATATGTAGGGTGAATCTATTGAACACAAAAGACAAATGGCAAAGGGCTGAAAAGCAGCGTATGTCCAGATTGAAAACATTTTAAACTAGAAAATCAATGAAGAAGACGTGAAAATAGCTCTGGCAAAAACAATAAACTGGAAGGCATTAGGACCCGACGGATTGCAAAACTTCTGGTTAAAGAAATTCAGCGGAATCCATAAACATATTGCCGAGTGTTACATTTGTTTATGCCAAGTTATGCATAAGAACAGAGATGTAGCTGTCCTTATACCAGCCAATCTTAAGAAAACACATACGTAAAATGCGTACCGTTGTCAGATGAAATCAAACCTATGTGGGGAATGGAAAAAGTCATAGTGGTACCAGTTGTTATTGGCGCTACAGGTGGAATCTCAAACACACTGAAAAGGAGTATTGACATCTAAGACTTGAACCGTGATTTATACATATCCATTCAGAAGTCCGTGGTTCTGGACACCTGCAGAATTGTCCTAAGTATACTGGGAGAGTAGATGCGAAAGTTGTCATACCGAAAACTTACGTCCTTTGGCTCCTAAGATTTTTGCCTCCATAGGAGTGAAATTAAGAGTTAATAATAATAATAATAATAATAATAATAATAATAATAATAATATAATAAAATAATAATGTGATAATAAAAATATATTTCAGCAAGCCTCCAACTACAAGATGATAATGGCAAGCTAGCCTACAATACCATAGATAATTGTAAGATTTTAGCTAAATATTTTGAAAATCTCTTGAACTGTGAAGAACCTAAAGACAAATTTCAGTTCACAACCAACAACTCCAAAAACGAAGATTCTAAACCATCAGATTTAAAAGAAATTCAAAAAATTATATTAGAACTTAAAATCAACAAGACATCAGGAGAAAATTTAATAGAAGCAGAACTTTGAAAAAAAGCTAACATTCATGCTAAACACTCACTTTTCAGCATTTTCAAACAAATCTGCGAAAGTCAAGACGTACCATTAGATTGGAAAGCAGAACCACTTCTTGACTCCCCAAATGGCGAATATCAAGGTGGGTTTAGAAAAAATCGATCATGTGCAGAACAAATATTTAATCTTACAAGTGTTATTAATTATTGTAAATTAGGTAATAAAATCTATGTAATAACATTCATTGAATTTCAAAAATTATATGATTCCATTAATAGAACATCATTACTACCAATACTAAAAGAGTTCGGCCTGGACAATAAAAATACAAATTTAATAAAAACCACTCCTAGAGAAACATATACTAAAGTCAAATTTATGGGAGAACTATTTGAACCATTTCTATTAAAAACTGGAGTCAGACAAGGTGAGATTTTGTTTCCATAAACTTTTAAATGCACCCTAGGAAACGAAGTCAGGTAATGGAATAAAAACCTACACAAAAATTATGAAATTAAAATTGGGACTACAGCATTTAACATACCTAGAAATGTAATGAGCGTTATTA
Organism: Teleogryllus occipitalis; assembly: GCA_011170035.1. NCBI lineage: Eukaryota > Metazoa > Arthropoda > Insecta > Orthoptera > Gryllidae > Teleogryllus > Teleogryllus occipitalis. Next base: position 664,985 of record BLKR01000043.1, on the reverse strand, counting down.
CTGCCGAGGCCAAAATTTGAAAATCGAGACGGGAGGATTTTGCACCAATCACAGAAAACTGTGGTTCTACCTGCTAGCGATTGGTCAACGCATCCCTCCCCCCCCGCTGCCATCACCCTGGCTGCGAGGTGTCGAAGTTTGTCGGCGCGGTTGGGAAGATAGAATTTTTCCGGTAAAGTTTTGTGAGTGTGGCTGTATGTAATATAGTGTTTAAGAAATTCACATTTGTGTAGTTTATCTGTAAGCCCCGCCACTTTTAATTCACTTCATAATTTCTTTGAATTGTCCATATTCTCTTCATTGGATGCACCCGATAAAACAATATCATCTAAATAGTTTATGCATCCAGGTACATGATAATATATTATAGTACATTATATACAGTATATTATAGTACATTATATATAGTATATTATAGTACATTATATATAGTATAGTTGATAGTAGTATCAACTGTGTCAGAAACCTTCGAAAAGTGGGGGCCGCGGATGCTACTACAAAAGACAGCCTTTCATGCTGGAATAGTTCAAGAGGTGTGTAAATATAAGAGATTTTCTCGATTATTCGTCCAAAAAGAGCAGTAGGTAAGCATTTTTTAAGTTTACTTTAGAAAAATATTTTTCTCCTGCTGATCTTTGAATAAATTCGTCCGGTCGAGAAATGAGACCCTTCTTTATTTCTAGCTGTGAATGGGATAGAAGTGCAAGGGGCTAGATGCTACATCCAGTCAGTCTAGTCCGAAGGCACTGGAACAGTTGAGACGGCGTCACTTTCTGGTCGAAGAGTTGGGAAAGGGAGACGGAGGAATCCTCATCAAAGAACGCTCCTGATGGCCCTTATTTGTAGGAAGGAAGATGAGACACGCCGGGGCAGCAGTTTTACCTGCCTGGACAGCAGTTGGTGTTCGAGGCGGAGCACCAACCGGAGGCGCCGCAGCCACCAGAATAACTGGGAAGCCAAGATTTTCAACAACCGGAACAGCAGATGGAAAGAGAACCGAAAGTAACCACAACATCAGCCGATGGACCGCGAGCCGGAGGAACTACAGGAACATCCGGAAGAGCCTCTACCCATAGGAACGCCTCCAAGGCGGCGCAGCGGTAGATTACGAGCTCGGGAGGCCTCGACACACCAGCCACAACTCAAAGGTTTAGGCGGGAGTAAGAAGCGACGCAGCAGGCCGCGGTCGAGATATACACACTGCCGAGAAAAAACAGCAGACATCTCCCCAATACGAGCACAGGAGGAAGTACAACAATAGGAGCTCTTGCAAGGCGAACAGGCGGCACCCTCAGGACAGCCGGAACGGAGGCACAGCAGCAGTAGGTTGTGCTATCGATACAGTCCGTATCGTGCGCAGTAGGAAGGGAGAGTGCCGTGCATACAGCATTGTGCCCTCGGGAGTGGGTCAGGTGGGCACACTGTACCGTTGACAAGAGGTACGGCCCACTGTGGCCGCACCGGAGTCGCGCTTGGACCGGCGACGGGACAAGTCATGAACAGTTCTGGAATGCGCCACCAGGAGCAGGACGAGTGGCGGGGCATCGAACCGCACCGGGGACCAGCGACTAGAAGGCACCACCCCTACCGTCCCCGCCGCAGAGGCGGGAAGCACATAGACTCGCGCAGAGAGTTCGGGGGGTATATAGCCGGAGGAGCCAGCAGTGTGGAGTTCCAGAGGTGAGAGCATGTTGCTGATGAAGTGAGTGTGTTCAGTGGAAGTTATTGGAGACGGCTAGTGGCTTCGTTTTAGAGACGAATCTTGTGGATTGTGATTACTGCGCTGCGAAAGAGGCACCTACTGGTATATTTGATTTGCCTTTGTACTCTAGATTTCTACTATTGGATTTTGGCTTATTGTTAATAAACTTATTGTCAAAGAACTATTATTTATATACCATTGGCTTTCCTGTTTACAACAGAAAGAATTAATTACTAACAATTAACAACTAGAAAGAAAAATGAAACCTAATTCTAACAGTTCTTTGAATATAATTACAGTTCGTTCACGTCTCCGAACATACATCCTCCTGCTCTCATCTATAAAACATCGAATCTTTAAATTCCTCCAACGCATACGTCGTCTGTTGGTAACTTAAACATTCAGTTCCTCTCTGTACTTGAACATATACCACGCCTTACATGTCACTAAGGTTTGTTTTTTCAGGCGAGTGCTAAACCTCGAATCATTCTCCATTCAGACAAATATCTACTTTATATTTAGTTGTTGATTTACTTTCTTCGCGTATCTTGTCCGTCACTACAGCGTCCAGTCTTGCCAACCTGTAGTTTCAGTCCAAGCAGGCTGGGCACACGAACGTCTTCTTAATGTTCAAAGTCTGTGACATCCCTACGCGTTTATTATACACTTTGAGATTGCAAAAGATACAGAAAAAATGAAGAGAAATAGTAATAATAATGAAGTTCACTTTGCTTACCTAGCTGCGTTTGGCTAAAGTCCGGAGACTGTGCCCAGAGGGAACATGACACGGGGTTTTTACGGCTTTCTGGAGCTCCGGCGAGGGGTCGGAGGTGGTCTGTTTTGTGTCTTCTTGGAAATGTCTCAGGAGGCGGGAGGTCTTGTTAGTAGAGGGGGCAGAGGGAAATTAGTTTGTTCATTGAGAGCTTCAGATTTCTGCTTGGCTAGAAATATGTGAAATATTTCTGTAAACTTGTGTTGTAGAACTTGAAAATAGCATTGTATCCTAATTTATTCCAAGCCAAATCAAACAGTAATAAAACATCACTTTTTAGCCACATAGAACTTGTTGTAAGTTCTGGGTTGAACATAGGTGACTCGTATTTTTCCTTTTTTCTCCAATCCCAATCCTTTTACAAATATTACAATTACTTTTCCAGAAGAATCCTATACCCGCTAATGTTTAAACATGTTTCGCGTCTTTTGCCTAAAGAAAAATACAACTACACGTCATTAAACCTAAAAGGAGAGACTCAAATGATGAGAATATATTTTTGTATACATAATATTTCAGTATTCAAAATATACTTAATTTTTAAAATACAAATTTTCACATTAGGCAGTCTTAAATTATTTTTCAAATATACACATTTATTTCTACAGTAATGTATTCTACATTTCAAGATGGGACACAAATAAATAACATTTGCCTCTAGGATAGCTCATGGGCAGTGTACACTTCCCATGGCGTGATCCCAGGTTCGATTTACAGTCGAGGTAAAGAAAAAATAGATCTGTAGCCTTTCTTTAAAATCATCTCGGTTTCTGTAGCTGTGTGACGAAAAAAATCTGAGGCAGACGCTGTTTGCTAATTACGATGAAGGGAATACGTTCGCCACATGTCTCTTATCTCGAAGCGTAGGAATTGAACTGGTCCAGGCACCGTTAGCACACGGCAAAGTCCCCAAGTTATTCGCTGCGTGAGAACTGTATTTTTGCAACTACGTTTCCGGTCAAACACTCTCCTTGTGTCGCATTAGCACTTATTAACCGCAGTAAGATACTCTTATTCAGAGTAGACTCAGATTTTGTTTTCTCTGAAAACCGCCTGGCACTCTTAGAAAGATTGCGTTTGGACCAGAAATCTGCACCAGAAATCTCCGTTGCTATATGCTCAGGCGCATCGTAATTTAACTTCAAAACAATGAACGAAGACCCTATTTTGCTTTGAGCACGTGTTTCCCAGTCCACAGGAAGGAGGCGAGTGATAGGAAGGGGGTTGTGAGTGAAGGGATTGTCGCCAAAATGCAGTCAAAGGAGCTGTCCCAGAAGCAAGGTTGAAATTCTTGCTCTATACTCTCAGGACAGCGAGGTTGCATTTTAAACTGATCACCCGATATTGAAGAACAGATGGCATTAAGTAAGGAATGTGAATATTATCATAGGTTTAACGCAGAGTCTTCAGATAACACCGAAGTAACAAATGTTCAAAAAACTGTCATGACAGGAAGTAATCGTTTAGGTACATTTTTTTCAGTTTTAGAGATAGATCACTTTGTCGCTGAATATACTTAAATATTCCATCGTTTCTCTACAGGAAGGAACCACAATAAGTTTACTCATTCGGGTGCGTAGTAGAGAAGCCCAGCGTTATAGTCAAACTTTACCCTTTGAAATATTCTAGAAGGACATAATATCTAGAAATAGAACAGTAAAATAATTTGAAGCTAATTTTTAGAGAATGTAGTAAAACCGTTTTTGCAAAATTGTCATTAACCTTCATGGTTCATGACCATTTCAATTTCCTAGTTTACTCTAGTCTAAAACCTAGTCATGCAGGTTACTGAATTTGGTGCAATTATTAATCAGACAGAAAGCTCTAAGTTATACATATTGTTCGCACGAGAAATTCGAAATAATTGATTGTTTTTAATGTTGAAAACTTTAAACTTAGCAATGGAAATGAAACTTTTACTGTGTTTTTACAAATACACCTGTCGCCTGCTCATATCCGATATTTTCTGCTGGTTTCTCCGAAGTATTTAAGTAGTATTAAGTACTGGAACAGTATCTTAACAAACTCACCACAGACTCTGCGCGAACTTTCTTTCCTCATTATTGTCCCCTCCTCTCCTCTTATACACTCACAATCTGAAGTATACAACTCCCATACACATGACGGGAGACTAGACAATCAACTCCCGGCTGGGGAGTTGTCACGGAGGGAAAGATGCGTGAAGTGAAACGCTGGACCTACGGTTTAAGTGGTGGATGAATATCGCCACTTCCCTAAGTGCACAATACACTACAATGAACATTGTTAGCGCGCCCGGAAACACTAAATATCAATCAAGGCAACTCGAGGTACTCGATCCAAGATAAGAAAAAAATATTTTTCAATCATTTTTTTCTAACTCAGTATCAACTTCACATAATCTACTACCAAAATAAATTACGGATTGAAGTTTTATTTAGCGTGCTATGAACTTTGCCGGTAAAATACTGCTTTTCAAAAAACTCGCAGTTAAAAACTCACAACAACTTGGTATTGTTCCAGGTTAATTGTTCTGCTTTCCACTTCTGAGATACAAAGGATACAGGATCATCCAGTGATGCTACAAAATTGGAACAGACTTTCTCTACCTGTTAATGTCTTAATCTGTTTAGTCTGAGTTTTCCGTTTTCCCCCACTCTATTCCCAGATACTACTAATTGGCGCCCTGTAACACATTTTTACTTTCTCGCAGTTACTTTGTGAGAAGAGAATGTGTTATAATCGTGGCGAATCTTTGTCAGAAAAAACTCTTATTGCCAGGACCTGATAATGAAAAAGTGGGTAAATCGTGTTCGTATACCAGAATACAGTAAAAAATCCCCTAACACGTTGTGAAATCAGAATCCATGCTTTTTGGGTATTAATACCGAAAAAATAGAATGACGACTACGACGGGTCTGTCTGTCACTCTCTCTCTGTCTGTCTGTCTGTCCATCCGTAGTCAACGCTAGCGCCCAAATCGTACTGGCGATTTCCTCCGCAATTGATATTTCTCGATCGATTGAACTCGAGTAACTCGAGGCCCTCTCAGTTTGAAACGGATATTTTAATTTTGGGAGGTTCTTTATAGTCTCAAAAACATTTTCAAAATTTTCTCAAAAATGGCATCAAAATGTTTTATGAAACTTAGGTCTCGGAGAGCGCACAGAACGTTTATGTGAATGGTGCAGGCCACATTTTTGCTGAAATACTTAATTTTTCGAAAAATTTCAACGTTCAAAAAAGTTTTTGGTGCTTTCTTACAAATACAATATTGAACTAGAGATTTTTTCTAAATGAAAACTTTTCTTTAAAGAAAATTCTCAAAATAAGATCATGTACTGCAATTTATCAAAAATATGAGTGGCTTTCGCGTAATTTTGTGAAAAATATAGACAATTTTTATATATTTTAAACATTTTTCTTGAAAATGATTCCATTTGTTCTTTAGATTTTCTCTTCATATGTATCAAAGGACAATAAAAAATTGCGATTGCTTCGTTTCTGGCGAACTTTTTTTTCGAAAATTGTACAATCGTAACATTTTCAAACTACAAAATTGAAGGTAGAGATTCGTGCCTTAAACACAATCTAAAAAAACTTTTAAAAACTAGAGGTGCTAGAGAGTGGCACAGACCTTTTTCTAATTTTTTTCGTGTAATATTTTAATAATTTAAAATTTTGTAATTTCTTGCGTGTCGATTGGTACTGTACAGTCTTGTCCCTCCTTCATGCCTGCTTCCATCTATTGCAGCCCCCCCCCCAAAAACAACTTTTTGAAATTTCGCAACTTTGCAGTTTCCAAATAGTAGAACCTAAATTATACTTTAATTATATTAAATAAGGAAATAACGTCGTCGTAAATAGCAATTTCCATTGAAAAATTTGAAGCCGTTTTCAAGAAATTGGCGATTAAGCATTACTGTAAATGCAAAATTTGAAGCTCATTTTTACAACAATCTATTGAGTTTTCGAAAAACTTCATTTAAGTTGAAGTACATTCGCTACCAAATGCAGTAATGTATACAAATCGATGGAAATGTGCATATCAATAGCGTGAGAAATATTTCAAAAACAATGTATTTGTGTAATTATTGAAAAAACAAAAAAAATACAGCAAAATGAACTTGACGTCATATTAAATTTTGCAATTAGCACTATCCATTGGAAAAAATTAAAGAAAAAGTTTGAAGCCATTTTCGGGAAAATGGCGTTTGAGCGTTTCTGAAAATGCAGAATTTACAGTTCATTTTTACAGAAAACTGTTGGGATTTGGGGAAACTTTATTTGACATCATTTAAAGTACATGTCCTCATAAATCTAATAAAGTTAAGAAATCGCCTCTAGTGTAAATATTTCCGACATCAGAGACAAGTGAAAAAATATTTTTTGTAATTTAAAAAAAAAAGAATAGAGCAATATGGTGTTTATGTCATCGGATAGGGTGCATTTGGTACTATCTCTAGCAAAAGTTTAATGAAACAGTGTGAGCCGTTTATGATCCTATATCTTGTTTTTGTTATTTTTTAAAATAGCAAATATTGCATGCACTATTGCACAAAAACTACTAAAATTTCCAAAAAAATCTACATGACCTTTATGAAAGATGTTTTTGGACAACACATTTCATTTAAATGAAAAATCTCTATCTTCAATTTTATTGTTGTAGGAAGATGCCGGAAAAAATTAAACTTCTGCAATTTTCGAAATGTCAGAGTAAACCGTGGAAATCGGACCTACGTCACTTTTATAAGCGTATTTTACTCTGTTCTTACAAGAAATTTAAAGAAAAAATTTGCAACTGTTTTTGAGAAAATTTTGAAAATGTCCTTAGGGCTTGATGCAAAGTACTCCCAAATTTTAAAGCATGTTTCTCAAAATTTCAAAACTTCAACTATATCCAGGTGGACGGGGGTTTCTTCAATTTCGAAAATATCGTACGTGTGGTTTAGGCGCTAGGTTTGTTCACGTACGATGGACGGACGGACGGACGGACGTTTTGAAAAAAACACTTTTTCGGTATCAGGGGACCCTAAAACGTGTATTTCCATTAAAATCTCAAAATCAATATTCCGCAGCATTATATAACTTTCTCTATACTACGTATATTACTCTCGTATGTATACGATAAAGTAAAAATCAGCTTCTAAAGTCTGTCATTTTAAATTGTTTGAAATTGTTTAAAGTTGTAAATTTAGAAATCATGCTAGAAAGTATGTGCTGTTTGAGGGCTACTATTTATTCATATATTCTCGATTATTCACTCCCTTATAAATGAATTCTAATACGACCTTTTGGCGGGCGCGTGAACACACCGGAACCGCGGGGCTCACCGCCGCCGTTCGGGGACGCTGGGGCTGAACAGCCCAGGATACGGGCACATGCGCGTCCGCCCACATTGCCACCGAGCCAGCGCTGCCCTTCCCCGAGGTACGGGCCGGCGCAACCGCCGCCGCCGCCGCCGCCGAGTCTGCAGTGATGGGGGCGTGGGGCGCATCGTGGGGACGTGGGAACCCGTCGGCTGCATTCGGGCACTGACCGCCGCGGACGACGCCTGGAAATGACCCCGCCTGCCCTGAGGTCCAGGGCATCACAATAACGATGCAGCGAGCCCGTCAATTTAAGCTACGTTTTAGATATAAGTTACATTTAGATTCGGAATCCCTTTAGCCAGAGACTTCACCTCAGGAATTCCCACCAGAAAAATTGATCCATTAAATTCTAATTTTCTCATCGTTTTCATGATGAGCCTGATCACGCATACATCCTTCCCCACATCGTTAAAGGAGCAGCTGGGCAAAGCTGACTACGGAGACGACGGGGAAGCAGGTGAGTGGGGCAGCCCTGCAATGTTTCCGCCCATCCACGTGAGAATTTGGAGACTCCAGGGTGTTAAAATATACAGGCTGAGTCTCGTAATTTTAGCACCTCCTGTAATTTTTGAACAGTGGAAGTTATTGCAATACAGTTTTTACGTGAGTGCACGAGAGAATGTGACTAATTGATGTATGTATTCATTTCCATTTTATCATATGTATTTTACGAGATTTTGAGGTAAATTTGTTTTTTAATGGAACTTACATACATTTTTAGTCTATTGTAGCGTCATGGAGAAAAACACACAGACATTTACAAGTACGTGCAAGTTTATTTACACGTATGTACAATACCTAACTTCTGCTCCGAAACTACACACTTTTGAGTATTTCCCTGTGGATACCCCACCTAGCTAGGGAGGCCCCGCCTCCACTGACGCTTCTCCCGCGCCACTACCGTGACCTCGTCACCCGTGCAAGAGGCACGACACGCTTCAGCCTGGGCGTAAAGTTTTGCCCATCGCGCGAGGTTTCCAGAAAAAAAACGTGTGAGCTCGTCGGCTCGATTTTATACCTAGAGTGTAGCTGTCACGTGACCGTCCTTGGGGTAGGAGGGAGGCTCGCTTCTACCACGTGACCTTCCAGGTCAAGCTGGCGTCCACTTGGTCTAAATATATCCCAACGCCGCGGCGCCAAGCTATTCAGCCCGCAGGTATACGATACTTCCGCTCCTCCTCCCACCCACGGCTGCCAACGTGACGCTACACTATCTTCACGAGCGTACCGGGAGTGGTAGCACAATACATCAACTGATGTCACTGCAACGCCTCTAACCGGAATGTCCTAGGTGCAAGTCCCGACGGTGGCAGGACTGACTTTTCAGCTAGGTCGAGTACAGTCGTTGTCTGGGGGAGAATTCTAGCGGCCGGCTGCTCTGATCGGTAGTTTTACGTGGTTTCTCCCATCAACACCAGATGAATACCGGAACAACTAAAAGCGGGCTACGGACCGCGCGATCTTTCCTTCCTCTTCCTTGCCCTATTTCTTACATACACTCTTACACTAACAAGACTACACAACCATACATGCCGGGAGACCGGTCGGGGACGTTGAACGTGTCCCGGCTGGGGCGGTGCTGGGCTGGTCGGAGATATGTGGTTGGGGAAAACTCTGTTAGCCAACGATAGGTTGGCGCCGGATCTGGCCTTCCAGTGGCGAAAGACCACCGCCACTTCCCGAGAAAAAACACACTACACTTACGGGATTAATGACCATTGTAGTTGACGCGCCTGGAATCACCAACAATCAATTAATCAATCATGACGAGCGTAAATAGGTGAATTCACTGATATACATATTGTCGTATTTTAGATAAGAAAACCTTTTCAGATACATTCTTTCCATTAGGAATATTTCGCGTATCTCTAACAATTCCATCAAATTCCGAGAATTCGTTTAATGTTTTGTTTGCTCTGTAAGAGAAAAAACTTTTCCATTTCCGCACTAGACATGTTTCGTTTTACGCTGTGCAAAATGCCATTGAACTTCACGGGCTGGAGAAATTTTCCGGTTGAGGCAGGTTTCCGGCTTATACAGTTTCCGCTTTAGACGGATTTTTCTGTACCATGTTGGAGATCCGGGAAAAGCAAAACTGGATAAGATGGTTTATTATTATATTATAGAACACACGTCCAAGAGAGGTAACCTGTCTCCTCCACATCGATTCGCCAATGAGACTTTTGGTTGAAACATTTGTAATACCCATTAGCATAACCGCACCAAAAGACAGCACCGTACGCACCATCTGATGATAAATTAGTTAACTACAATATATAAAATAGTTCTGGTAAATTTTCATCATAACCGAGAAATCATTTTCTTTAATAGTTAATATGTTCCATTCTTAAGCCAGCATTATACCGCACTCTGGTGCAATTAGTATCTATTGTAATCGGACGTTTGATTCACACTAATAGCTGCGAGAAGCGGATTCATTCTCAAGCAGTGGTAGGCAGCATTGACAATATAATGTCCATAAAGAAAAAATACTTATTTATTATTAATATTTATTAATGTAAAGGCCGACCTGGTTGGCCGCGATGCCTAGAGCGTGTGCAAACTCACGAGTTCGAGTCCCGCTATGGACATGGTTGTTTGTCCCTTGTCTTTCATGTATGTGTGTTGTCGCGGAAGACCCTGTCAGTCTGCTGACCACAGACCAAGGAGCCTGCAAGTGTAATAGTTAATATGTATTTCCAAAAGGGACATAGTGGGTACCCGGCGCGGAGAGCCGAATTCGACATCCCATGAAGTTGGAAAGAGCCCCTATCGGAACAATTCTTAAACATATTTAATGTATTTATTACGTGTCATTTTATAGTGATTTTATATTTCGACATGCTTTGCTTGTTATGCAATAGCAATCCAGCCTTGTACAATTATAATGCCAATTGTATTTCTATGTTTAATCATTCTCCCAAGACAAGTTTCACAATGGTACGTAACGTCTGCAAGCCGCCGCCCCCCAAAAAGTCCTCAAACTCCAGTCCACGCCTCCGACGTGCAGCTGCAGAAAAGGATTTTCGGAACCGCTGCGTAATGCACTCAGTTTAATATATATTAGCTTTTCAAACCTTACCAAATTTTTCATCTTTTAATTTTTCACATGATCATGCATCTTTTGTTTAGTTATAATTCAGTATAACTTAATACCTTCAGTTATAACAAACCAAAGTCGATCATTCATTGGTTAGCACAACGGCTCTCCCGAATGCCGGTTTCCTCTGGCCTCTGTAACGAATGCTCAGTTCAGCAGTTGCACTCGTGGGGAACGGACTTATTGCCGCTGCGCTGGCATACAACTCATAAATTGTATTAATTCACCGCAATAACTTACAAAATACGTGTGAATATTATTTTATAACATGTGTATAATGCAATATGCATCTTCATAAAAGAACGGCGGCGAATTAGTTGCAAAATGAGTGTTGGAACTTCACTTGCGCGTGTTTCGCAGTATCTTGTAATTCCATTATTCGATCTCATGAACGTGTGCTTCGCTTAGTGTAATCTGCAACATTGTAGTTATTCGGACTCAGGGCGTGCTCATTTCGCAATGTTCGCAGTGATGTAACTTGCTAATTACCTGTAACAGGCATGCTACATTCTGTAATATTACTTGTCACAATGACTGTCTCAAAAGGAAAGTGTTACGTTTTCTACTGTATAGTGAAAGTCTGAACTGCTCGCTCTTGACTCGTGAGCTCCGCCGCCCATGAATACCATGTGCAGTCCCCAAGGATTGCCCGGAACAGCTGACTTAGTGTAAGCCGTCATCGCAAGTCCCTTAGGCGCGAGTGTGTTATCACGCGTGCGGGATTCTGCGCATTCACAAGTCTCACCAGCAATATCATTGTTATGCTTCTCTTTCAGCATATTGTATATGTGAAGTTCCTTATTTATGTGTTCTAATATGTATTGTAAATTCATTTCGGTAATGTTATGCAAATGGTCATTCATTCAGTAATATTTGCAGTGTACTCTTTAACATGCATTAAGTAATGACACATTAATATCATTCCTAATTTTAACAACACCTACGATCTGTTTCAACCTGCACAAGTCATTTATCCTACTGATCGTCCCAATACCTATTGTAAATCAGCTGATTTCAATTTACATCTAATTCAAAAGTAATTCAAAGTAATTCAAACTTTGACTAATTAATACTCAATTACTCTTAGTAAGTTATGTAATCATTCATTCAGTTTCATTATACTCCCTAAATGAATTCTGTGTTTTCTAAATCTCCTATACGATAGTTTTTACCATTACAATATTATACATTGCTATTTCCGAACCATTATAGCGTTTATGTTCGCTTACAGACATACTGGTTCTTCGAAAGCTATTAAGGTAACTGGTGGTGTGAGCACCAACCATAGGTATCTCCAACAATCCACCACTCAAAGGCTGATAGCTCCTCCAGCCCCAGTAAATTGTTAGTTGAAAATTTTCAAGTTCATGTCGTATTTCAATATTCATATCCGTTTCTATAATGCGAAAAAAAATGTGCTGTTAGCAATACTAGTTTAAATTAAAGAAAAAATATCAATTAATATTTAAATTTTGTAGTTGTCGAAAATAATTTTCAGAAATTGCCGTTTTTATATGCTTACTTTGATCTATACGAGAAAAAAGGAAAAAAGTTTGGAGCTGTTTGAGAAAAACAATTTTAAATTTCGTTAAGAAATTAATGTAAATAAAAAAGCACGACACTAAAAACTTACCTCTGCTGGGAAGACGTAACCGTTGATAGAATGCTCGGAACCGGAGTCGTCGTGTAGACCGTAGTGTACATGAATTTCTTGAAACTGGTACTTGTAGGATAGTGGGCCTCCCGTGACATTAACATGATGTCGGGTTGCATTGTCAACAGTGAAAATAACACTGTGTCCCGTATTTCCAATGGATCCGCTGACCTGAGCAGAAGAATAGTATCTTTTAAAATGTACCGGCAACAATAAAAAGTGAATTCTTAGACCAATAAATTACAAATTCATTCAATTATATAAAGTTAAAAATTGTATGTGACCTATGGGAGGGAAAAGGGCAAGGGACTATCTTACTTTTTGCCCGTTGAGACAGGGTGATATTTTTGGTCTGTATTCTGTTTACATGCAATTTGTTCAGATCCAAACTGTAGGAAAATCACATATTGAGAATACTAGTGGTGCTACCGAAAACACATACTTTCTCACATTATTTCTAAATGCTTCACAATATTAAACTACTTCATAAACCAGCAAAAGTGATTTCAACCAGCAAATTGTTTTCCGCTCCGAGACCCAAACTCAGATCCTCAGAGTCAACTTGCCGGCTCTCATACCACTACGCCACACAAGTGCCACGTGTGCCGAACTCGGGCAGAGCCAAAGGTAAATGCCCCATTCATCTAAAAAAACTCAACACTCAAAATATACGTTAGAAAATCCCAAAGTCGTTCAGAAAGTTCGTCCAGATCGATTAGGAAATATCAATTTTGCAGAAAATCGGCTAAATGGTTTGGGCGCTACACTTGTCCATAGACGCGCTGACAGCTGTTAGGTGGATTGTTTGATTGACAGTGATTCTGGGCGCGCCAAATTCTAAGGTCATTAGTCCCATAAGTGTAGTACATAGGTTTTGCTAGGGTGGTAGCGTTGATCGCCCACCTCGATGGGAAAATTCGGTGCCCACCTACTGCTCTGCTCTTCTACTGCACAGAGCTTTTTTTTTTTGACTTGCTAGTCTCGTCGGAAATATTTACACTAGACGCAATTTCTTCACTTTATTAGATTTATGAGTACACGTGCTTTAAATAATGTCAAATTAATTTTTTCGAAAACTCAACAGTTTTCTGTAAAAAGGAGCTCTAAGTTCCGTATTTTCAGAAATGTTCAAACGCCATTTTCTCAAAAACGGATCCAATTTTTTTCTTCAAAGTTTTTTAATAGATAGTGCTAATTGCACTGTTTAATATGCCGTATTTATTTTGCTGTATTCCTTTGCTTTTTCAATAATTACACAAATGTATATTTTTTGAAATGTCTCTCTCGCAGATAATAGGCACATTTCCATCAATTTGTACACATAATTGCATTTTTTAGTAAAAGTACTTCAAACGACTTTAAATTAAGCAGTTTGAAAATTCAATAGATTCCCATGAGAAGGAGCTCCAAATTTCGCATATACAATAATGCTTAATCGTCAATATCTCGAAAACGGCTTCAAATTTTTCAGTGAAAGGACAAAGTTTTTCTTTAGGACAAAGTTATAGAATTCTTTAATGTAATTAAAATATAATTTGGGTTCTACTATTTGAAAACCGAAAAGTTGCGAAAATTTCAAAAAAAAAAAATTATTTGGGCCGCTATAGATGGAAGCAGGCAAGAAGGAAGGACAAGAATGTACAGTACCAGTCCACACTAAGGAAATTAAAAAACTTTACTACGAGAAAGTCTGTGGCATTCTGTAGCACAATTTTTTCCTGTGCGTACGCTGTACGCTCTATACGGAGTATAGAGAAAGTTATGTAATGCTGCGGAAAATTGATTTCGAGATTTCAACGGAAATACACGTATTGGGGCCCCCTGATACCGAAAAAGTGCACCTTTTCAAAACGTCCCTCCGTTCGTCCGTTCGTTCGTTCGTTCGTCCGTTCGTTCATTCGTCCGTTCGTCCGTTCGTCCGTTCGTCCGTTCGTCCGTTCGTCCGTCCATCCATCTGTCTGTCCGTCCGTTCGTCCGTCGGTCTAGTGTATGTGAACAAAACTAGCGCCTAAACTACGCGTAGGATTTTTTCCAAATTTAATAAAACCCTGTCGATCTGGACTGAGTCGAAACTCTGCGATATTGAAAAGCATTCTTTATTTTTTAGAAGTACTTTACATTAAGCCCCCCCCCGTAAATTTTCAATTTTTTTTCAAAAACGGCTCCAATTTTTTTCTATACCTTTCTTGTAAGAATACAGTAAAATACACTTATAAAGGTAGGTCCCATTTTCACGGTTAACTCAATTTTCGAAAATTGCAAAACCGAATATTTTCGGCGTCGTTCAACAACTATAAAACTGAAGACACAGATTTTTCCATTATTTGAAATTTGTTGCTCATAAATAGTTCTTTAATTTAGGTCATGTTCAATTTTTTAAATTTTAGATTTCGCGCAATATTGCAAAATTCATTAGAAGAGGTTATGAAGATATTGAAGAAGATATCCGAAAAGCAGAGGTAGGTTACTGAATCTAGGCAATTGTGTAATTGCTTTTAAGAAATTAACTCCTTACAATGACCCCACTTTTTTGCACTTAATTCATTCGCTGTACACAAACATACTGAAAAACAGTTCTCCATGTCGCGTTTGCCTGTCACATACGCTTAAAAAGCACTTATCTTGTGAACAAATTCTGTGGTCAATTTAATTACGCTAATTCTGTCTCTTTGCGGCGAATATAAGCGTAAGTTTTATTTTGTTTTGTATTCTCTTTTAAGTTCTGCAATTTGCAAGTCGAAATATTTATCAAATAGGGAGGAAATTGATTATAAACAAATTATTTTTCAAGATGTATACTATTTTGACCATCTCCCATGTAAATAATCAAATGTAATATATTATGGTTTAGGTAGTATTTTTAGTTTATTTTCAGAAGAATTATTAATGTTAATACTGTGTTCTTAGGATTATTTCATTTTTATTCATTATTATTAAGTTCCACAATAGTCTAGAATTCATATAAATGTAATTCATTGTCAATTGTTTGCTTGTAAAATGTTCTATGGAAGAAAACAAGAAAAAAAGTGTAATAATTTCATATCTATTGATCAATTTAGTTTAATGTACATGGTTATATTCCTGTAATTATCCGGTTCCTTGGTTTAGCTTTGTCACAACACAAGATATATATATATATATATATATATATATATATATATATATATATATATATATATATATATATATATTATTGTTTCTTATATAATGAAATTAATCTTACATAAGCATCATAGAAAAAGAAAGTGGCAATAAAGAAACTATTATGTGTATTTAATAGATAAATCTAATGTAAAAAACAAACAGAAATTACCCAGATAGTATTCAGATTATAATAAACTATAGACTCGCACTGGAAGCTAGTGTGTACCTCACTCAGACACAACTTAAATAATTCTCGGCTCACCGCACAACATTCTACTTGTATCAGATTCATCATTTTGTGTGTTGGTGTGGTGAGGAGGATTGTGTGTCTCTCACTCCCTGTGAGGTGCCTGAGATGGAGGAGCATGCAGCACATATATTAATTATGTTTTCACGTGGTGGTTGAAAGGTATGTAACGTTTGTGTACAAAAAATTGTAAATGTGTTTAACTGCAGCCAGAATTATTTTGTATATGACACGTGTTCTCTGTTAGAATTATTGTAAATATGTGTTGTTTTCCTTCCTTGTATTATTCCGCCCTGAGGATAGAAATAAATTTTCCGAAACGTCGGCAAACCAGCTTGTAGATCCTTCTGACCAAGCCCTGTTAACCTGCCTTCAATATTTCATCAATGGGTCGTTCAGTATTCTTCATGTATATACAATGTTCTTGACACCAGAAAAATATCTGGAAGATTCGCAAACGTTATACGTATTTTGAGACAACACAACAAAAATTAATTTTTAAGAAATGATTGAATTAGGAAGTAAATCTCTATCTTAATATTATGATATTTTGAACTCAAATAACAAAACAAAAGCAATGTGGAATATAATGTGTGCTCCATTGAAAATGAACGGTGTACCATTGACTGATGTTAAGGCAACAAAATTTTTAGGTCTCTCAATTCAGTCAAACCTTAAATGGAACGTCCATTTCAATGAATTGAACACATCATTAAGTTCATTATGCTACGCGTTCAGAATTCTTGCAAATTCAGTCAGCCTTCATACTGCTCGTTGTGTATATTTTGCGAATGTTCATTCCCGCCTGAGATATGGCATAATATTCTGGGGAAATACATCTTATAGCTCCCAGACTTTTAGATTACAAAAACGAATTGTGCGAATTTATTTATTTATTTTTTTATTTTACGTCAAAAAACAGTTAAAAAACTGCGTATGACATGCTATGAAGAAAAGTGAATTGAGTGCAAATTTTTATAATTCTGTGATCCCTACACTAAGTCATATACTACTTAAATTTTGAATTTTGAAAGGGAGAAAAAAAAACTCCCATGTAATAAAATCTATTTTCAAGGATAAATAAGCAATAAATTTTGGCTCTTATTACTTCCTGCCGCGACAACAAGGAAACGATAATTTGAATAATTGTATTTCCCACTGAATTCTAGAAGACGTGCACAGAAAATGAAGTTACGTTTATGTCCAGAAGCAAAACAAGGGGCCATCTCAGCATTTGCTCAATGGATCAGGGAATAATAACCAAATCCCACCCACGTGATTCTTGTAAGCCTCTCTTCATTAATCGAGGAATTTTACCATTACCTTGTCTGCTTAATTACGAATCAAATGTTTTTTGTCAAAAAGACTTGCTTAAGGGAGGGAATATATTTTCAGAAAATGCCGATGTCTATTACTATAACACTCGACGTAGAAATCATATTCTACTGGTGACAGAATCAACAGCTCATTACAAAAAATTCACATACAGTACATGTAAATTATTTTACAACACTTTGTCAGATGACATTAAACGATTAAATTCGATAGAAAAGTTTAAATCCAAAGTGAAATCGTTTCTACTGCATTACTGTTTGTATATAATTAGAGACTATACTGAACACCACAAGGAAAGGAACAATTATTTTAACAGTGATATTTAATGTATTATTTACCATTGGACGGTATAATTCTAAACAATATGTAACAAGTATTGTATCTCAGCTTCTGGGTCAATGACCCCAATCTCGATTAGCATTTTCGTCCAGTTTCCCTTATCCATTGAGCAAATGCTGAGATGGCCCCTTGTTTTGCTTCTGGACATAAATGTAACTTCATTATCTGTGCAAGTCTTCTAGAATTAAGTGGGAAATACAGTCATTCAAATTATCGTTGTCATATTGTTGTGGCAGGAAGTATTATTCCTTGACGAAGGACATCATAGATAAGAGCCGAAAATTTATTGCTTATATACCCTTGAAAATAGATTTTATTATATGGGAGCGTTTTTTTTAATTCAAAATTCAAGTAGTATATGACTTAGTGTAGGAATCACAGAATTTTTGAAAATGTGCACAGAATTCACTTCTCCCCATAGCACGTCATACGCAGTTTCAACTGTTTTTACGTAAAATAAACAAAACATGTGTTGAAAAATATTTAATGAACGCTTAATATTGATGGTGTTGGAAAATATTTAAATTTGTCACCACATAAATCTATCCTTTACGACTTCAAACTACACGTGTTTGAAGAAACGTGTACATGAGATGATTTAAAACTCTAATACATATTGCATTACAAAACTATGTATGATCATTAGGCTAACGCAGTGGGTTCTTCAGACAGCTCTTACAGTAGTAACAAATGCACAATAAACTGTTATACTAGGAAGCACTCTTTTCGGAACAGTTTTACTTTATCGCCTTGCGAAGTTCTTGGTAAGAAAGCTATGAAACTAAAAAAGCTATGAAAGCTAAGTGCGCCGGAAAACGGGAAATTTTCGACAAAAAAATGTTATTGCCGGGCTCTGGTAACGAAAATGCATAAATCCTTTTGCTCAATTTAGAAAACAATCCTCTAACACGTGATGTAGCCAGAATCCATTTTTGTGGGTTTTAATACCGAAAAATCAATTGATGGCCGACCGTTTTTCTTCGGAATTGATATTCCCCACTCGATCTGAAGGATCTCGTGGCTATGGTAATTTAAAAACGCATATTTTGATTTTTGATGGTACTTTACATGAATCCTCAAAAACATTTTCAAATTTTTCTCAAAAATGGCACCAAATTTTTTGATGAAAGTTTGTCTTCGGACAGCGTAACGAACGCTTAAGAGAATGGTAGTAGTCTCATGTTCGTTGAAATCTAAGATTTTTTTCAAACTTGAAGCGCAAATTTTTGGGGGCGTCTTCCTAACTATAATTATGGTGATAATTGTTTTTCTTAATAAAATCTGTTCCTTAAAGACGGATCTTTAAATAACTTCTTGTTCAATTTTTGCAAAGTACGAGTAGTTACTTATAATTTTGAGAGAAATATAGGCATTTTTCTCAAAATCCGCTCCAAATTTTTTCATTAAATTTGCTGCTGATATATAATAAGGGATATGGTAAAAAGTATGGTGCTAGTCCCATTTCCGTTTTTTCGAAATTTCCAAAACTCAACATTGAAAACTACAAAATTGGAGATAGCGCGATTTTTGTTTTAAATGAAATTTACGCAATTTCTAAAAAAATGGTTGTTGTGATTTTTTAAAATTGTGAATATTGCACGCATGCAATATTGCATGAAAACTACTACAATTTTCAACAAAAACTACATGATCTTAATGAAAGAACTAATTATGAACAACACAGTTAATTTGAATCTGTTGTCTGTATCTTGAGTATTTGAGTATGCATCTTCAATTTTGTAGTTGTAGAAAGACGCCGAAAAATTCAATATTTTGTAATTTTCCGAAATTCAGAGTTAACGTTGAAAATCGAACATATGCCACCTTTATAAGTGTATTTTTCTGTATTCTTACTAGAAATTTGAAGAAAATATTTGGAGTCTTTTTTGAGAAAATATTCAAAATATCCCAGGGGCTTCATGTAAAGTACCTTCAAAAAGTAATAAAGGCTTTTCAAAACCGCAGAGCTTTGACTCAGGCCAGACGGACAGAGTTTTCTTCAATGTGGAAAAATCCTATGCATAGTTTAGACGCTAGTGTTGTTCAAATACACCAGACAGCCAGACGGACGGACAACCGGAAGGACGGACATTTTGAAGAAACCACTTTTTCGGTATAAGGGGACCCGAAAACGTGTATTTCCATTAAAATTTTGAAATCGATTTTCCGCATCATTACATAACTTTCTCTATACTACATATATTACTCCGTATTTACGCAAGTATACGGACAAGGAAAAACTAGTGGTGCTCTTGAATGTTACCTCATTTCTCGCACTAGTTAATTTTCAAAACTATCTTTTCTGCACTAGCTTTTGGGTTATGCCTTATACCAAGATGGCCAAGGTGGTTAATTAGCGTGTAAGGACTCAGCTCGTCGGAGTTCCTTGTTCGAGCCTTGGTCGGGGATTATTATGTCACATTTTTCAGTTGCCGCAGAAAATAATTGAGAATTTCAGAAACTTTATTGCAAACCATTTGAAGCAATTCTAATCAAAACTACCATTAATTAAATAAAATATAAATAAAGATAAACTGGATGTTTCTGTATGTGATTGTCGAATTTTCAAATTTTAAATTTTTTTTACATCTTTTATTAGATTCGTAAAACGTATGGACCAAGAAACTAATTGTTGCTTTTCTGCGTATGAACCGATTTAAGTAAATAATCACCAAAAATATCAATATTAAATTTAAATTCAATACAAGCAGTGTCCGTGGGGTCAACTTATATATCCCTAGTGGTTCCCAAATTATGATTACTTTTTATTACCTATCAACCTAACAGCTGTCAGTCTGTCTGTGGACAACTGTAGCTCCTAAACCGTTCAGCCGATTGTTTCCAAATTGATATTTCCTGATCACACTGAACTGACTGGAGGATTTTGAGTTTCTAATGATATTTTGATTGTTGATGGTTTTTTATATGAATGAGGCACTTACCATTTTACGTCTGTGCCGGAATTCGATCCATACGGCTCTTATGTGGGGTATTGCGAAGAATGCCGGCAAGTTAATTCTGAGGAACTGAGATCGGAATACAGAGCAGAAAAGCAACTGCACGTTGAAAACATTTTTGCTGGTTTATGTTGTAGTATAATATTGCGAAGCATTTAGAACCAATGCGAGAAAGTATGTGCTTTGACAGCATCACTATTTTTCAGTTTTAGTGACAGATTATTTTGTTACAGAATTGACTTAAATATTCCAAAGTACCTCTTCAGAAGGGAACTAAAAAAAGTTTACTCATTCAGGTACGTAGTAGAGAACCCTAGCGTTATAATCAAATTTGAAATCTCTTCGTAATTTTTAGAATAACATAATGTCTAGGAATAGGACAGTTAAAAAAATTGAGAGTCATTTTTTGAGAATTTAGTTAAACCGTTTTTGCAAAATTGTCAATAACCTTCTTGTTTTTTAAAACTATTCTGATTTCTTAAACCAGTTATGGAACTCTATCAATTTATCGCAATTGTTACCAGATAGGAGGCTCTTAGTTATACATATTGTTCGCACGAGAAATTTGAAACCATTGAATGCTTGTAATGTTGAAAACTTGCTCACTTTGCAATGGAAATTAAACTTTTTCTGTGATTTTAATTGTAACATTGCACAGGTTGCGATAGCTCAGTGGCACCATTTATGTTTTCTTCAGCGTCCTGGAGGGCCTAGTGTTTGAGTCTCGCGGGACGGATGTTCGACTCTATTACATATTCTAGGTCGAATTTGGCTACTGTTTCGATGAAAATTTCATCTGTCACCAATTTCACCTTTATTTTTCCTGGTTTCTCCGATAAAAACCGGAACAGTATCTAAACAGACAAACCACGGAACGCGTGCGATCTTTCCTTCATTATTGTCCCCTCCTCTCCTCTTATACACGCACACAATCTGGGGTCCCCAACTCTACCATACATGACGGGAGATCAGTCTGAAGCATAGATCATGTCCCGGCTGGGGAGTTAACATGGAGGAAAATATAACTGGAAGTGAAACCCTACAAGCCGAACGCCGGATGTAAAGTTTATGTGGTGGAAGAATACCGCCCCCTCCCGAAGTGCACAAAGCACTACACTGACGGTGCTAATGAACGTTGTAGTTAGCGCTCCAGGAAACACTAAATATCAATTAATAGCATATCGCTGAACCCGATGCAAGAATAGAAAAATATAATTTTTCAACAATGTTTGACTAACTCAGTATGAACTTTACATAATCTACTACCAAAAATAAAGATTAAAGTTTTATTTAGCCTCTTATGAACATTATCAGTAAAATACTGCATAAAAACACTACTTGCAGTTAAAAACTCACAGCAACTCGCTATTGCTCCAGCTTTACTTGTTATGTGTATTCTGCTTTCCCCTTTCTGAATTAGAAATTTTTTCTAAATGAAAAGTGTTCTTTAAAGACAATTCTTGAAATAAGATCATGTACTAGAATTTATCAAATATATGAGTGTTTTTCGCGTAAATTTGTGTGAAATATAGACTAATATTTTTTAAACAATTTTTTTAAAGGGGTCCATTTTTCTTCAAATTTTCTCCTCGTATATAGGTAAGTAAAAAATTGTAGGAATGTAAAAAATGGCATTAGTCTCATTTTCGGCTGATTATCTGTACTCTCGAAAGTTGTAGTCTTAACATTTTGAAACTAGGATAAAAATTTACGGAGCTATGGCGATTTGAAAAGTGTCTGTTTCTATAGTTTTAATGTAAAATTGGCCATATTCGGGCTAATATGGCTCACTATTTGAGTAAAATAAGGAATGTCTGATGATCATAAAACTTGGGGGTTAACGTGGGCACCACCTCAACCACAAATTCGTTGATAAAAATACCATTAAATCATATTTATTCGTTATTTTGTAAAAAGTAGCGAAAATGCCAAAAAATGGGGGGTATATGGGGTTTGTGGCACCCTTAAACCCATTTTTAAAACGATTTTATTGGTGCTGATGTTGTTCATGCATCAACATTTTTCCCTCCATTGACTTCTATTTTTTCGATGCAGCCTAATTTATATATATTCTGACGAACATCCCCACCTAGTAATTCCTAGGCGCCGCAAGACGTTCTGTAATAGCTACTCATTAGAGAGATTCTAAAATTCATTTGTTGCTCGTTGCTTCAATAACGATTTAAGAATATAATAACGAACTCATCCATTGTTTGCGGATAAGGCTCAAGTGTCTGAAGCCATGCCTTGGCGTTTCCATGACTTCATGCAGAAGCATTGTTTTATGCTGTTCCCTTACATTAGATAGTATAAAGAAAATGTTTAATGCTTTAACGAAAGCATTCGGATTTTCATTAGGATGGCCCGAAAATCGCAGCGACGGAGGAATATTCACGTTGCCGCCAGAACATCCGCCTCCAATTTAGCTCTTTGCTTCGACCACTTCCTTCAGCATTTCGATTTTCTTTTCCTGCTCTTGTAATTTGTTCGCAACATCTACTTCAAACCTAAGCTTTGTTTCTTCGCGGACCTCCCTCACTTCCTCTCAAATTTGACCAAAAGTTGCCCCGTTGTGTTTGCTCTGATTTTCTAACTCGGCTGACAGCGATTCCATTCTTGCTCCTACTTCGTTATGTCTTTCTTCCAAGCTCTCTTTAACTTCCGCGACCTGTGCCGTGACCTGCTGACGTAACTCTTCGCACCTATTTTCGACCTGCCGAATTATCGAGCGTTGATGTTCTTTCATCTTTTCATCGAAAATTCTCGTTTGGTCGTCAATTTTGACCGCTATTTGGTTGATTTGTCGGGATTGCTCTTCTCTAATCTACCTTCCCTGATTCGCGACCTGTTGTCCTGTGGTTTCAGCAAAATTTTCTAACAATGCCCTCATCAACATCGTCATCTGATCCCCGCTCTCCTCGGGTCGCGGTACTACTCCCGGCGTGGTTTCCGCCGACACTGTCAGCTCCGCGCTTGGGGTGCCTGCTTCCTCTCCCTCTCCTAAGAGCATTCTTTCTATATTCCTTTACAATTCACTTCTTTCCTCCCCCTCGCTACCTTCCTCGCTCGGAATCTGGCTAGCCTCTCTGTATTCTGTGCGCTCTGCCATTTTCAATGCCCTTAGACTCTGTTATGCCTTTTAATACAATTCTATTGCCTACAATACACTCAATACACTCGATGACGCACTTGATACACTTTACAACACAATACAAGAAATAAATCCTTCTCTGGAAACGAACACTGGCACTACACAGTTTAGTTTAATTGATCTTGTGGTATTTGGATTTCTCTGCGGTGTCGATGACTATCGATCACTGCCACGAAACGTTGGGCGCCAATCAATCTGACGAACATCCCCACCTAGCAATTCCTAGGCGCCTGTCGGGAATTCGCAGATATCATGCTCTTGTGAGCTTTGTGATACCTCAGGGTAGTGGGATCTTTATGCGGCTGCGGGGCGTGCCGTTTCACCTCACGCCCTCGCTTGCTTCTTTCTTGCGCCGTTGTCTATTTCACGCCCGCGTGCAAATGTCTCTTGCACGTCGCAACGGATTGTACAATAGCGTATTTGCTTACTTCGGGTGTACGCGTCACACTAGATATCACAGTCTACTCAGCGCCTCTAATCGAAAGTACCTGCGTCTTCACCATTCAAATTACTGTCCTTTCTTTGCTGACCAATGAGTCATTTTTAACTATTTAATTCGAATTACATGCTTCCATCCTCGACAGACGAGAAATTCTTCTCCGGCAAACATTCTAATAACTTCGTGACTATTTATACGTCTCTCTGACGTCCAAAAACTCCTACTCAATCTCTCGCTAAATTTTTAGGCCGGAGTTGCTGCTCAAACAGCGATCGGAACCAGAAAAAAAGAATGTTCGGTCACCCGCCGTCTCCCCAGTCTGACCGCTGAGACGTCACCGGGCTCGCGCCGTGCCGCGGGCATTGCGCGCAATATATTCCAGAAACATTCCAGAAACGCGAACAGCCAGCCAAACTATTGAACATTTCTGAAACAATCAACAACCTTCAACTTTATTATTCACGATCCAATTATCGGATCAACTTATAAATTAACCTTAATAATACACAAAATTAAAAAATTAAAGAATTAATAAACTTAAAAAAAACAAATCATTTTGCGGTCCAAGAGATCTTGGGGGGCATGCCCCCCAAGCATTCCAGAAACGCGAACAGCCAGCCAAACTATTCAACATTTCTGAAACAATCAACAACCTTCAATATCATTTTCAATATCATATATTGTGACGTCACGGGGTTAGACAACCCCATAACGGCACCATCAGCCATGTGAAGAAGCCCACTAACAGAGAGGACTAGGGTACGCGGCGGAGCGATGGCCGGTAAACGCGCCATCTGCCCACAGTTTTTCAAACTACGACGCCCGAACTAGTGAGTAATGTTTTTCTGTGAGGTCACGAAAGGAGGAGAATATGCACCCCTCCAACATTTCCCCAGGCGCGAGTAACATAAGTATCGCGGCGCGCCTCGGAGGAACTCTCTTTTACGACAACTGCGGCGGCGATCGGAGGAACGCTCTTTTACGGCGACTGTGACGGCGACCAGAAGAAGCTCTCTTGTACGGTAACAGCGACGGCGACCAGAAGAAATAGATGAAATAGGAGTTTATTTTTACTTGATAGTTATAAGCTAGCTCGGAAAGCGTATCTTAGAAAAGTGAAGTAATTAGGGAATAGAGTGCAAAATCATTCGTTGCAGTCACAATAATTCGGAGAGCAAGTAAAATAACTGTTTGACGTCGAAATAACTTCAAAAGTTGTAAAATTCGCGCAGAAGGACATTAATTAAATCCAGCATCTCACTTTGCACGCTGAGACCACACATGCCTAAAGTGTGGTAGGTCGGCCGAGCATTTGAGCATAACTCTTACAACATTAATAATTTCGAGGCTGGAAGCGCGAACGAACGTGTAAGAGGCAGTGGAAGACGGACGACCCCAGGAAGAAAGAAGCGTAGGCGAGAAGGACTTGGTCTACAGCAAGGATAGTACGGGTTCGGAACGAGAGAAAGGTGTGGAAATTGGTGGCTTGGCGGCGTTCGAGCGGAAGGGACTGCTTTCGTCGCAGCACAGCACGCGAGACGTGGCGGCAACGCGGGACGGGCGGCAGAAAATCCCCAAGGTTACCTACAGGCGAGCGACGCGGAGCTGGTGAGGTAAAGGAACTGGCAACGTTTATGCAGCGTTCAGCTGGGAAAGAGGATAGTGGTAAATACACGACAATCAGTGTTAAAAGTGGGTGAAACGTCTAGAATAGGTGGGAGAAGTATTTCGAACTGTGTGAGTGGCAGTTTCCAGGCCATTCACTGCACGTGTCAGTAGATTCATTTAAAGAGGCTTACCTTGTACAATTTTACATAAGTGATTCAGAATTTTTATATGTTGTACAGTTAATATTATCCAGAAAGATCAATTTGTTGTATTGTGTTTTCAAGTAATTTCTTTCGTGACATGTAAAGGGGTATGAATTAAGTAACGTGAATCCCACGTATATTTTTTGTGTTCAATATCATAGTGAGTGCGAAGCCCAAGGATAGCACCTGTGAAAGGGTTTCTTTGAAACAAGTATCAAATTCATTTGAAACAAAAAGCCGTGCACGGAAAAACTAGAGGCCAAAAGAGTAAATAATTTAGTAGTGGAAAAAACTCAGAAAGGAATAATCAAGTCCTAAATTGTAGTTGATGAAAGTGTGTTCAGGCAGTCGAGGTGACGCTTTTTTTTGTTGTTTTTTTGTCTTGTTTCATTTTTCAGTGGCCAGCTACTTAAAGTGCAATAACCTGTTGTGAAATTGCGTCACTGTAAATTTTCTCATTGAATATATGCTCATATTATTATTATTTTATTTGATTCATTGTGTTAAGGGTTCAGACCTTTCACATACCCGAAAGATCCTGCTTCCTGAGAATTGTAAGCTCGCTTTACGAGCATTCCGAGTATTCATGCTATCACGACCCACCACGTGTGGTAAAGTAGGTAGGTGGAGGTGTTACAATATATATATATATATATATATATATATATATATATATATATATATATATATATATATAAATTGACTAAATATTAACTGGTCTATTGAGAGTAATTCTGTATGGAAAATCATTGCTTAGAATTTTTTTCGTGGTGTACACGTTATATTCATACTCACTGTATAACACGGATTCGGCATAATTCAATTGGTCATTGAATTTGTTTACAATATAATACTTTTTAAGCGTATGTGGGGGATAAAAGTGGCATATTGATAGAACTGTGTTTTAGTATGTTTCTATAGAGCGAATGAAATGAGTTCAAAATATGGGGTCATTGTAAGATGCTAATTTCTTATATACAATTACATATCTGGTGAGCGAAGTGGGATAGCACCGATTAGATTCCGGAATTTTGTATCGCGTTTAAACGCCATTCAGAGACAGTAAAAAATGCAACATTTTCAAATTTTAAACAATTTCGAACTTTTACAAATCTAAAGGGAGAAAGTCTCCCGATATTTTAGGGCAAAAAACCCGAGTTAACAATTTTGTAACAATTTACAATTTTATAAAGAAATTTAAAATATGCGTTAGAACGGCCGGGAACGCTCCATAAATTGTGCCAGAAAGGAACATTTTAAAATAGCAGTTTGACAGAAGTTATAAATTTATTGCTAAAAGTTAGTATAATTATTACTAAAACGCTAAATATTGACTGGTATATTGACAGTAACTCTGGACGGAAAACCCCCGCTCAGAAATATTTTTTAATAAGCAGTAATTACTCTTTTATTAGGTAAGTATAAGAGGAACTAAAAATGAAGTTCCGAGATAAATGTCTTAACTGTTTTCGTTTTTTTTTTGTTTTTTTTTTTTTAATTTGTTGCGTCTCTATCTTGACGCAACGCGTCTCCAAGCTCCGTTAAGGGGCGTTGAGCGCTTTAGCACTGGGGAGTAATCCTCCATGAAAGTGCTTTTTACTTTTAATCTTTGTCAAGTCTCGTCACGTCGCAGTCAGTCATTGCCTTTTATCCCTTCGGCCAGGGGCTCGACGACGTTAGGCCCCGGGGTTCCTGGCCGGTCACCCAACCACGAACCCGCGAGTCTCGAATGCGCTTAACCTTCGTGACTTCACGGAGCGTAGTAAACGCATTCGGCTAGCACCGTCGACAGTTTGACAATGCATTGCAAGTACCGCATGCTGAATAATTGATGGGTAAGGAGTAAGCGTTAATGAGAGATTTCGTAGAATTTATGATTACAATAAACATTGTAAATGTAATGAAATAGGAATGCAAAATGCCTTGTGCAATTGAATTTTTCTTTAGTTTTCGTTATACAAGAGCATGCTGTACTATTTTGTCACATAGTTCAAATACTCCTCCATCGAAATTTGAATAATGCTTTTAAAATATTTAGTAGAAATTCTTGAGGAATAAATAGTGCCGAGTGACCTCAAGCGTAGGTTATCCATCGTTACCTGACACCTGCCGACGCGGAGGACATTCCCCCATAAGAGGTCTAGTACCGAAATCATTCGTTCTCAATAATGGCAGTGCCGAAATTAGCATTCTCAAACGTTGTGGTTTATAAGCGCTGGTCTCGACGTCGAGAACAATCGGAACTGAGTGCATTCATGTACGGTTCGAACAACTATTTTTGTGAAAATATTGATATAGATATTTTTACTGCCTTAGAAATCTTTGAAATATGTAATAACTCGTTTATGAGAAATTAACTAATTAAAAGTGTATATTATACATAAATTATAAATTCTTACCCTGTGCTTATCAATGTGAAGTAATCTGAGGTTCGGATCAAATAGTAGCTTGCTTGGTTCCAAGTTGACCGGTGACTGTCTGCGTCCTTTGTTGCAAAGACTCCATTCTGGATTAATCAGACCCCAGAAAGCTGGACCTGTAGACATATATACGCAAGATTCATTACAGTAACATGAAAACTGACAAAGGGAATATTTGATTTAAAAAATAACATGTAATAATCGACAAGTAATTCAGAATATTCCTCAAAAAAAAGAAACTAATGATGCTTCAACAGAATATATTATCTAGCTTCAGTCAGTCGCCGGTCGTCGTAGCCGTTGCACGTGCCTTAGTGGAGCTCCGGGCGAGACAACGGGTTGCTACCTGCAGGAGGATCGGGCTCGCATCGGGGCGCCGGCACCTTCGGCATCGTTTCGCGGGGGCGGGGCAGCTGCTGCAGCAGCATCGTTGAGTGCGACCACGATAGCGGTGCTATTGTTAATTGGCGGTGTGCAGTGGGTGCAACAGCAATTTAAAATCGCAAACAGTGCGAATTGTGGTACCATGCGAGTTGTGGTAAAAACGGGAATATGGATAACGGCAAATGGTTTTGCAACAAGTGCAAAGAAAATAGAGTGCGTCTACTGGAAGAGAAACTTGAAACTGCTCTTCTTCAAATCCAAGCGTTGCAGGAGTTCATCGCAACTCTGAGGAGAAACTCCGAGATGTTACAGGGGGAGTCGCCGCGCAGCTAATCATAGAGGCGCCAACTGCGAGAAAACCTATTCTCGTTAATTGGAGTAACGATAGTAAGACATGTAGCCAATGACAACAAACACATGGATGTTGTGTGCCTCCCTGGAATCCGAACCGATCAGCTGCGCACGTATGTGGAGAAAAGAGACCTCGGAACACCAGACACCGTCATTTTACATGTTGGTCTGAGGGGAAAAAATCTTGACTTCGTCATGGGGGATATGGGTGACCTCGTGATGAAAGTGCAAGAGAAGTTCCCAAGTGCAAAAATATACATTTGTGGCATTCTCAGGCGTCGTGACATTCCATGAAGACGGGTTGATGTAGTCAACCGCATGTACGAGTGGGTGGCACAGAGAAGGAATGTATTTTCTGAGGAGCCAAATTCGTGGTTGCAGGACGGCGATTTCGGCCGTGACGGCGTGCACCTAAATCGCTCGAGGTCCAAAAAGCTGGGTGGACTCTCCTCGCGCGTAGGAGGCCCAAAACTTCCCGCGACAGGCTCGTGAGACCGCATCGCATGGCGCGGGCGGCAAGGGATATCCAATCCCTTTTAATGGATTGTGTGGGCATGTCGGCGGCAGACGACAGCGCGGCGAGTGACGGCAATCCAGAGGCGACCTACAGTGACGCGGCGACGGCGGCGACGCTGCGGCAGCAGACGACGACGCAGTGACGGCGGTGAGGGCAAAATTCTTCCCCACAGCGCCGACGAACTTGGCCACCCCGCGGCTGGCAGGGAAAGGGACGCGTTGACCCATTGCTAGCAGGTAGAACCACAGTTGTCTGTGATTGGTGCAACATCCCAAGGGGGAGAAAGGACGCTGTCGGGGAGAGGGCTAGTTCGTTTACATATGAGGCGGAACTATCGTCATATTGTCCCTGCCGGAAGAAATATTTTGCTTGCACGTACGCCACGACGAAAAAATATTTTTGAGTGGAGGTTTCCGCCCAGAATTACTGTCAATAGACCAGTAAATATTTAGCATTTTAGCAACAATTATTCTCACTCAAAGCAATCGATTTGCAGGTCGTGTAGGTCTCTATACTATGTACTTGGATATATTATATTCACTGGTGCAAAATAGATGCCGATAGTTTATCGTCTATCGAAATTGCAGGAATTTGGTTATAACAAATTATTTTGCAAAAATGCACTTCGGAGGAACTGTGGTAAATCACTTTGAAATTTATTCTACAAAGCAAATATGCAGCAGTGAGATTCTAATATTTTTAAGTTTAGGTGAAATTGAATTACATTTAATTTTTTAAATAGAACTACGAGAAGGCTTTTTAACCTGAAATGAATAGGTCATGCATAGACACGATAATGTGTCATTTGGTAATAATTTAAAAGAGTAAAAATATATTTTTGAGACGCGGCTTGAGCAATCCTCAACTCTAAGGCAAGCAACGCTTAACATTGGCTGTTCTATCAATTCAAGTAGCCTATCCTTGGAAGTTTTCCCCCTTTCTCCTCGTCTTAATAGGCACAAGAGCGAAGTGTGAAGAATGTGACATCCAGGAATACTCCCCCTCTTATTCCAGGAGAATGCTTCGCTACGCTTTTGGGGGGCCAAATTCTTGACGTATAAAATCATGCATTAAATTGTGACAAATATTTTAAATTCAATATAGAAACACAATAGCTTTATACTAGAAAATGTAATGTTACACACATTTAAATATAAAAATAAGACACGCAACTATCCAGTATACACACGTTTTAGGAAGTCCACATTTCTGTCTTATTTCAACACGCATATATATACCTTTCACAGACGGTATGTTGTGAAACTGATCGTTAAGCTGATAATTTGATCTAGTGATAATCGAGATTATACATAATTGACGAATGTGTAATTACGGAAATTTCTAATGGATGGTATGGAAAATGAAGAACGAGTTCAGTTAATTTTAATGGGAGAGCAATTTTGTTGGGGAAAATGTTTTTTAAATGTATTTATTCCAAATTCATATCTTTCTTTCTTGCTTTCATTAACATTCAGTGCCTATTCGTCCCTCAGACTTGAATGTTTGGAAATGACCCTCAGAGTGGTCGCTTGGTCGAGCTTGCTTGCTATTGAATCAAACTCTTGAAACCTTGAGTTCTTACAGATGTCCCCGGAACTCGTAAACACCAATAAGGCCATCTCAGACCTCCTGTTGTCGCGCCCTACGCGTCGGACTGTGAGTCCGCACGTAGAAAAAAAATGAGTTGACTTGTCCAATTTTTTTTTAAGTGGAGAGGCTGTGATTCCTGGAGTGGTAAGTGTAGTAGACATAGTATAACCTTGCTGAACCCAATTGCGTGAGCTCCTATCACAGCGTGGACAAAACCTCAGGAAATTGGAAATATTTTTGCGATACTTATATGTGATATTTTAAAATACATGCTGATGTAGAACTTAGTTTTAAAACAATTGTTTCTTTCGCATTGTTTGCATTTTGTTCATGGCGGAAATATTGCTGGGAGACCAAGAACTGAACGATGAAAGGAAGAATGATTATATGAGTTCTTTTATTAAAGAAAACATACAGTTACGAAAAAGCACTTATTAAATAAAAAATCGTAAGGAAAAGTTTGCTGTGAATAGAATTATGTAGGAACTTTTATTTATAGCATATTTTAATTGAAAGCTCATCTTCTTTCGAAACAATTGTTTGAGTACTCTAGGGTATTGCAATCAGTGGGACCATTTCCGTTTGGAACTCCTCTCAGACAAGAAAACTATTTTTCCAAACATAAGCAGATCTAAATATGTTATGATGTTTGCTGAAGATGAACAGGGAGAAAGATTAACCGAGGACATGTTTTATAAAATCTTTTTTTTTTTTCAAAGTAGTACCGTCATTTTTCTCGCAAGTTCTCGCTCAGCAGCGGCCACGAGCAGACGTGCTCCGCAACTCCGCTAGTTATCTGAACGCTTGCGCCTATTGCAAGTGCCGACTGCCCGGGCCGCTACTGGAGCCGGTCCTGGGTCAGAAAGAAGTGCATTTACTTGTGAACAGTGGTCAATCAAGAACTATTGCAAATCAATATCGGCCAAATATAGCGAAATGAATAATGTTTGCCGGCCATGTCCCCTTCGGGAAATTGATCAGCAAATCAGCAGAAATACTAAATAACCAAGGAAACAGGATGTATGCCCTAATAACAGTACGGACGGATCGACAGCTTTAGAATACAGTGATTTAACACAGAACCTTCAGCAGCAGCACCAAGAGTTACTTCAAGAACATCAACTATTAACACTTTCTATTCCAAATTATTGTTAAATAATGAACAACATTTTAAAACTTATTTTTGAGTTATAATTCAGTAGTTTAAAGAAAATAAGCCATTTTTTTCAAATATGTCCTTAAATTTGAGAAAATTCTTCTTGTGGCTCTCAGGAAATATTGGGGTTTAAAGGGTAGTTGGTAGGTGATTGCAAGCAATTGCATAACAAAATGTAAAATTTGTAATTTATTTAAAAATAACTTGATAAAAACATACTATTGAATTTTCATTTATTGTGAAAATCACGAAAACAATTTTTTGTAGTAGTTAAGCACTAATTCAACGTTTAAGAGAATGGTGTAGATCCCAGGTTCGTTGAAGACTGATTTTTTGAAAATTGCAAATATTCAAAATTTGTTCTGCGTCTTTCTACAACTATAATTATGCAAGTAGAGATTTTTCCCTCAATTAAATCTGTTTTTTAAAGACAGATTTTGATATAAGGTCATGTATAATTTTTCGACCTTGAAAAACAAAACAAAAAACGCATCAGTAATATATTTACAATAAAAGTGTGCGTAAATTCTAAACAATGTTCGAAAAAATATCTTTATCATATTATTTCCATTACCTTATTATAAAATATATCATAAAAAATTATAAACTCTAAGAATGAGTAACAAAACATAAAAATATTACTTAAAATGGTTACTAATAAAATGTGAAATTTATTCCCATCGACTGTTGTACCCACAACCTTACGTACAGAAAAATGGCGTCCTTACGGTCTGAGTTATAAAGACGTTTGTATTCTTTGCGGCAGTGGAATGTATGAACACATATTGTATTACTTGACTATAATAGAGGATTCTATCCATTTGCATGCTATTACATTTGTGTAATTACTAAAATATTTCATTTTCATTCACTAATTAGAAACAATATTTGCAGTAAACAATAATGCAATATTTGGACCATTGACATTATTGGCTGGTTGACTTAATGAGTGAGATAAATTTGCTTCCTGTCAAATTAAATAACAGTATGTGAAACAAAAAATTAAAATTCCACAATACAGGTAAAAAAAGCTGAAGAAACAACAATCATACCAGGAAATTGTATTTTGTTTGCAATTTCTCTGAGTTAGATGTTAGAGTTAGAGTTATATCTGCAACAAAATCTCAAACACCGGATGTTTATCGAAAGCTTGTTGAAAATTTAAATTAAAAAAATATTGCGCTCCATACATTTCACTTAAAGCAAGAAAGATCCTTTCGAGTAGTGTTAAAAAATATGCACCCATCAGTAGACGAAACGGAACTTTAAGAAGCTATAAGAACACAGGGACACAAGACAGATTCATGATATCAAGCATCGTCTAACAAAAGCACATCTATCAATTATTTTGTGGACTTAGAACCTCAAAGCAACAACAAAAAAGATATGTCATCGAATATTTACTACATGCAAAAATAAGTTTTGAACCACCGCGCAAAAACCGTGAAATAATACAATGTAAGCGTTGTCATACCTACGACCATTTATCGTTACTGCACGCTTCTGTATAGCTGCGTCAAATGCGGAAAGAATCACGATAGTCTAACCTTTACTAAAAAGGAAAACACACCAGCTGCATGTGCTCTGTGAAGCAGTGACCATCCAGCAAATTATGAATGTTGCAAAGTCTATCACAAACGTCGTAGCAGCAAGTATCCTAGAGAAAATCAAGATAGTGGAAATTCGATGCATAACAAAAATGAAAACAGCAATTCATGTTCATCAAAGAGTAAACATTATTTCACGTTTTCGGGTTTGTAGGCCGTGATCTAACGGAGTCTTGTCCGTACGTTTCGCCTGCAAGTGTGGCAGTGGCGCAGTGTGGCAGTGGCGTTGCTGGCGGGAGCTAAGTGTTCTACCTGGCAGCACCGCGTTGACTGACGCTCCCGCGGCTCTGGGGCCCGTATTTATTGGCGACGGGTGAGGTTCGGGCGCTCGCGCCTAATTAGGTCGCGTTAGCCGCGCTTGTGCATGATTGGGCCACGTCAGTGGTACTGCTTGGCTGCCAAGGTTTAGTGTTCCGAAGCGCTGGGTAATTTTTCCGTACTGTTTGTTCTGTACTGTTCAATGTACTGTTTAATTTTTCACCTTCTTTTTTGTTGAAATTGTTTTTGTGTTTGTAAATCTCGATGGCTTCCATTTGGAGTCTCTTGTAGTAGTGTGTGGTGGTGGAGAGCACTTCTGTTTCTTCTAAGCGCATGTCGTGTCTGCGTCCCGACAGCACGTGGTCGGCGACTGCTGATTTCTCTGTATGTCCTAGACGGCAGTTCCTTTTGTGTTCTTTTATACGAGTATTGAAACTTCTCCCTGTAGTGCCTATGTATACGGAACCGCAAGAGCAAGGAATTCTGTAAACTCCGGCTAGAGACATGCGGTCCTGGGGATCTTTGACTGAGCGTAATATGATTGGGTGGGATTAAATATTGTTCTAACCCTCTGTCTTGTTAAGTCTCCCAATGCGGTCCGTCACTTTCTTCACATAGGGCAGGAACGCTGTACCGAGTGTAGCATCTTCTGTCTGGGTTTGTTCATCGGTCTTGCTCTTCGGAGGTAGAGCTCTCCTTACTTCGCTGGACCTGTAACCGTTGGCTTGTAATGCCTTCTCGATTGATTGATTGATTTTTTGTGTTTCCGGGCGCATCAACTGCCATGGTCATTAGTCCCGTTAGTGTAGTGCATGTTTTTTCTCGTGAGATGGCGGTGATCTTCCCCCGCCGGATGGCGAGATCCGGCGCCGACCTACCATCGGCTAGTTCCCCCTAACCAGGACTCTCCCACCAGTGGGACACCGCCCCAGCCGAGACAAGCTCTAAGCTCCCGACCAGTCTCCCGGGATATGTAGTAGTGTAGTGCATGTGTGCGTGTAAGGGGAGAGGATAGGACAAGGAAGAGGAAGGACAGATCGCGCGCGGTCCGTGGCCCGTTTGGTAGGGTACTGCTCCGGCATTCACCTGGTGTTGATCGGAGAAACCACTGAAAACTTCCGATCAGAGCAGCCGGCCGCTAGAATTCTCCTCCAGACAACGACTGAATTCGACCTAGCTGAAAAGCTAGTGTCGAAAATCCTGCCGCCGTCAGGAGTCGAACCTAGGACCTCCCGGTCAGAGGCGCTGCAGTGACATCAGTTGATGCACTGAGCTACCGCTCCCGGTATGCCTTCTCGAGGAGTAGTTCTTCGGGTACGTGGTAAATTTCGCAAATAGTTAGAAAAAGTTCAGATTGTTTTCCAATCCTGATCATGTAATTGTGATCTTCTAGATAGCAGGGATTATATTATAATGCTCTTCTCTTGTTGAAAAAAAATATCCTGACATAATTTTCACCACTGTATTGTTACGGATGCTTTATGTTTAGGGTAGGACTGGAATCATTGAATGAGGTGATTGCTACCGAGCAGAGGGAGTGTCAGGAAATATATTCAGCAGTCCTGAGATTACTTGGAACAAAAAGGTCAGAGTAAATAGAGAAATCTGAAGAAAACGATTAACCAGAAGAAAATATGTAAGTAATGAATTTTAGAAACCAGTAGCATGAATACCAAAATATTACTTTGTTTTCTGTTTTTAGTAGATACAAGAAGTTTTAGAAAGGACTGCAGTAGGGAAGTATGTTCTCGCTCTTCAAAGAAAGAGTGACTGGATAACAGTTCTTGTTGTAAACTTGCTGAGCTTGTCGTTTATACTGAATATAGAGCCAATATAAAATCATTGTTAGAGTATTGAAAATATGCATAATTTATGTCTTACAGCCTTTACCTTACTTGGTTTTTATAAATTTGATTCTTAATTCAACCAGTTATTTATTATTATTATTATTATTATTATTATTATTATTATTATTATTATTATTATCATTATTACTATTATTATTATTAAGTACAGTTTTGAAGTACTAAGAATGGAAGAAAGCATTTTAAAAATATATGTATTAGCAAATTCATATTAATAGGAATTTTTTTTCTTGCAGAATCTCCAAATCAAGATTTTTAGAACATGCAAATTTCATAGTTCAGTGAGTGGCCTTAAGCATGCTTAAACATTCCTAAAATATTTAAATGAATATTTAAATTGTTGTGCACTTTTTGTGTTGTAATTTACAGTAAATGTATTGTTGTATAGATATTACAGTATGTTATTGTGAAAAGAACAAACGTGGGTTATTATTCATCAGAATCTCTCAAATTATTTCAAAAAGAAAAAAATTAATAATAATTTTCGGGACTGCAGTTGAATGCAGAAAGAAGTAATGGAAATATTAGTTAGAAATATGATCTATTTTAGGATCATTGCATTGCTTTCCCACATGTATTTAAAAAATTGTTTATACAAAAGAAATTTGTTTAGTCATTTAACAAAAATTAAGATTCTTTTCCAGAATGTGATTGTAAAATTGTAAACATTCTGATAATCCCATCACCAAACAACCGTTATTTTTTTTAAAAAAAGAATGTATTATAATGCTAGTTTTTAACAATCAAAATTTCGAAAGTACTGCTAGGATCGAATATGATACTGAGTTATTTCAGAACGCAGTCAATAACCGTTACACAACGCTAATGCTCGTGGAGTGGATAGAGAACGTCAGAAAATATCTCAATTTATTCATCATTCCCCTTAGGACGGAAAGACGGACTGAAAGACGGACAAAAAGACGAACACAGACTGTTTCTGTTTCAATGACTCTCTAAACATTGGTTTCTGACAACACGAGTTAAAGCATTTTTTGCTATATTTAACAACAGTATTTATCGATTTTTTCGTTCCATCACGGCATTAACATTAAAGAGTGTTATAAGAGTGTATGTGGTATAATAGGCATGACGATTGCTGGGGAAACGTGTGCACTAAGGATTGGATCTCGTTCATGTCGAATAATTTTTGCAGGTAAAAACAATTTTGTAGTTAATTCGTATCCATTATAAATACCATATCAAGTATGTGCTTTTGAGGCGCCACTATTTATTTCAGTGTGTTAATGTCTTTAACAATCAGATATAAGTATGCCGCTATTGCGATTCTGATTTCAGAACGATTGCATTGCTGCCCGTGTTATCGCAACTTTCTTCTGCGTCTTAGCGTTATCGCAACTTTCATGTGGGACGTAACTTCGATCTTGGCGGAAGTGTCCGAGAGATAACAACTGGAAAGAGCTGCACAAGCCGACCTGGATGGCGGAGATGGCTAAGAGCGAGTACCGGCTCAGCGCTTCCGTCCGAAGGGTCGCGGGTTCGAGTCCCGCCTTGGGCATGGCTGTTTGTCCCTTGACTTCGTGTGTATTGTCGCGGAGAGCCTCGCGTTCTGCTGACCCCAGATCAGAGGAGCCCGCAAGTGTTTGTCTAGTGTATGGTCGAATATGCGTCCCTTCGGGACGTAAAGGGCAACCGACTGTCGGCTGGATAAAAGCCCTAGGAAAAAAAAAGAGCTGCGCAACAAATTCCATAAAACTCAACTTGTGTTTAAAAATATTGCTAACTAAAATGAGCTATGCAATCGAGCGTGTTTTATTGCTTTGCATTCGTATTTTGAATTTCATATTTGTGACACATGGAGTATATTTCTCTAATAAAAGAACTAAGTACAATGAATATCACGTTATTATTCTTTTCGTAATAAGTGCGCCTGAACAAAGTGATGATACATTTTTGTGGTAGCACAGTGCGGTCGAGCCTGACGTGCAGAATACAGGGACCCGAGTTCAAATCCTTGTAACGCAGGCTTAGTTTAACTTCCATGAATACTAGTCTAAAAAAAGTTACGTAATGCTGCAAGAGAAAGTGTCGATCTTTTCACCGAAAACTCGTTTTGTAAGTCGCTAATTCGATGAACGTGGATTTTTGATCTTCTTCTTGCACCACTTTCTACACATAGGGCTGTCAAATCGCTTGTTTTGAACCTGAAAAGTGATTTCCGAGAAACCTCTTTGTCAATCCATCTACGTATGAGTAATTCTAGATCCTAAAGTAAACAGGATTTTCACGAATCCTTAAACGATCTGGCTAATATTACGAATCTTGTAATTTGAAACGAATCTTTTAATTTTGAAGGTACTTTACACTTCAAGCCCATCATTTTTTCCAATTTTTCTCAACAAGAGCTCCAATTTTTTCTGTAAATGTATTCCCTCTATTTTTTCTGTTAATGTATTTTCTGTAATACGTTCAAAAATGGCGAACGTTCAATTTTCGGCCAAAGATCTGAATTTTCAAATATTTCCAAAAAATATTAACATTTCCTAAAAACAATATTAGAGATTTTTCCTTCATGAAATATGTATTTGAAACTAGATCTTGAATTAATGTAAATTAAACAATCTGACTTTTTTTAAATTGCGAAGACAAACGCTTCCCATTCGTTTCACGTCGGAAAGAAGTACGTTTTCCTGTGTAGCTGGTGGTGTAGGGGAAACGTGTTAGGCATGCTAACTGGAAGGATCCGAGATCGAATCCCTGCGAAAAGAAAATAATTGCTGCTGTAATAATGTTTTTTATATTTGCAAGCATACGTAGTCTATTGTTTATTGCGTAGCTATTACAAATAAGACGTAAAATTTAATACTGTTGAAGCATCACTGGTTTTAAACATGAAACACTGTCGAAATGGTATGTATAATAACATAAACTTTATTTAGGTGAGTGTAACATAGACCATTCACTTTGATTGTCTAAAGTCAAATTTGACGAAACTGAGATCAGTATCATAATAAGAGTTATTATAATACATACATCCAGTGCAAGTCCCGCAACGCGCCTCAAATTAATTATTAATGTAATAGCAATAGTTATTTATATATAATATAATTTAACACTTATTCCCGAGGTACCGGAACACCGTTCCGTCGCGATCCGACAGAAATCAAGCCCTGCATATATCTATGCTTCATTAATACCGAAAATATTAATTTGCGTACTGCACGTAGTATTGGAAAAAACCCATTGCATAAGAACTGTCAACATAAGTATTGTCAAATGCCATCTTTCGCAGGAGAAGGTTTCAAATTTAAACAAAAATTATAGTTCACATGAAATTTGACAAATTGTGTCTTTTCATGATATTTAAATGGTAACATTTTTTTAAATTTGTTGCGTCTCCACCTTGACGCAACGCGTC
Source organism: Teleogryllus occipitalis (assembly GCA_011170035.1). Taxonomy (NCBI): domain Eukaryota; kingdom Metazoa; phylum Arthropoda; class Insecta; order Orthoptera; family Gryllidae; genus Teleogryllus; species Teleogryllus occipitalis. The sequence goes on along the minus strand of BLKR01000043.1, from coordinate 625,459 downwards.
TCCAAGCCCCCTTAAGGGGCGTTGAGCGCTTTAGCACTGGGGAGTAATCCTCCATGAAAGTGCTTTTTACTTTTAATCTTTGTGAAGTCTCGTCACGTCGCAGTCAGTCATTGCCTTTTATCCCTTCGGCCAGGGGCTCGACGACGTTTGGTCCCGGGGTTCCTGGCCGGTCACCCAACCACGAACCCGCGAGTTTCGAATGCGCTTAACCTTCGTGAATTCACGGAGAGTAGTAAACGCATTCGGCTAGCGCCGTCGGCATTACATTACAATATTACATTACATTACACATTACATTACAATATTCATTGGTTAACAATTTCGGCTTAAGATCGGCCTTGTTTGATAATTCGCTCTATTCGTATTGTAATAAGACATCTTACGATATTCATGTCGTAAATAACTATTTGACAACTATTATCCTTAGTGCATGTGTCTAGCATGTTTTGTATTATTCTGAGAAACTGGATGATACAAATCACGTGTACTACGTGATTCACACAGCAGAACATGAATCATAAAAAAGTACTTATTAAAATAAGAAAATGTTTAATAAAATGTTTTATTGATAAATTTACTTTTTAAAATGTTCATTAATTTGCATGTTGAAATATAATTATCACATGTAATTACATGTTTATGAAACAAGGTGTCATTATATGAAGCAAGAAACATCGTTTCTCATTTGATCATTCAACTTCATCAATCACTCACAATTACTTTAATTTTCTCTGCTTATTAGTTTTTTTTTAATCTCAGACCTCCGATGAAGACATGAATCAAATAACGTCTTAGATATTTCAGTGTTTCACAAATAATAATGTGAATAAATGCTTACAATTATTGAACTGGTTTCATAACAACCTGAAAAAGACATGCGTTTTATGTAGGTTTTTGGGATGTTGAAAACAACCAAATACTAAAGGCAATGTCAAACGGTGATCATTAACATTGATAATTCGATATTTTTCTTAGAGACAGTTTATAATGGTTAAAAGTTTTGAACGATTGAACATTACATACCTTGAATGACCCGTTATCGTTTAATAAACCGTTACGTCCTTCCTGTACAGATGGTCGTGCAAATTTCAAGATTTCGGTAGTTTCGTAGAATAGCGAGTAGCGTCCCACAAACCACCTTCGAACTCTGACGATATTTGTGGGATTGACACTGAAATGTAGTCTGTGTTGGGAAGGTAATGACTTGACCACCATGCTCGTTCTATGTATTTTCTCTGGAAAATGCTACGGCATTGATATTTACGTTGAAGAACTGTTTTTTGAGTATGCTTGTGTTAAGTGAAAACTAATGTTGTCATTCTAAAATGTTAATTTCTTATAAACAATTACATATATCTCGAGAACGAAATATGATGGTACTAATTGGATTCCGGAATTTTGCATCCAATTTAAACGCCATTCAGATGAGACAATAACAATTGGAACATTTGCAAATTTATAAACAATTTCCAACTCTTGCAAATCTAAAGTGGGGAATGTCACCCGATGTCCCAGGGCCGAAAATCGCGAATTAACAATAATGCAAGAATTTATAATTTTATAAAGAAATTCAAAATGTGCGTTCAAACGGCCGGGAAGGGTCCGCAAATTGTGCCTGAAATGAACATCTCTAAATAGCAGTTTGACAGGAGTGACAAATCGATTGCTAAAAGTTAGAACAATTGTTGCTAAAATGCTAAATATTTACTGATCTATTGGCAGTAATTCTAAACGGAAAACTCCGCCCAAAAATATTTTTTCGTCATGGCGTGCGTGCAGGCAAAATCTCTCCTTCGGCAGGGAAGTGTGGCGATATTTCCACCTCGTACGTAAACGTACTAGCCCTCTCCCCCTGAGACAGCGTCCTTTCTAACCCTTGGAATGTTGCACCAATAAGAAACAACTATGGTTCTACCTGCTAGCGATTGGTCAACGCGTCTTTCTCCCTGCCCTCCCCGAGACTGCGTGGTGTCCAAGTTTGTCGACGCGGTTGGGAAGATAGAATTTTGCCGGTCAATTTTTGTTTCGGAGAGGGTACGAATATACGGAGTAATATACGTTGTATAGAGAAAGTTATGTAATGCTGCGCGAAAAAACGGCGGATTTTCGGCGGAAAAAATTTATTGCCGAGCTCTGGTGGCGAAAACATGCATTAAACCAGTTGCTAAATAAAGAGAAAAAAATCCTCTAACACGTGGTGAAACCAGAATTCCTGTTTTGTGGGTCCTGGATGCCGAGAAACCAATTGGAAACAAAACGTCCGTCCGTCCGTGTCTATCAGTCAGTCCGCGTGTGAACACTACTAGCGCGTAAACCACATGTACGAAAGTTTTCAAATTGAAGAAACCTATGTCGATCTAGCTCTAGTTGAAGCTTTGAATTTTTGAGAAACATTCTGTAAAATTTGGGAGTATTTTACATGACCCTCCCCCGGACATTTTCAAAATTTGTCAAAAAGAGATCCAAGTTTTTCTTTAAATTTCTTGTAAGAATAGAGCGAAATACATTTATTAAGGTGGTTTAGGTCTTATTTTTACCGTTAACTCTGAATTTTCGAAAATTGCAAAAGCATGAATTTTTTTCGGCGTCTTCCTACAACTACAAAATGGAAGACAGATTTTTCCTTCAAATGAAATTAATTGCCCAAAAGTAGTTTTTTCATTAAGGTCATGTAGACTTTTTTAGTAGTTTTTGTGCAATAGAGCCTGCAATATTTGCAGTTTAAAAAATTACAACATATGATTTTTTGAAAAACGGCTTCAAATTTTTTCTATAAATTTTTGGTAGGGTTGGTGCCCAACCAACCCTATCCGATGACATAAACATTATTTTGCACTATTATTTTTTTTCAAGTGCAAAAATGTAATTTTTTCGACTTGTCTCTCACGTACGAAATATTTATTACGATTATCACATACGTAATATTTATCTTCGAGTCGATTTCTTTTCACTGTTAGATTTATGAGTATATGTGCTTTAAATAATGCCAAATAACGTTTCTCGAAAACTCAACAGTTAACTGTAAAAATTATGTGAAAACTCCGAATTTTCAGAAACGCTCAAACGCCATTGTTTCAAAAATAGCTCCAAATATTTTCTTCAAATTTTTATAATGGATAGTGCTAATTGCACTGTCCATTCACTTCTAAATTGAAGAAACCCCTGCCCATCGGCTCTGGTTGAAGGTTTGAAATTTTGAAAATATTCTTGAAAATTCTTTTTTTTATATGAAGCCCACCAGACATTTTCAAAATTTTCCCAAAAACTGATCCAAAATTTTTCTTTAAATTTCTTGTAATAATAGAAAAAAATGCATTTATAATGATGGCATAAGTCCGATTTTCACTGTTAATTCTAAATTCGAAAAGTTTGATTTCGAAAATTTTTTCGGAGTTTTCCTACAATAGAATTGAAGACAGAGATATTTCCTTCAAATGAAAAATGTTGTGGATAAATAATTCATTCAATAATGTCATGTAGATTTTTTTAAAAAAATAGTAGTTTTCGTGCAATAGTGCGTGCAATATTTGCAAATTTTAAAAATAACAAAAACAAAATGCTCCCAAAAACGGCTACAAATTTTTTCTTTAACTTTTCGGTAGGCGTAGTGCTACACGAACCCTATACGATGGCATTGACGCCATATTTCTCTATTCTTTTGTTTTTTCAAAAGTTACAAAAATGCATTTTTTTACTTGCCCCTTTCTTAGGAAAAATTTACATTTGGAGCGATTTCTTCACGTTGTTGTATTTATGAGTAGATGGGTTCGTTTCTGGAAAATAATCACATTTTCAGAAACTCAAATTTCCGCATTTTCAGAAACGCTGGAACTCCATTTTCTCACAATTACTTCCAAATTTGTCGTCATATTTTTCCGATTGATAGTACTAACTGCACTGTTCAATACGCCGCAAAGTTTATTTTCGTGTATCCTTTTGTTTTTTTGTAAAAATTAATACACAAATGTAATTTTTATAATATGTCTCACGCCGTTAATATGCACATTTCCATCGATTTTTATACACCATTGTATTTGTAAGTGAATGGGCTTCAAATGACTATATATGAAGTTTTTCGAAAAGGCAATAGATTCCTGTGAAAAGAGCGTTAAATTTCGCATTTACAGTAATGCTTAATCGCCATTTTCTTAAAAAAGGCTTCCAATTTTTCAATGGACATGTAAATTTAGGGCGAGGTTTCACTCTTCCTTAATATTCTTGAAGTGATATTTGGGTTCTACTATTAGGAAACCGAAAAGTTGTGAAAATGAAAAGTGAACGTTCTTTGGGCGACAATAGATGGCGGCTGGCATGAGGTTGGGGCAAGACCGTAAAGCTAGTCTACATTAAGGTTAGTAGAAAACTTTACTACGAGAAAGTCTTTGTCATTCCGTAGCACCTCTAGTTACTTTCTGGTATACGTACGGATAAACGGAGTAATATACGTAGCATGGAGAAAGTTATGTAATGTTGCGCAAAAAACGGCGGATTTTCCCCAGAAAAAAGTCAACTAGGTCGAATAGATTGAATTTAGTCGCTCTCTGGAGAAGAATTCAAGCGGCCGGCTACTCAGATCGGTAGTTTTCCATGGTTTTTCCGATCAACACCAGGCGAATACCGGAGCAGTACACTACCAAACAAGCCACGGACCGCGATCGATCTTTCTTTCCTCTTCCTTGTCCTATCCTCTCCCCTTACACACCCTTACACTAACATGCACTACACTACCACATATTCCGAGAGACCGGTCGGGAGCTTAGAGCTTGTCGCAGCTGGAGCGGTGCCCCGCTGGTGGGAGAGTCCTGGTTAGAGGGAAACCCCACTAGCCGACGGTAGGTCGGCGACGGATCTCGCCATCCAGCGGGGGAAGATCACTGACATCTCCCGAGAAAAAACATGCTCTACATTAACAGGACTAGTGACCAAAGCAATTGACGCGCCCGGAAACACGAAACAATCAATATAAAAGTATGATTTTTTTCGGCAACTACTTAGAACTACAAAATTGAAGATAGAGACTTTTACTTCAATTGAAATTTGTTGTCCATAAATAGTTATTTCATTATGAACATGTGATCTGTTTGTAAATATTAGTAGTTTTCGTGGAATAGTGCGTGCAGTATTTGCAATTATAACTAGAAGTGCTACAGAATGGCACAGACTTTCCAGTACCATTTTTCTCTAACTTCCTTGGTGTGGTTTGGCTTTTAAGTTCTTGCAACATTTTCTGACCAGCTGCTATCTATCGTCACCCAAAGTACATTTTTTTGACGATTTCTCAACTTTTTGCTTTCCTAAATTATTACCTCAAGAATATTAAAGAAGAGTAGAAATCCGTCTAAAATAGAAGTTTTCATTGAGAAATTCGTAGTCGTTTTTGAGAAAATGGCGATGAAGATTTACTGAAAATGTGAAATTTGAAGCTCTTTTTCATGGAAATCTTTTGAGTTTTCGAAAAAGTTAATTTGAAGTCATTTGAAGCACTTCTACTCATAATTGAGAAAAATGCACTGAAATTGATGAAGATGCCAATATTAACGGCGTGAAAGGTATTGCAAATAAAAAAGTGTAATTTTTGAAAAAACAAAAGAATAAACCTAAATGAACTTTACGTCATATTTAACAGTACAATTAGCACTATCTATTAAAAAAACGTTTAAAAAATATGACCCCATTTTTTTAGAAAATCGGGTTTATGTGGTTCTGAAAATGCGGAATGTTGTGCTCGTTTTTATAGAAAACTGTTCTTTTCTCGAGGAACTTTACTTGATATTATTTAAAGCAGATAAACTCATAAATCTAAAGCTCGGTATTCATGGTACAGTTTTCGTGCAGATTCTCATACAGTTTCTAAACAGAAACTTCAAGATCCCAAACTAGAAGTACAAAAGCCAGAAGTGGCGCATACACGGTCTATACGTTTTCTGAACAAATCGCCACAGGCCGCCGCCAGGGAGCCTAAAGAGAAACAACTGAATTGCGCCGTTCGAGTACTGTCAGTGGTTGTATTTCTGTGTGTGCGTTCTGGTTATGATCTTTATTCGGTATTAATTAACTATGAAGAGCATAGAGAATAAAAATAGGAAATCATGAATTGGGAAAAAAGGAAGTTTATCACAATATATAACCTCACACAATCGCACTTTGACATACCTAACCACAAAATCGCAATGGTCGATCACCGTTAGTGAATCATTCTGCCACTAGAGATGTTTGAGTCAAACTGTAGGATTTCTGCATGAAAAATTATGAACATGTTCATATAGAAAACGTGCAGTCTGGACTAGCTAGTCTGGACTACACGTTTTCTGTACGCCCAATCTGCACGAAAACTGTACCGTGTATACCGGACTTAATAGTGTAAAAAAATCGCATCTAATGTAAATATTACTGGCGTGAGAAACAGGTCACAAAAATTACATTTTTGAAATTTTTGAAAAAAACAAATCAATAGATCAACATGGCGTTTATTTCATCGGATAGGCTCCACATGATACTAACTCTTCAAAAAATTTAAAGAAACAAGTTGGAGTTGCTTTTGAGAAAATCTTGTTTTTGTATTTTCTTAAAATTGCAAATATTCAACGCACTATTGCACGAAAAATATAATAATTTTCAAAAAAAGGTACATAACCTTTATGATATAAATATTTATGGACACAAAATTTATTTTAACAAATTCCTTTCAACCAACAAACTTTACTTGAAGCCCTCCATTTTTGAATTTTCTCAAAAACGCCTCCAAATTTTTTCTTCAAATTTCTGCTGATAATAAAGTTAAATACACTTATAAATGTGGCTTATGCCTATTTTAATGATTACCTCTGAATTTTCGAAAATTTTAAACGTTTGAATTTTTTTCGTTGTCTTCCCACAGCTCGAAAATTGAAGATTGAGATTTTTCCTTCAAATGAAATTTGTTGTCCATAAGTAGTTCTTTCATTAAGTTCAAGTACATTTTATTAAAAATTTTAGCAGTTTTCTCGCAATATGACGTGCAATTTTTTTTCAATTTAAAAAAAATTACAAAAACCAGATTTTTTCAAATACAGCTCCAAATTTTTTCTTGAAAATTTTTGTAGATGTAGTGTCAAATGTACTCTCTACGATGACTGAAATCATCATATTGCTCCATTCTTTTGTTTTTTGCAAAGTTACAAAAATGTAATTTTTTGACTTGTCCGTCGGCAATATTTACAGTAGAGGCAATTTCCTCACAATATTATATTTATGAGTACATGTACTTTAAATAATATCAAATAAAGTTTATCAAAAACACGAGAGTTTTCTGCGAAAACGCGCTGAAAATTTCGCATTTTCAGAAACGTTAAAACGTAATTTTCTAAAAAATGGCTCGAAATGTTGTCTTCAAACTTTTCCAACGAATAGTGGTTCCTGGCACTGTTTAATATGACGTAAAATTCATTTTGGTGTATACTTCCTAACAATTCTCGAGCAACCAGGAAAGTTGGTGGCACGTTTCAACTGAACCGAACAGAAGAATGATATTTTCCTAGTCTGGTTCACCAATTCGTCGTCCTGGGCTTCGGTAAACACACGCCACAGTCTGGTGCCAGCACGCTTTCCACTTTCACTGTTTCTCGGTACTGCCGCAACCACCTACGTGCAGTAACGGGAGGTACCCCGTAACGACACCCGGCCTCCGAAGCAGAGAGAGTCCCATTTTCAACCAACGCTACGACTCGCTCCTTGACAGACCCATAATGCGACATAGTGAAAGAATGCGGGCAAGTGTCACGGCACGGGTAAGCCGCGGCGCTTCGAGAGAAGGGAAATGAGAGGGGCAGGTTTCGTAATTAGGGAAATGATCAATAAATGGAAATTTTTTTCTGAAGCTAACAACCCACTCCACGCAATTTTGCGTAGTGTAACGATTATGGACAATGTTCTGAATAATATAGTATAATGTTCTACCCAAAGTGCTAGCAGTATGTTTTTTCGAAATTTTGATTGAGAAAAACTATGGGTGGCATGCATTCTAATACAGTCAATTTTTTTTATATTATAATTGTTTGGTGATGGAATCACCAAAATAACTTTCGTTAAAAACCTCTAAATTTTCACTTACGTTCATTGAACAAAATAACTTCTTTACCATGGGATAAGTTGAAGCCCTGTTGAGTGCCAACGAAAAAAAAGTACGTTTTATTCCATTTATTGAGTACTTTGTGATAACAAATGAAGCTGAATTCTAATGGTATCTTCTAAATTATTTTGTGATTTTGAACGCAAGAAACTCGTCAAATGATGACATTAAGCGACAGTGTTGTGTAATATTCATTTTCCCCCTTGCCAGGCAATATTCCGCGTTCGTTAATTTTACTCCCAATTTACTATTAGAGAAAGCGTACTTCTGCATCTCCGTTCTGGTAGATTTTTCGGAACAAAATACCGTTCTATTTACCCTATTATTATGAAAATGTTTCTCTGCAAAAAATATCAAAACTGAATCACTTTCCTGAAAAAATTTAGTAAAATATTTCAATAGGCTTTAATTCTTTTAAACTTATTTTAATTAATTTAAATTTAATTAATTTAAGTTCTTTCACAATTAGCATTGTAATTACTGCGTAATTACATTAACTCAAACGGATTGCTAAGGCTGTAATTAGTATTTTTTGATATTTTGTGAATAAGTTAAGATATTATGAAAATAGTTCACGCATTAGTAGTGAGATATTTCCCCATATTATAGAATTCTTTTAAATTAGTAAATAGTAATAATTCTTGGGCGAAGATACATTTTTCAATCAATTAAATAATATTTACAATTTTTTTCTAATGATTCTAATCACTTAATAATTGTATTCTAAAACATGTAAATATCCGATAGTAATATAAATGTATAAACCCGTTTTTATACATTTATATTATGAGACATGAGATTTGAAATTAAACGTGCAATTTTTGCTGTAGCAACCGTAAACACTGTTGCTTTTGGCGATAGAAGCCATCGCGGTCTTTCCCCTGTCCACGCAAAAGTGCCGGCGCCGTGAAGGCAAACTTTTCTAAATGCGATAGTTGCAACGGTTGCTAACAGGAAATCTCGTACATTTAATTTCAAATCGCATGTCTGAAAGGATAATTTTATTCTCAAAATACTACGCAAAATACTATGCATTTTGTTAAGCGAAAACTGCATTTCGTTATCAGGAACCGTTTAGAAGCTATGAGTCCACAGTTTGCGGGGCTCTGTCTAATTCCATTCACAGAAAATTTTTATTACAATTTTTTCTATTTTCCAATTATTAAGCGCTTTTTGCAAGAGTTATTATGTTTTATTTAATAAAAAACTCACGAGAACATTCTTTCCTTTTTAATTCAGTCGCCCATCTCTCAAAGATGTTTCCGCGCTCAAATTTCCTTCGTTGCTCATGCGGAAAAAACTGGCTGCCCTTGTTATAGAATCTGCTAGGGTATTATTTGATAGACAGTCACAACTATTACGATCGCGACATTTTACAATCTATTATTATAGTCATCAATATTCCCTTCGATATTCTGTAATTTTTGTCTTTGAAACTTGGCATTTTACAGTCCACTCTCAGTACTAGTCAGGTCTCCAGTCACAATAAGACGTGACTTGAATCGTGAGTACTTGAAACAGCAACCTAACTCAAATTAAGAATAAAAGTAGAATCAGTTCAACGCCATTCTTAAAATGCATTAACAAAATTATATAAGAAACAGAAAACTGATTAAAATGCTAACAAATTGAAAAGCAAAAAACTGAAATAAAACTAATAGTGATAACAAGACTTACGTACCTAATCGCAATATTATAATACTTCATGAAGACCGCAAAAGGTTTTTTTATCCCCAAAAGGATTGTCCACGCTAGGAAACTCCCTTATGTTCAGAGTTTTATGTTAAGATTTTTAGTTAGTTGGTAATTCTGAGGGTTTCAACAGCTTAGTCACGTAAGTGTAGTGCATCTTTTTCCATTGGAACATGTAGGTGATATTCTCCCGCTCATTGGCGAGATCCGGCGCCGACCTACCGTCGGGATTTTCCCCTTACCAGCACTCTCCCAACAACGGGGCACCGCCCCAGCCGGGACTAGCTCTAAGCCCCCAGCAGCTCTCCCGGAATATGTGGTAGTGCAGTGCATGTCTGTGTAAGCGTGTGCGTGTGTAAGAGAAGAGGAAAGAACAACGATGAGGTAGGGAAGATCGCGCGCAGACCGTGGCCCGTTTGTTAGGGTATTGCTCCGGCATTTGCCTAGTGTTGATCGGAGAAACCACGGAAAACTACCGATCAGAGCAGCCGGTCGCTAGAATTCTCCTCCAGACGGCGACTGAATTCGTCCTAGCCGAAAAGCTAGTGTCGAAAGTTCTGCCGCCGTCAGGGCTCGAACCTAGAACCTCCCAGTCAGAGACGCAGCAGTGACATCAGTTGACGCACTGAGCTAACGCTCTGAATTTCCGAGAGTTGTTACCATGTGTATTATCTCTCTCCTAACTATTATCTCCCCAAGAATCACAGCCCGTCCGGAACAAAAATTGTTGGACAGATTAACATATGCTCATGCACGAGAATAAAGTTTTTGTAAAACTTTACGTGCGGTTTCACAGTTCACGGTGTCTACTAATGTTTCAAAGTAGGGTGCGACTACTGTAAGTTTGAGATGGCGTGTTGGAATTTACGTGTTTCGGGAATTTCTGTAAGAACTCAACATTTCAAAAGTTCGATTCAATAGAAATCCGGCTCAAGCAAATGACCTTTCTTAAGGTCATTTCAAAATATAGGCATCTGAGGGACGTTAACTACTTCTATTCAAAGGAAATGGAAACAACGTTAATTAATGTAAGGAAGTATATGGATTTGGAATATATGCGTTCTAAAAAATATTTTCATCGCAAAATTGCTCTCTCATTTAAAGTAACTGAACTCGCACTTAATTTTTCATACCCCTCATTAGAAATTTCTGTCAATACACGTCAATTATGTATAAGATCGATTATCACCAGAACAAATTATCAGATTAGTGGTGTACTTCACAATATTCTGCTTGTGAAAAGTATACAAATGAATGTTATAATAAGAAAGAATTTTCGTCTTCCTAAAACGTGTGTATACTGTTTAGTTGCATGTCATATTTCTATATTTAAATGTGTGTTGCATTACAATGTACACAGAACTATTATTTGCTTATCATATTGAATTTAAATTATTTTTTACAATTTAATACACGTCAAGAACTTGTTCCCACAAAAGGGCGTAACGAAGCATTCTCCAGGGAAAGGAAGTATTATTGGATTGGTGCAACATTCTACAGACTTCGCCTATTATGCATTTTAAGGCGAGGAGAAAGGGGAAACTTTCCGAAGATAGGCCACTTAAATTAGTCGAAAAGCCAATGATAAGCGTTGTTTGCCTTGGAGTTGAAGATTCCTCAACCCCGGTGTCAAATATATATTTTTACTCTTTAAATTAAAAAATGAAACATCATTGAATTCCTCTATAGAATTATTCATTTGAGGTAAAAAATGAATAGTTCTATTCGAAAATTTTCATCAGATTCAATTTCACCAAAATTAAAAAATTATGCACAGAATATATTTCCTGCATAAAACTAGCCTCGTAGAATAAATATGAAAATGATCTATCGTGCCACCGTTCTGTCCAAAAGAATTTTGAAAAATAGTTTGTTGATAATCAATTTTCTCGCTAGACGAGAAACATAGGCATACACTTTGCACAACTGAATAGAATGCATCCAAACACATAAAGGAATATTCACATTTGCGGGACAACAGTTAGTCTTGGCGTTTTGAAAATTGCAAGAGAATTTATTTATTACACAGACAAATCAAAATAACCAAACTATGAACTATTTCAACGATACATTAAGATTAAAAATGAAATTTCGAATGGTAAAAAGTAGCTCATGCCGACGTAGATGGCCGAGGTGGCTAAGAGCGAGTACCGACTCAGCGCTTCGGTCTGAAGGGTCACGGGTTCGACTCCCGCCTTGGGCATGGCTGTTTGTCCCTTGACTTTGTGTGTGTTGTCGCGGAGGACCTCGCGTTCTGCTGACCCCAGATCAGAGGAGCCAGCAAGAGTGTTTGTCTAGTGTATGGTCGAATATGCGTCACTTCGGGACGTAAAGGGCAACCGGCTGTCAGCTGGATAAAAGCCCTAGGGAAAAAAAGTAGCTCATATGCAACAATTTCCACCGATTTGTCGTAAATCGTTAATACAATTTAATCGGCAGGAAGCTGCTATTTAAATATGATACTTGACTGCCAATAGCGAATGAATTGTCGGGAAACAAATGAGGGTTGGTTAATATTCTGTAAACAATTGTGTGTCTCGAAAGCGAAAGGCGATAGCTCCCGTTGGATTGCGGAATTTTGCATTTTATGTAAAGGGAATCGAGATGAGAGAAATAAAAATGTATGGCAAAATTTGTAAATTTAGAAACAATTTTCAATTTTTGCTTTTCTAAAGTGGGATGGGTTCGCTGATGTCCCAGAACCAAAACTGCGAATTAAATTTTTGCAACAATTAACAATTTTATAAACAGTTCCGAAATGTACGCCATTCCTGCCTGATAGTGTCGCCTAATCGTCCCTGACTTAAACATAGAAATATAACAATTTTGACAGAAGAGGCAAATTGATTCTTAAATATCTAGTTTAATTGTTACTTTAATGATAAATACACACTTAGCCTTTGAATTTAACTGTTTTTATTGATGTGGTTTCCTAGAAGTTCTCTATCGATTCGAGATACAGTATTCTGACATTTTTGCAAATTTAATATACATATGAACAATTGCAATTACGTAATTATTATCATTTCTCTTATCCAAAATCTCTGTAATAAACTGGACATTGGATAAAGTTAATGAATTGTGTGTGGATAATTATAATGTAATTAAAATGTATATACGATAGTAAATTACCTAATATTAGTGTTATTATCTGATATCAATGTAATTTCTTCAAAAAGAATTGTGTTAACAGTGGTTAAGAGATATGTGTTCATAAATATCTCAATGAATTTACTTTCAAGTTCATGCAAGTGCTTCTTCCTTGTATTTTGAATTTAAAATACTTCCACATCTGAATTAAAGACGCCCGCCCTTTTCTACGTCGTAATTTTGTTAAGGTCCTTCGCCCTGCGTTGAGATTGGCTACGATGCTCTGCCTGCGCCTATGAGGTTCCGCCTGCGACATTGCGTCATGACTATGGCTGCCCAAGCCGTGCAAATGCTGTACTTAACCGTAGACGTCCTAGATCAATTTTGTTTCCGAAACTGTACAAATATTTTCAATTTATAAATAAATAAATAAATAAATAAATAAATAAATAAATAAATAAATAAATAAATAAATAAATAAATAAATAAATAAATAAATAAATAAATAAATAAATAAATAAATAAATAAATAAATAAATAAATAAATAAATTAAATAAATAAATAAATAAATAAATAAATAAATAAATAAATAAATAAATAAATAAATAAATAAATAAATAAATAAATAAATAAATAAATAAATAAATAAATAAATAAATAAATAAATAAATAAATAAATAAATAAATAAATAAAGGCAGAGCTTTTTAAAACTCCAGTCATTTGTTCATCATTTCTATCTCATGGTATGCAACGTGTTTTCTTAAGTTAATGTTCAAATATTTAGTATCACTTCCGGAACCCTAAGACTTAAGTAAAAGAAACGCAATGGTGACCCTGAAAATTTGGTCACACAGCGATAGCGCACATTTCGCCTTCTTCCCGGCCTTCAACGCCTATTTGCGTATTAAATGTCGCCGAAGAGTGCGACCAAATGTGAATGATGAATTTGACACCATTGTCTTGTTATTTAGATTTGCTTTGCAAAATCATCTCTGCGAGAGATATAATATATACGAACGCAAGCTATCAATCAATAGGAAGTTTATTTTAAAGCATTGCATTGTATATAGTAGCAGCGCCTTTCAACAATAACACATATTTTCGTTATAATTTAAAAATTCGTCTTTAATTCATATTATACTACTTTACTTAAATTACTTTTAAAATATGTATAACTTGAATGAAATTTTTCCCAAATAAAAAAATAATAAAAAAATAATTGCTTAGATTGTTTACAATGTTTATTAACATTTAATTAAAAATTATAAATATATAATGCAATATTAATGAAGATGTGTTAGTGGACATATATCCAATAAATTGGCAATTTGGTAAAAAATGTAAAAAATGTATAAAAAATAAAGAAAATTCAATTTTCCAACAATAATTTATAGAAGAGGTTCTCTATTCATTTTCTGTCGATTATCGAGATATAAACTTCACAAGTTTGACAAAATTGAGAAATAACTAACAATAACAATTTTGAAATAATTTATGACTTAGAAGGATCTCTAGTGATTCTTAATGGCTGAGCGAAAACAGTGTTTGCATAGGTCTGCTTATCTAGAAGTGAGTGTAGCATTCCCATGACGTGTAAAAAACTATGTGTGCATTGCTCGTCTCCCGAAAATAAAAATATCGTAACGTAAAAATACACATTGTTTTAATAATGCAAATATGAATTTCATTGCGTTGGATTCGAAATCATACATAAATTACTAATAAATAATATATTGATACGAGTATTTGTATTTCCCCAAAGTGATCACGCAATAGACAAAAGCTGGTGTTTCTACTTTTGCAAACATTAAGTTTTAAAAATATTTTAAATCTCATTCGTGATTTTCACATAAACGTTTTCAAAGACTAGGTATCACATATGACTTTTAATATTTGCAGTAAAGAACTCCATGTAAAATGATATCACCATTACGTTATATTGACGTGAAGTAATTAATTGTGATCCTCAAATCAAAATATCACAATTCATTCATCTGCTTACAGCTGTACTTCTCAATAATAATGTCTGCAGTTGAAAACATTCACTGTGACTAAATGAACTTTAAATACACTTTGTTTATTTAGTATTTTACGTATCAAAACTATTTTTATTAAAATGTACATGTTTGTGACCATACAGTATCTTTGTATTCGGTCATCTGAGAAATTGATGATGAAGTATTTCACAACTGAAAGCTGCTATCTTGGAGATGTGTTTGTGCAACTGACTCTCAAACATATTTTTATAAGTTATCTCTTTTTCTAAAAAAAATATCTAGTTTAGACAGATTACTGTAGCGAATTATTTGCACTGTACATTAAATATTACTATAATAAACGATGAACTGTAGACATGGAACTTAATACTCGTTGTCCACTGTTTTTTTTTTTTTACAAAAAAGTGTTTTATAACTGTTTTGAAATGTATTTCTTAGGAAGTTGCATACCTTTATTTATTGAATTAAATGTAGATACTACAATTTATGAAAACTGTAGGTTTGTTTAACATTTTTTTGGAATATTTACTATAATATAACTCGCGATCACCGCCATTTTGTAATGTTCACGATGAAAAGTCCTGCCTCTCTGAAATAAAGGAAAATAAAACATTTAATTTCCAATGGGGGTCCGAAGCCTTGGAGTTTAATCTACTATGATTTCACGATTCAGAAACATGAACCAGACAATATTCTTGTCCAAACACAATTTATGAACTTTATCAAATGACCAGTTTACTGCAGAATTTTGCGATAAGAAAAACGATTATAATTGCATATTTTCAATTGTTCATATGTATATTACATTTGCAAAAATGCAAAATACTGTCTTACTCAAATCGTTAGGACTTCTAGGGAACGGTTTTAATGAAAGAAAGTAAAATTAAAGGACCAACTGTATATTTATCATTAAAAAAACAATTAAACTAGATATTAAGCAATTAATTTGCATCTAATGTCAAAATTGTTATTTTGCTATCATCAAATCAGGGACAATTTAAAGACACACCCCGGCAAGAATAGCGCACATTTCGCAATTGTTTATAACATTGTTAATTGTTGCAAAATTGTTAATTCGCAGTTTTTGGTTCTGGGACATCAGAAAACCCTTCCCACTTTAGAATTGCTAAATTGGAAATTGTTTATAATTTTACAAATTTTGCAATTCTTTTTTATTCTCTCTTCTCAATTCCCTTTACACGAGATGCATAATTCCGCAATCCAACCGGAGCTATCGCCTTCCGTTTTCGAGATACGCAATTGTTTATAGGATCTTAACGTCTGATGCCAACCCCCACTGGTTTCCAACCCCCAATTCATTCGATGTTGGCAGTCAAGTACAAAATTCATATAGTTTTGCAGTGTCTTGCTTTCTGTTGATTAAATTGTATTAACAATTTGTGACTTACGACAAATCGGTAAAAATTATTGCTCATGAGTCTTTTTTAACTTTCGAAATTTACTTTCTATTCTTCATGTATCGTTGAAACAGTACTTTGGTTATTTTGATTCGTCTGTGTTATAAATAAATTCTCTGGCAAATTTGAAAACGCTGAGACTAACTGTTGTCCTGCAAATTTGAAGATTTCTTTGTGGTTGGATGCATTCTATTCAGTGGTGCGAAGTGTATGCCAATATGTTTAACGTCTAGCGAGGAAATTCATTATCAACAAATTATTTTGCAAAATGCTTTTGGACAGAGCGGTGTCATGATAGATCATTTTCATATTTATTCCACGAGGCAAGTTTTAGGCAGCAGATATATTCTGTGTATTATTTTTAATTTTGTTGAAATTGAATCACATGTGAATTTTCAAATAGAACCGTACATTTTTATCTGTAATGAATATATCAATAGAGGAATTCAATGATGTCTCATTTGTTAATAATTTAAAGAGTAATAATGTATCTTTGACACCGGGCTTGAGCAATCCTCAACTCTAAGGCAAGCAACACTTATCATTGGCTCTTCTAGTAATTCAAGTGGCCTATCCTCGGAAGATTCCCCCATTCTCCTCGTCTTAAAAGGCATAAGAGGCGAAGTCTGTAGAATGTGGCTCCAATCCAATAGCACTTCCTTCACCTGGAGAATGCTTCGTTACTCCCTTTTGTGGGAACACGTTCTTGTCGTGTATTAAATTGTGAAAAATAATTAAAATTCAATATAATGAACGAATAAGAGTTTTCTTTACATTGTAATGCTACACACATTTAAATATAGAAATAAGACATGCAACTAAACAGTACACATATGTTTTAGGAAGACGAAACTTCTTTCTTATTATAACACTCATTTGTATACTTGTCACAGACAATATTGTGAAGTACACCATCAATCTGATGATTTATTTTGGTAATAATCGATCTTATACATAAATGGCATGTAATAATAGAAATTTTTAATGTCTGGTATGGGAAATTAAGTATGAGCTCAGTTAATTTTAATGAGAGCATTTTCGCGATGAAAATGTTTTTTTAATGCATATATTCTAAATTCATATACTTCCTTACATTAATTAACGTTGTTTCCATTTCCATTGAAGGCAAGGAGATAACATCTCTCATGCGCCTATGTTTTGAAATGCCCCTCAGAGAGGTCACTTGCTCGCTTTCAAACATTAGTAGATACCGCGGACTGTGAGCCCGCACGTAAAGTTCTAAACAAACTTCATTCTCATTCATGAGCCTGTGTTAATCTGTCCAACATTTTTTGTGTCGGAGGGGCTGTGATTCTTGGGGAGATAATAGTGTTGTGGACATGGTAACAACTCTCTGCACCTAAGCGAGTTCTTTTCCTAGTGTGGACAAAACGTTTCGGGATTGGAAACATTTCTGCGGACTTCAAGAATTATTATAATATTGCGATTACCAAATAGTGCGTCCTATTGTCATTATAGTTTTAATTCAATTTGTTTGTCTTTCATTTTGTTTGCATTTTAATCAGTTTTTTGTTTCTTATATAATTTTGTTAATGTATTTTAGGAATGGGGTTTAACTGATGACAATGTTATTCTTGATTGAAGCTAGATTGTTGTTTCCAAGTACTCGCGATTCAAGTCACGTCTTATTGCGATCGGTGAGCTGAAGAATACCTGCATTAAGAGTGGACTGACAATATGCCAAGCTTCAGAAAAAAATTTCAGAATCTCGAAGGGAATATTGATAACTAAAATAAAAGATTGTGAAATGTCGCGATCGTAATAGTTGTGACTGTCAATCAAATAATATCCTAGCAGAATCTATAGCAAGGGCGGTCAGTTTTGCCCGCATGGGCATTCGTGTTCCTATTTATGCCTCGCGGGTGCTGCCACTCAAAATCGTCGCTGCAGCGGGCAACGAAATAAATTTGAGCGCGGAAACATTCCTGGGAGGTGGGTAACTGAATTAAAAAAGGGAACAATATTTTCATGAGGTTTTTGTTAAATAAAACATAATAACTGTTGTAAAAGGCGCTTATTTATTGGAAAATAGAAAAATTCGTAATACAATTTTTCTGAGAAATAGAATTATATAGAGTCCCTCCAACTATGGGCCACCTCATAACTTCTAAACGGTTCCCGATATCGAAATTCAGTTTTCGCTTAACAATGCGCAATCATGGGGGAAGTAATGTGCGGTAGAGATATAATTCGAAATATTTTTAGTTTTCAAGAAAATTAATTATCTTTGATTTTTTAAATGGAATCATATATTTTTACACTAGCGATAGATAATCATAAATAGACGAATGCATGGATGTAACATACGTTAATGTTTTGATAGTATATCGAGTATAAAATTATACTTTCAGACATGTGATTTTGAACTAAACGTACGAGATTTCCTATTAGCAACCGTTGCAATTGTCGCATTTGGGGAAGGTTGCCTTCGCGGCGCCGGCACTTTTGCGAGAACGGGAAAGGTCGTGAAGGCCACTTTCCCGAAAAGCGACAGTGTCGACGACTGCAAGAGGAAAAATTGCACGTTTAATTTCAAATCTCAAGTCTCATAATATAAATATATAAAAACGGTTTTATACGGTTGTATTATTATCGGTTATTTACATCACTACCAATGCGTGAACTATTTTTTTTATTTAATCGCAAAATATCAAAAAATACTAATACAGCCTTACCAATCCGTTTGAATCCATGTAATTCTGCAATTACAAAGTTAATTGGGAGTGAACTTAAATCAATTAAGTAATTTAAATTAATTAAATTAAGTTTAAAAAATTAAAGACTATTGAAATATTTTATTGAAGATTCTCAAGAAAATGTTTCAGTCTTTCAGAACGGAGATGGGGAGGTTCGCTTTCTCTAATTGTGAATTGGTTGGGAGTCAGAAAAGAAACGAACGCAGAATATTGCATGGGAAGTGGGAAAAATGAATATTATGCAACACTGTCGCTTAATGTCATCATTCGACGACTTTCTAGCTATCTAAATATCAAAATATTTTAGAAGATAACATTATTATTCAGCTTCATTTGTTAGCATAATGTACTCGATAAATGGATTAAGACGTACTTTTTTCGTTGGGACTCATCAGGGCTTTAACTTATCACACGGTAAAGAAGTTATTTTGCTGAATGAACGTAAGTTAAAATTAATAATTTTTTAAAATTAATAGCTATTTAGACAGTAAAAAAGATAAAAAATGCCTTTACATATTTATGAGCTTTAAGAGTGTAATACAAATTTATTGGGGATCCTATTGTATTTTATTTCAATCATCTATGTCCCCGTCTAAAGTTGAGACTCATGGCAGTTGCTTAGGCCAAAGGACGTCCTTGCGAACAACTCGAAAACTCTAGCAGAAACTTCTACTACATAATACGAACGATGTGTTAGAAAGAATAAAAATATCAAGTTTAGAAATTAAGACTACTCTTTTTATTATTCCCTTATATTACAAAAGTTCAAAATGTTACCAACTCTCTGGTATTTGGAAACAAAATAAAACGGCCCATTTTGTAAGCTTAAAAAGTCTTCGTACACACCTGTTGAACAAAACATATTACGTTATTTAATACTGGATATGAATTCCATTTGCTTTGATTATTGTCTCTAGTCTTTGCAACATAGGTTTCAGCAACGATGCCGTAGTTGCAGGGTCAATTAAACTTCGTTCTCTCAGACATGCATGTTTAATATTTTTTATTAGACAAACTGTATTTTCTATTTTCAATCCCATAACTGACCACATATGACCTACAGGGTGATATGTGATCTGTGAATGTCAGGGAATTTAAGAAGTGAATGAATTTGCTTTCTTACTGTTTAAAGGTAGCTATAATCTAGTGGCGCCTCTAGAGTGACCAGATTAGTAACCAGAGAGGGCACTAAATATAAGAATATTTACCGCTTAAATGTCCGACCTATTTTTATTACTGGACATTTGATTGATGGACAAGTCTGGTCTAAGGGATCCCAATTCTTTTGGTAATATTCTGTCTTCATAATTCAAGTTTATGATGGGTAAATATATTACTTTATTCATATTAAAAATGGATGACGATATTCATAGTGTTTTGTGAAATTTTAAATTTAAAACACGTTTACGAATTCTCGTACCGATCAAAATACAAGCAATTTCGCACAGAAGCATTAAGGAACAGATTTTTTAAACACCGTTCTAACATACGTTCCTAAAGTGTTTGCAAATGTCAAAATTCAGGCAGACACATGGCGCGGTCGCACATGATTTGTGACCGACGAGTGCAATCAGCTCACATAATTCCCTCTCACTTTCTTCCCTGCAATGAAGAATCCATTCTCGTGTTAACGGGCCAAGCAGCGGCCACAGGCCTCCTGTGTCCAATGCCGTTTCCAAATCCTGAGCTGTTGCCACTTGCTCGGTTATCGCTTCCCAGCTAGGATAACAAAAATTACACTGCTGGCCTGAAAAGCCGTTACAGCTTTCTGCCGGAAGATAAGGGTTTCAGTGCAGCTGGTAATTAGTCGATTCTCAAAAATATTTAATTGAAAAAAGCACCTACCATTGACGCAGTTATTCACTTTCTATTCATCTGACTACCAATACAAACAATAAAAAACCGGTCTTATTTTCTTGTTTTATTGGTAACGGTTACGTAATATATTACAAGTTTTACACTACTAACACTTCATTCTTCTAATAAACCTTAAGGAAACGATAGAGACACGGCTAAGAGACAAAAAAATATATAATTATTGAAAAGCAAAACGATATATAAAATTCCACGTCTACAATTGATTTCAAAGTCATTTGTCAGATATATACTCTAATGTACAGAATACAAAATAAGTAGTGCAGGCTAGGATTTGAATCCGAGATCTTCAGCACAAGAAGAAGCCACCCAAGCAAATACGCTACCATATTGTCCGTGGGCAGGTCACTTATGTAGTGTTTTGAATATTACAATGTTCTTGATGCCAGAAAATTCTTTCGAAAAATCGCAAAAGCTATTGTTTTTTCAGACAGAATTCTAAATAAAACGTATTTTAAAATTTAATATTTAAAACGATTGCACTTGGAAATAAATCTCCAGCATGTGTATCGATGGGGTACGAAAACATATATATTGTCACCATATAACTCAAACTTTTGCGAAAAACACTCATATTTTAAGAAACGTGCACATGAGATAATTTGAAGGACTAATATTAAAGAGCAGATTGCATTAAGAAAGAAATATGTATAATTATCTTTTGTCTAACGCAGTGTACTCGTATTCTTCAGACTACATTCACAGAAGTAACGAATAGTACATAGAAAACTGCCAGAATAGCAAACATTCGTTTCAGTTATTTTCAGTTTTAGAGGAATGTCATTTTGTAACACAGTAGATCTTCCCTGTATTAATTGTAATAATTGATTAATTGAATTGTAATTTTTTTTCAAATATACAATTTGTCCGATTTGTGACACACGATTCCAGCAGGAAGCTTTAAGTTAAATTTACTATGCGCACGAAAATATGAAACAATTCAATATTTTTAATATTAATTAAAAATTAAAACTTTGCAATGGAAATAAGACTTACTATGTTTTTAAGTACGCGTTGCAAAGGTTGCTATAGCTTAGTGGCATCGTTACAGTTTTCCCTGTAACGTTACTGACCGCGAGGCCCTAGAGTTCGAGTTCCGACGTTGGCGGATGTTCGACTGTGGTTACATATGTAGGTCAAAAAACTTTGGAGCCGTTTTGAAGAAAAGTTTGAAAATGCTCTCCAAGGGCTTCAACTAAATTAACCCCAAAATTTAAAGAATTATTTTCAAAATCGCAGGGCCTCGATTCGGGCCAGATCGTTAATGGAAAATTAATTTTGACAAAAATTCTACGAATATTTTACACACTAGTGTTCACAGAGAAACAGACAGACCAGCGGACACATGGACGGAGAGACGGACGTTTTGAAATAATAACACTCTCTTGGTAACTTAAGATCCCAAAAGGTGTATTTCCATTAAAATCTCGACATCGATTTACTGCAACATTACATACATACATCTCTAATTATTACTTTTGTTACTCCGAATGTTTACGAGAAAGTAAAATAAATATATAAATACACTTTCACACACCACAGAGTAGGAGACACGCAAAAAACAACACCAATTACAGAGCCCGAATTCCTGCCCGTCAGAATGCAGTTGTAATGTTATTACATTAACAGGGGGTCCCACCAACTATGGACCACCCCCACAACTTCTAAACGGTTCATGATAACGAAATGTGGTTTTGCAAAATGCAGGTTTTTCTGAACAATTTGGAATGATGGGACAAGTAACAAGCCGTAGATAAATTGATCTGGGCTGTCCGGGTGACGCCGCGTCGAAGGCTGGGGTGCCGACGTTTCCACCGACATATCGCGGTCCTCTTCAGGGCTGTACTGTTTCGGTTTTCGCAGTACAGCGATATGTCGGTGGAAACGTCGGCACCCCAGCCTTCGACGCGGCGTCACCCGGACAGCCCAGATCATGACTCTGGCCGTGGAAGCCTACGATATCACCCGTAGAGTAATTGTCTATAAAATTTTTTTTTTCGAGAAATTTAATCTTCGATATTTTAAATAAAACTATATATTTTTATCACCAGCAATGAATAGACCATGAAAAGAGGATTAAAATGACGTATCATATGCTAATATTTTGAGAGTAACTTGAGTATAAAATTAGACTTTCTGACATGTGATTTTGAATTAAACGGGTAATCGTAAAGCAGCCCTTGCAACTCTCGGTGTTGGGGAAGGTGGCCATCGCGGCGTCTAGACAGTTGCGTGGAGAGGAGAGACTGACAGGGGTGGCAGTGGGGGATAAGAGGCATGACTACAGCAATTCTTGGTGTTGACACAGACATCACACTAAGAAATGCCAATTTTTTACAATCAAAATGGAAGATTTTTTCCATTTATTTATTTGGATTTAACTTGTCTTCTACTAAAATTTCAAAACATTGATCGTTCCAAAGAACGATATAAAAAAATAGTAGCGTAAAGAAGATGTTAATAATAATAAATATCATTTTCAAACTGAACAAGAAGCCAACCACCGTCTCTTCGTTGGTAAATGTCATTTTTAATTAAAATGATCACTCGTCCACTTTGCAACCAAACAACTGCTGTTCTTGAATAGAAAAGAAAACGGTAGACTTCCGTCTTCTGCATTTTCAAGTTTGAGGCAGCACTTGGCGCTATGAAATGAGAAACGTTCTAATCAGTATGTGCAGTAGCGAATGCAGATATGCATTTTTGTTAAAGTTTGGTAAATTTGCACTGATAGAACTGGCAAGAGTATTTCAAGTTTTTTATTACTTTGTTCTTCTGGTAGTACGTGTTGAAATAGGAAATTTAGTTACCGTGAATAATAAGAGAAAATGTCTACCTATCTAATCTTTGATGAATTAATCAAGATATTACAATGAAAATCTTTAACAATTCATTCGCTTCCCATATATTAAAATGATGGCTTGTTTCTGCGCTGCGTTCGATTTTTGTAAATTTATAAATGACCTTTATTATTATTATTATTATTATTATTATTATTATTATTATTATTATTATTATTATTATTATTATTATTACCGTTTTCGCTACAATATTTTTTTAACTTCGTTCTTTTCGATTATCGTTGATTTGAAATTTCAGAAGATTGATTGATTGATTGATTCATGTTTCCGGGCGCGTCAACTACTTCGGTCATTAGTCCCGTTAGTGTAGTGCATGTTTTTTCTCGGGAGATGGCGGTGATCTTCCCCCGCTGGATGGCGAGATCCGGCGCCGACCTACCGTCGGCTAGCGGGGCTTCCCCCTAACCTGGACTCTCCCACCAGCGGGGCACCGCCCCAGCCGGGACAAGCTCAAATCTCCCGACCGGTCTCCCGAAATATGTGGTAGTGTAGTGCATGTTAGTGTAAGTGTGTGTGTAAGGGGAGAGGAGAGGACAAGGAAGAGGAAGGACAGATCGCGCGCGGTCCGTGGCCCGTTTGGTAGGGTACTGCTCCGGCATTCGCCTGGTGTTGATTGGAGAAACCACGGAAAACTACCGATCAGAGCAGCCGGCCGCTAGAATTCTCCTCCAGACCGCAGCTGAATTCGACCTAGCTGAAAAGCTAGTGTCGAAAATCCTGCCGCCGTCAGGACTCGAACCTAGGACCTCCCAGTTAGAGGCGCTGCACTGACATCAGTTGATGCACTGAGCTAACGCTACCGGTGAAATTTCAGAAGAAGAAAAGTTCAACTCAGATGAACAAGTGGGAAAAAATTCTCATTCAGATCGTTAAAATTGATGTTTGTTCATATGTTTTTCATGTCAAGATCATGAATTGCTGCATTTACACCTTCATCCTACACGGCCATCCCTCTCACACTCCTCTCTTCACAAAACAGTATCAACGTCGCGAAGCCCACCTTTTCTAAACGGCGACTCTTGCAAAGGCTGCCCGTTTACTTGAAAATCTGATGCCGAAAAATCTAATTTTATACTCAAATTACTCTTAAAATACTAACATATGATACATAATTTTATTCCAATGTTCATGATCTATCCATTGCTGATGAAAAAATATATAGTTCAATTTCAAAAATCAAAGATGATTAAATTTCTCGAAAACTAAAACTATTATAGAGAATTCCTCTACCAGCATGTTACGTGTCCCATGATTCTGCATTGTTCAGCGAAAACTGCAACTCGATACCCTGAACCGTTTAGAAGTTATGGGGGTGATCCATATTTGGTAGGACACCCGGTATCATATAAACATTAGAAACCCTATGTAAGATGATCGATGATAAATGAAAGCGATTGCAGAATACTAAGCGAATAAATAAGGATGACGAAATACGTCTCGTAGTGGAAACCTTGAAATGTTTTCTTATCCTAGCGTCAAATTCGGGTAGCTATATTTTCTTAATAAAACCGCAAAATATCCAAGCAGTTATTTCAAATTAAATAAAACTACAATTTTATTGACAATATTACTAATCTGATATGACTTTCTAGAAACAATTATGAGGAGATGTGAACTTCATCCTAAATTTGCATCCTAAATCGTTACTTTAAATTTTAACGATTATGTTAGTGTTTGCTACTCAGAGACACGGAGCACGCTCGAAAGAACACAATAATTAAACGAAAATGATATTATGATTATTATGTCGTAGTAGCTTCATTGTTGAAATGGCGACTGATTCTTTCGTGTGAGATTTTCTGTTTCATGAAGATGACCTCGGCGTATACGTATTTCGAAGACGTGTCAACTTCCATGATTTTGATGCGATAAGCGATGACCTCAAACAATCCACTTAGATTCAGAGAGTAGTGTCAAAAAGCATTGGCGTGTTAGTGTCGAATGGAAAAGAATGATTCTAGGAATTGTTCTGAACTTGGAATAATTGAATTTTAAAAACATGTTTATTTGCAAACTTTGCACCTTCATTGATATTTACTGAACTGCATACGTAAGTTCACATTCCTTCAATTACAAATGTCCATAACATAAACATATATCAATACTATATTATAATAGTATTATTACTTTTTCGCATATTCCATGCTGATGCTATATGCTTCCAAAGGCAGCCAAATTACTGGTTAGAATGAAATTGTGGATGTTATAACAATGTATTTCGTATTAGGAACGTGTGAATATTCAGGAGCCGGAAACTTTAATATCTATATTTATACGTTTAGACAATTAATGCAAAATTATTGTTTTTTTGTATATTTAATTTGAAAAATGTTCCACAATTTTATATGTAAAGAATTGGCTTCCTAAGAAAGTGGATAAAGGCTTTCTCGAGGAAAAGCGAGTGTTACGATTTACGCTTACAAGCTCAGCCTATTTCGCCTTGAAACCTGTGGAGGAAGGACGCAATTTTCACCGGGGGGGGGGTATTTCTGGAAGCCAATTGATGACTCTTTCTTGCTTCCAAGTTGAAGATTGTTCGGTAGCCGATTCGAGTAGTATTTTAAAATTATGCTGTAATTGTTAAACAAATGTAACTTAAAGTATTTAGAATAAATTGAAAAATTAGGGAGCTGAAAACCAGGAATATCTAACCAGCAACAATTTTCGTGGCAATATATGCAAGCGTTGTGGCCGCTTGTCCCCTCCCCCCCCCCGTTAGGAACTTCAAATGTATTTGCCGGAGAAACTAAGCGAGCCGTTGCAAAACGGCTTGTAGAGAAGCTTAGCGTGGGAACTGCCAAAAAATAGTTGCCATGACATGCTAACTTCTTATAAACAATTACGTATCTCGAAAACGAAATAGATATCGCTAATCGGATTGCGGAATTTTACGTCTCGTTTAAAGGCAATTTTAAAAAAGCAATACATTTTGCTTGAAAAATTTAAAAATTATAAACAATTTCCAATTTTTGCAATTCTAAAGTGGGAAGGGTTTTCAGATGTCCCAGAACCAAAAACTCCGAATTACAATTTTGCAACAATTAACAATTTTATAAACAATTGCGAAATATGCGCTATTCCAGTCGGGGAGTGTCCCCAAATTGTCCTTAATTTAATGATAGCAAAATAACAATTTTGACATGAGATGCAAATTAATTGCTTAATATCTAGTTTAATTGTTTTTTTAATGATAAATATACAGTTGGTCTTTGAATTTTACTTTCTTTTATTGACATGGTTCCCTAGAAGTCCTAACGATTCGAGAAAGCCAGTATTTTGCATTTTTGCAAATGTAATATACATATGAACAATTGAAAATATGTAATTATAATCGTTTTTCTTATCACAAAATTTTGCAGTAAACTGATCATTTGATAAAGTTCATAAATTGTGTTTGGACAAGTATATTGGAAATTAAATGTGTATAAGAACGTAATTGTTCTAAAATTAGTATTATTTTATCTGATATCAATGTAATTTCTTCAAAAAGAATTGTGTTAACAGTGGTTAAGTGCTATGTGTTCATATATATTTCAATGAATTTACTTTCATGTTCATACAAGTGTTTCTTCCATGTATTTTTTATTTGAAAATACTTCCACATCTGAACTAGCGGCGCCCGCCATTTTGTACGTCGTAATTTTGTTAGGGTACTCCCCCCTGCGTTGAGATTGGGTACGATGGTTTGTGAGGCTCCGCCTGCGACGTTTCGTCATGACAAGGGCTGGCCAAACCGTGCAAAAGCTGAACTGAGCCGCAGACGGCCGCGGTCAATTTATGTTTTCAGTACTGTACAGTCCTGGTTTTTGGAATATATACTGTAACAGCAGAGAGTAGCATGCGCTATTTCAAATTACAAGCCGTTCAGCAGCGGATAATATAAATGAAAATATGGAATCGCGGCTTGCTATGCAAAACGCTGTGGATTTCAATACTCAGGAATTGCGCAGAAACGCCAGAAATGCACGTGTCGCCGGCGTGGGGTGCAGTTAGCTATTGTTTCTACCGAAGAGAAGGTGGAGCGCCGTGACGTCAGGAGTAAGGTATGTGGCCGAAGATTAGTGCCGCGGGAGCCTACGTCACGGGGAATTTCGGAAGGGTAGCTTCATGTGGCGCCAGCTGACGGTGTGAGACAAGTCACGAGACATGGAAACGGGTACGTGATTGGCGGGGAGCCACCGCGTCGTGGGCGTGGGAGAAGGACCCGCGTAACTATAAATACTCGAATCCTCGGTTCTCTGGTCTTCTGAAACATTTCGTCGAGCGATCTTCTTCTGAAACTTTTCGTCGAGCGGTCTTCTTCTGAAACTTTTCATCGAGCGGTCTTCTTCTGAAACTTTTCGTCGAGCGGTCTGTGTCTAAAACTTTTCGTCGAGCGGTCTGTGTCTAAAACTTTCCGTCGAGCGGTCTTCTTTAATTATTTTGCCGAGCTACTGTTTTGGCTCTTCGAAGTTTCGCCGTACGGCTTCATATGTGCCACCAAGTGTTTTCGGTGAGTTTGCCGAGGCGTTCGCCGCCGCCGGCTTCACTAAGCACATGCTCGAGGTGGTGGCCCACATGTGCGGGACGATTTGTGGAAGCGATCGCTGTGATTGTGGCGAGACAGCGGGAGACACATGATATCTGCCCGGAGGCATCGCCCTCGCTACGCCGCTCCATCGCCGAGGGACGAGTGAGGCCGCCACACTCACGCGCCTTGAGGTGGGGCCCGGCTCCGACGAAACTTTGGGACGATCTACTGATCCCGCGCTCTCTATGGGAGCCCGCCACGTACCGGCGCAAGCAACAGACAATTCTGGGTGAGATCGCAATTGGACACATGAACAGAAACAATGAAAGGTGGATAGGCAGAGAGAGGGGAAAAGGTTATCATTAGATCATAAGGGCGCAGTCGGCGTATTAATGTATAATGTTGCTTGTATAATTATTCTGGGTGGGGCTGATGATTCAATTATGTGATATTCGTTCTTTAATTAACGTGTTTTAATGACTAGAAAATTTGGAAATCCGTGCATGCATGCCTCCTTAATCTTTCGCTAAATCATACATGTGGCGACGCAGGCGAGTTCACACTAGCAACTTGCAGCCGGGCAAGCAGACAGCCTTCGTCGAAGAGAACAAAAGGTTACAATACGGAAATAGTTTTCTTCTAGGCAAATTAGTCTTAAATTTTGGATATGGTTTCAGATTTTTCTAAGTTTTTTTTTTATTTTTATGTTTATTCGCCCATAAGAATCAATGTTAATTGTTTCTCTTTTCAATTTCGGAACATAAATATTAAAATAATTTTTTTCCCAGAGCCCAAAATTAGCCTTAAATATTGGGTGTAGTTTCCCATTTTTTTAAATTGATTTTAAGATGGATTTTCTGAGTGGGCGCTGCAAGCTTTAATCTAAAACTAGTAGCGGCCACGATTTTCGGATATCCAAAAGAGCCTAAAATTTGGGATTAGAGCACTTAATTAGCCCAAAATTAGCTTAAAAGTTTGGATATGGTTTCGTTAAGATTCGTTTTTAGGCGCTGCTAGCTTTAGATGACTGTGGTAGTGTAGTGCAAGTGTGCGTGTGTAAGGGGAGGGGGAGATTAAAAAGAAAAATATCGCGTCTGAGGCCCGTTTGAAAAAGTACTGCTCCGGCACTCTGTTAGTATCGATAAGAGAAAACACCGTCATCTGCCGATCGTCATGAGCAGCAAGATGCCAAAACTCTTCAATAAAAGTTGAATTCGATTACCATTTAACAAAGTAGTTTTAAATATTCATCACCGTCGGATCTCGAACCCTATCAGAGATGCTGCAGTAGCAACGATCGTTGTCACTAAACCATTTCAGCCGTTGCTCTTGGATATAAGTTTCTATATAGTTGATCTTGCTCTCACTATAGTTCTCTTGAACTCTACATTTAAAATATTAAGATTTTTATACAGAAAGGTTTCTGAGCCACTGTCCACCTAATCTCAAAAGATGTGGTCCAGCTAGCGCCATTGACATGAAATTTAATAACATTCAATATTTTATTATAACTTCATTGTAAGCATTTTAGGCTGCAAAAGCTACATAATTCATCCATGGTAAAAAGTTCCTAATTTCATGAATATACAGTTCTTATTTTATTATATTTATTGACGTGTAAGTTTTAATTAAATTATCGAGAAAAATGCACTCACCCTACATTTACAAACGAAATTTCTTTCTAATTTTCTTTAGGCGTGTTTTTTCTACATAGTCATTAAAGACCATAGATATCAATGCAACTTAAAATAAAATAAAAAAGGAGATTTTAGGTGGACTGGCTCACTTAACCCTACAGTACCATAATCAGTTTACAGGATGAGCTTTTTAAATTTCCCTTTCTAAACTGGTTTATTTTTCTCAAATACATATGAGTATTCTTTCTCATATTATCACGCGCATCTGACATTAGAGTCGAACTCCCTCCGTACATTTTGGTTCCAGATCAGGCGTCTAGCGCATGCAATCTTATTAATATTTATATAATTTTGTTATAATTTCCACTCATTTATACATTTTATTTTGAATTATTATTAATAATCTAAATATTATAAAATATGAAATTAATAAATATTTGGTCGGTTTCTGGGTAGAGGTGACCAAGTCGCCAATTCTACGAAAATTTGCCAACTGATTAACAAAGAATTAAACTAATGTAAAACGATGATAATAATATAGAACATGTACGCTTAAAATAAATACTATGAAAATAAAACAGTCACTGCTTTTTAGAAGGATTAAAAACCTTTAAATGCCTTTTATCCAACACATCCAATTTTTGGACTTGATCACTTTCATCAATAAATCTACTCTAATTAAGAAGCTATTTAAACAATAAAAAAAATAGAAATTGCTTTTCAACATTCATGGGGTTTAAGAATGTCATAAAAATGTATTGGGGTTCCTACTGTATTTTATTTCAATCATCTGGATCCCGGTCTGAAGGTGGGGGTCTTGCCAGCTGCATGGCCAAAGGACGGCCTTGCGTACACCTAGAAAAGTCTGGCAGAAACATCTACTACATAATAGGAACGATGTGTTAGAAAGAATCAAGTTATCAAGTTTAAAAAATAACAATACAATTTTTATTCCCTTATATGACAAAAGTTGAAAATGTTACAAAATATTTAACAAACCATATCACATGTTTAATGCCGTGTAGTTTGATAACATTTTCTCTTCATAATTCAAGTTTCTGTTTGGTAAATATCTTATTTTATTTATGTTAAAATTCGATGACGATATTCGTATTGTTTTGTAAAATGTTTAATTTAAAACACGTTTATGAATTCTCATACAGATCAAAATTCAATCAATTTCGCACAGATGCATTAAGGAACACATTTTTTTAGCACCGTGTTAACTAACAGACGTTCCTAATTTTTTTGCCAATGTCAAAATTCACGCAGAAACATGGCGCGGTTGCACATGAATTGTGGCCGACGAGTGCAATAATCTCTCATAATTCACTCTCACTTTCTCCCGTACTGTGAAGAATCAATTCTCGTGTTAAAGGACCAAGCAGCCGCCACAGGCCTCCTGTTACCAATACCCTGTTGCCAAATCCTGAGTTGTTGTCACTTGCTCGGTTATCACCTCCGAGCGAGGATAATAAAAAACACCACTGCCGGGCCGGGAGCGGTAGCTTAGTGCATCAACTGATGTCACTGCAGCGTCTCTGACAGGGAGGTCCTAAATTCGATACAGACGGCGCACGGTGTGTAATTTCGGTCATCTAGGTGGACATAATTCAATTTTCCAAAGTACTCAAATGAATTAAGTTGGGTATTTGTTTGATTTTAGAATGTCCATAGTGTATGAATTGGGTATTGTTTTTCTTCTGCATCGCTTGAAGCGGCAGTAGAACAAGTTCAAACTTGCACGATCTCGCGCTGACACCGCGCGGGTCTATCAGTCGCATTTCAGTGTATCTCGTGTTTGAGACCAGTGCTCATCGCCTTCTACTCACAGGGAGGTAGTGATTAAATAATTGTGTTTTTGGGTGTTTCTTCTTTTTATTAGTGCCTAAAGATAAGCAAAAAGTGTCTGCGATTGCTCGTGGGGGTCTTTTGAAAAAGTAAGTAATTTTAGTTCTACTTTCGTGCCAATTTACAAATGTATCTAGACTTTTAATACAGAGTTTACAGGAGTTGACGTTTGTGACTGTGTAGGTATTAAACCTTATTCATTTGGCTATGTGAATCATGAAAGATCAGCTGCGCATACCTGCGCACTCACGAGTTTTTAATTTTTTTTCGCAGTGGAGCGCTTGATTTCACGGAGGACGCTATTTCAGGTATGGTGTGAAAGCTCCACGGAAGCAAGGTGTAACGCCGTGCTATCGTATGTTTTACACGAATTAGGTGAGGAAACTATTACCGACACTTCAATCATGCCTATAAAAATTCAAATTAAAATTTTTTGTCAGTTTATCATCAGAAAATGGAAAAAATGTGCGAGGCATAAACAACGTTTTCTAGAAAATTACTCATCGTGGCTGCAGGAAGACATCAAATTTTCAATAAATTTATCGACAATTGCTCCAAGTACATCACAATTAGATGATACTACTAGAGGCGTTGGCCGTCCAGTTAAGCCATTTAGTTCGTGTGGCCCTAGAGCTAAAGGACGGAGAGTAAAACAACTCTTATGTTTGTCCACAGAAGAATTGGGAACAGCTACCGGAATAAAATTAAGGAATGAAGGAAAAAGAGATTCTTCGAACATAGTGAAGGAACTTGTATGAACATAGTGAAGGAACCAATACAAATGCAGACTGTTGGTGGCGAAAATGTAATTTGGAAAAATTCCACACCGTCTTCAACTAAGTATTGTCGCCCTATAAAATTTATTTTTGCAAAAGAACGTCAAGTGTAATTAACACTGAAGTAAGCAAAGTAGAATAACAGATAGGGTTATTAACTCCCACTACTATACAATTTCTCAATTCAGAAATTTCCATTACACCAAGAATGAGTTTTTGCATGATGGATGGCAAAGTCTGCAATGCCGTTTCATCGTGTTCTTCCACACAGACTTGCTACTTGTGCGGAGCGAAACCGACTGAAATGAACAATTTTAAAGCTCTACGCACAAAAAAAGTGAAGAAAGAATATCTCTTTTTCGGAATAACTCCTCTTCATTCCTGGATAAGGCTATTTGAATGTCTCCTGCACATTTCGTAGCGTCTGGAAATTCAAACAAGTCATGTAAGAGGAACTGAAAATAAAGAAAAAGTAGCTCAAAGAAAGGAAAAATCCAAGATAAATTTCGGCAGGAGTTAGGACTGTTGGTCTATATGCCTAAACCACAAAGTGGCAATACTAATGATGGAAATACTGCCCGAAAGTTCTTCAGAAATCCCGAGATATCTTCGGAAATAACTGGAATAAATCTGGACACAATAAATTGGGATCATATTGGAATGCCTAAACACTGGAGAAAAAATCAACTTCAATACTTTTCAAAAATTTATTTATGACACACGAGACCTATATCTCCAACATTACCAGTGGTATCCCATGCCTGTAACTCTACATAAGATTCTCTTCCACGGAAGCGAAATAGTTGATAGTTGCATTCTACCTATTGGACAGCTATCTGAAGAAGCTCTGGAAGCAAGGAATAAAGACAACTGGAAGTTCAGGGAACTATTTACAAGGAAAACATCAAGAAAAGACACAAACACTGATTTCATGAACAGGCTTCTCATTACATCGGATCCATACATTGCAAGTCTACAGGGATATCCAAAACCAAAAAAGAAGAAATACAATCAAGAAATTGTTAATTTGCTAGACATTGATCAACAAGACCATGAAGAAGTACATGGCATCACCTCATCCGAGGATTCATCGGATGGCGACTGAACATAGTACTAGCATGTAATAATTCTCTTTTACTCTAATTCTTTAATTTGTTTCCATAGTGGCTGATCTATATTTTTATTTTCTTCTTGAAATATTAAAAATTAAAACTGAAAATAATTAGTTACATTTATTTACTGCATATACATTACTTTAAGTTTTATTGGCGTTGTTTTGTGTCAAGTCGTGAAATGCGCGATTTTTTATTATTGCTAAAAATATAGTTGTAGTCAAAATATTTTAACAAAACTTGTTCCATGTATGAGAATTATCATTTATTTTCAATATATGTTAGCTAGAACAGTAAACAATCCATACTTTTGTAGTTTCTGAATTAAGTCCACCTAGATTGCCAAAATTACACACTGTGCGGCGGCAGGATTTTCGACACTAGCCTTTCAGCTAGGTCGAATTCAGTCGCTGTCTGGAGGATAATTCTAGCGGCCGGCTGCTCTGATCGGTAGTTTTCCATGGTTTTTCCGATGAACACCAGGTGAATGTCGGAGCAGTACCCTACTAAACGAGTCACGGAGCGCGCGCGATCTGACCTTCCTGTTCCTTGTCCCATCCTCTCACATGAAACACACACTTACACTAACATGCACTATACTACCACATATTCCGGGAGACCGGTCGGGAGCTTAGAGCTTGTCCCGTCTGGGGCGGTGCCCCGCTGGTGGAGAGTCCTGGTTGAAGGAAACCCCACTAGCCGACGGTAGGTGGGCGCCGGATCTCGCCGTCCAGCGGGAGAAGATCAACACCATCTTCCGCGAAAAAGACATGTACTACACTAACGGTACTAATAATCAAAGGTGTTGACGCGCCCGGAAACACGAAAATATCAATCAATCAACCACTGGCGGCCTGGATAGTCTGTCTTTCTGACGGAAAATAAAGAGTTCCAGTGCAGATGATCACTCGATTCTCAAAAACATTTCATTGAAAAAAAAAACCTACAATTGACACTGTTATTCTCTTTCTGTTCATCTGACTACCAATATCAACCACAGAAAAACTGTTGTTTTTCTGTTGTCTGTATTGGTATATTGTTCTGCCTTACATTCTCGTTTTATTGATAACGGTTGCGTAATATATTACAACTTTTACATTACTTCTAACACTTCATACTTCTCATAAACCGTTACGAAACAACGGCTGAGAGCCAAGAAAATATATCTTTATTGAAAACCAAAACCATATATAACATTCCACGTCTAAAATTAATTTCAAAGTCCTTTGCCAGATACAGAGACTAATGAGCAAAAAAAAAACAAAAACAAACAAACAAACTAGTGCAGCATAGATTTGAATCCGAAAACTTCGCACAACAATGAGCCTTCCAACCAATTACGCTATGATGCTTACTGTGGGTACATCTCTTATGTAGTGTTTTAAATATTACAATGTTCTTGACACCGGAAAATTCCTTCGGAAAATCGCGAAAGCTACAGTTTTTTTCAGAAAAATTCTAAATGAAATGTATTTTAAAATTAAATATTTAAGAACGATTGTATTTGGATATAAAAATCCAGCATGTATATTGGTGATGTTCGAAAACATATAAATACACTCACTCAATTCCTAACACAAAATTATGCGAAAAATACTCATATTTTAAGAAACGTGCACATAATATACCATCTTTTCGTAAATATTCCATCTTTTCTCTACAGAAATTAAACAAAGAACTTTTACTTATTCGAATACGAAGTAAACAACCTCAGTGGTAAAACCAAACTTGAAAGATACTTTGGCATATTTTAAAAATCATAATGTTCAGAAGAAGAGCAGTTAAAAAAATAATTAGAGTCTGTTTTTAGAGAATTTAGTTAAATCGCATTTAGAAAATTGTTATTATCTCTCATGGTTTTGAAACTATTCCAATTTTCTTAATTCATTTACGTAACTTTTTAATTATACAATTTGTCCGAGTAAAACAGAAAGCAAAATCAGGAGTAACACCGGAGAAAAAGCAGGAAGCTTGAAGTTGTATTAGTATGAATACGAAATTACACGAATAATATGAAACAGTTGAATATTTGTAATGTTGAAAAATAAAAATTTTGTAATGGAAATATGACTTGCTATGTTTTTAAGTACACTTTGCATAGGCTGCAATAGCTCAGTGGCATCGTTCCAGTTTTCCCTGTAGCGTCACTGACCGGGAGGTTCTACAGTTCAAGTACCGTCGGCGGCGGATGTTCGACTGTAGTTTACATAAAATTGTAAATTTATAAAGAACGAGAGAAAGTATGAAGTGTTTTTGTAGCATCACCAGTTTTTAGAAGCGATGGAAGAAGAGAAGTCATGAGGGCCAAAGGATCGGAGAGGTTTTGAGGTTGAAGTTCCAGAGGATGTGAATGGGAAGGTGCTCAGGGAGAGGTGGGATGGAACGGTTATTAGAGACTTGGCGGCAAAAAGTGAATTTGCCACCAACGGGAGATGATTCATGACACTAGTAGCAACTGCGAGTCGTTTGCCCAAAGGTCACGATTCCAATATCCCGGCGTCGGCTGTCGTCAGGGTTGAGCGACTATCAATAAAAGTTGCGAAGGAAGCGGACGTTGGCAAGCGGCGGCAACCGCCTGGAGGCGAGCGCTCCCCGGCCTTCGCCATCCTCCAGCATCCAAACCACGTTCAGTTGCTCTCTCCATCATTCCCGCTGCAAGTTGGAGCGCTAATGCCTCACTATTCATTGTATTTTGTATTGGTCTTTTCGTGTTGCGCAAGCATGACGCGAAGGTAAATAATTCTTCATTTACACAACGTTAAAATACATTCTAATAGATGAACATCTCGAAAGAACAACATGGTACTTTTAAATCTTACAAGGATTATTATAGACGGTTCAGTGATGTGATCATAGACGAAGAATAATTAGGGAAGAGACGTGCGCGCTGTGAAAAGGGCTGGAGATTGGAAACCAGTGTTTTCACAACTACTACATTTCAATGTAGTAGTGTGTATGTAATGTGTGTGTGTAATAAATGTAATTGCATCATAATATTGCGGTTACTAGTTCAACATTAAAAAATTGAATGTTTTAAGTAACGGAATGTTACTATAAAAGTGAGTTTTAACTGATCATTGCGAAATTTCGCTCCAGTTTGAACTACTTGTAGTTAGTACACTGAATTATTTAAGAAATAATTGTTAAACTAATATATTAGTTGCTGTGGAATACGCACATTCTAAAAGTTGGTGGGCTGGCATTCAAAATAATTTCATAAGTACACACTGAGACATTGCAACATAAGAGCATTGCAACACTGAGACGCTTGTCAACTCAGCACCCAATTGGCGTGATATTTGAGAAACCAGGTAAAAAATACAACCAGAATGATTTCACGAATTAAGTTTTTCAATTCAGTTTGGAAATTTTCACATTAGCTAGAACTCTTTTACGTTTTCGAAAAATAATATAAACCCAGTTTTTGTTTTACTATTCCACGAAAAAAAATTCTGAATTCCAAAACTTATGCAACTGTTTGAAATGTAAAAATTTACATCTGTTTTTCTTTCTTTTGTTATTGAAGTAAACTAGGAGTTTTGTATTAAACAAAAAATGTAGTTGCTAGCAAAACAATACTATTCGTTTTCCTTATTTGAATATTCAAAGTAAGATACTGTTCATACATGTCAAGTGCATGATATAAGGAGCTTCTTAATGCAACTAGTGCTCGTACAGGAATCATAATATAACTTGAGTAAATAAACACTTTATCGTGAGCACAAGAAAAGCGTTGTTTGAAGATAAACATATTTATTATTACATTCATTTGAAACAAACTACTTATGAATATTAAATGTGAAATTTGTACAATATTTCTCTTTACCAAAAATCACGTATTATAAATATAACTGTAACACTTGAACAATATTTTACATTAACACCAGCTGAAGTAAAATGGGAAGTTTTGTTAAGATAATGAATTTCTTTGTTATTTACATTGGAAACTTCACGATTGTTAATCTCATCCAAAATTATTTATCTACTTTCTTTCTGCCAAATTGTCTATGTTGCCTTCCGAGACTGTTTGGGCGCCAGCCTCCGTATCTTCAGTCAAGGTCTGCTCCTGAGTGTGCAATTAATGATGCCGATGATCTTCGGAAACAATGTCCGGTATACGACTGTTCAGGATTAAGAAGTTTTAAAAAGAATGCAATGTGATGTGGGATTTTCCCGAACGTGTTTATATCAACTAGCAGTTTCACACATTTTTGATTTTGATAAGTTAGAAAACTAGTGATGCTAAAACAGCACGCACTTTCTCGCCCGTACTTTCACATAAAATTACGCAGAAAATACTCAAATTTTCGGAATATTGTACATGACCCTATTTCAAAAGATATCTTTAAAGAACAGATTTCATTAAAGGAAAAAATCTCTATGTTCGTAATTGTAGTTTGAAAAAGTTTGAATTTCCAAAATTTTAGAAAAATAAAAGTTTTTAACGAAAATGAGATCTACTGTAACAGCACGGTGCATATAGCCTGTAATAAAAGTGAACCTGTCACAATGAGAAAGGTCATGGCAAGGGTGGACGGCCGAATAACGATAGAGGAAGGGCCTCTTTCCAGTGCGAGAAAGCTCGTGCTAGCGGCAGAAAGAATCTTTTTAGCAAACTTCTAACAAATGTTTTTTTAAACAAACGCCAACTCCTCGACTTCTTTTCTGTGAGAGAAAGCTCGTGGTAGCGGCGGAGAGAATTTCGGATAACAAATGTTTTTTTTATACAAACATCAACTCCGTGGCCTGTAATACAACAAAAGCTGTCACAAGGAAGAGTGGACGGTCAAAGAGTTAGAAAATAACAATAGTTCTCATATGGCCAATGAGAGACTGACACGATCCGACCGGAAACGCATTAATGTTGCCTCGTCCGTTGCCAACAACGAGAGAGGAAGAGCATCTTTTCAGTGCGAGAAAGCCCGTGCTAGCGGCGGAGAAAATGCTTGGATAACAAATGTTTTGTATACAAAATCAAACTTCTCGACTTTCTATGAAAGGCGAAGGGACACCCTTTTCTTACAACGCGAAAGGTTTATGACCTCTAGGGATAGCGCCACATGACTGGCGACAGTTGGCACTCGCCCTGGCGCGTGCCACCCGCCTTGCGAGTGGGGGCGTCGTCGGGCGGTCTGAGGAAGCCTACGCAGGTTGGGCGCTTGGGTGGGGGCAGACCGCGAGCCTTCAAATAATAAGCACACGGAATGAATGAAGGCTCTGATCGTGAAGTAGTCTCGGCGTTGCCGTCGGATTATTCTGGTCATCTGCCATGAGCTTGCACTTCGTTCTAGGCATCGTCGGGTCGTTGAGGTGCCACGATAGAAACGGTGCTCCGCCGACGTCAACGTAAAGAGGCAGTTTGGACATCGGACGCAGAGAGCCGCCGCTGGAGCCCTGGGACTACGCAGGTGCGGTGCCTAACTGCGACCAACGCGACTAAGAAGGATCTCATCGCCTCAACATCGACGAAGCAAAAAATGGTCTTGGTGAGAAAGGTCGGATGGCCTAATTATCACTAGACTGTCGTCGCTGGGCTATCTGTGTGTACAAATAGAATTTCAATAATTGTAGAGCATTCACCTTAGTAATTAGTTGTAATATAACCCTCTTAGCAAATAAATGTAATGTATAAACCAAAACCTTTTACTGGTCGAAGGGCCAAGAACTCCTTTATGCATGCGTCCTGTTGGCCCATCAGCATTTCAGGTATAAAGAGCAACGACCCTCTCCGAGAACAGCCGGGCAGCCGCTAAGGTGATCGCCTAAGTCGAACAGGTAAGAGGTAGAGAAGCCGCCTAGATCATGGCACTACACCATTCTTTTAGACGTTCTTAGCACTGTCCAATAACAAAGTTTAATAAAAAATGATAGAGCCATTTTTTTAAATTTTGAAAATGTCCCAGGGGCTTCATGTAAAGTACCCCCTAAAATTAAAATATTATTTTCAAATTCAAGTGACAGCGACATCAGCCAGATGGATTGGGGAATATCAATTGTGGAGAAAATCGGCTGATCGGTTTTGCCGCAAGCGTTGTTCACAGAC
This sequence comes from Teleogryllus occipitalis, assembly GCA_011170035.1. Lineage (NCBI taxonomy): Eukaryota > Metazoa > Arthropoda > Insecta > Orthoptera > Gryllidae > Teleogryllus > Teleogryllus occipitalis. The sequence goes on along the minus strand of BLKR01000043.1, from coordinate 585,771 downwards.
TGATAGAAAGACACTCGGACGGACGGACAGGTAGACGTTTTGCCGTGATTCCATTTTTCGGTATCAAGTACGTACAAAACATAGTTACTGGCTACACCACTTTTTATTGACTACCCCTCCAAACAAACAAACATTTTTTTGACCTGTATTACTTAATATTCCTTCACTTAGTCATATATAAAATTTGTACATTTAGAAATCACAAAATTTTTTTAACTTTTCATATTCCTAATTTACTACCCTGAATGTACATTCCTTAAAAAACATTCTCATTTGATATCTGTTGTTGTATTTTCTTGACTATCTCCCCCAACTGTCCGTAAATACAACTTTCTCCACTTAGTCAATTTAAAAAATATATAAACTTTTCGAATTGAAAAATTTTAGAACTTTCTTATTTTTATTTTATGTCATGAATGTTGGCATTCCATTATTTAAAAGCAGTCCTTTTTAAATCATTTATGACTTACATCTTCTTCTCTTCCAGTCCCCCCCCTCCACCGCTCTTGGGTGGGCTTCCACTTTCCACCATTCTACAAGATGACGGCCACTCTAGTTGTTCATCCCTGGATTATATCCTGTTTTATTGTTATTTGAATTTTTTGGTAATTTGAGCAGTAAGTTATTTTCATTTTTTAATTTTACCATTATATTATTTAATTCCCTACTTTTGTCAATTTTATTCTTTATATCATAGTTCTGCTTTATGTTAATCTCTCAATTTTTTCCTTTTTGTAAGAGAGCCACCGAGGATGGGAAAATATTGTTCCAGTAAATTACTTTATGCATGAAATAAATATATAAATTATATATTATTTATTTTTATTGTTGTTGTTGTTTATCCCCATATCTATAATGGATTACCACAAGATCTCTGCTACCACCACAGTATTTATCGATTTTAAATTGTTCAAGTAACTCTGTTTTTGTCAGTTATTTTATTTTACAATTAGACCGACTTTACTATATTTCTTCTCATTTCATCTTGTAATTAATTAAAAATTATTTTAACTGACCACTGGAACAGCGGATCTATGTGCTTACTACCAATTGACATAACATGGGGTCAAATGACAGATGTTGAAGCGCCCTTAAATCTTACACATATTCATAATCTGATCTAAAATCAGTCTATACATCCGTCACATCTTTTCACACAATTTTACCAATAATATTGCACTATGCAATTTTCAAGAGACTCAAGACACTTCAGCAAAACTCACATTTTTGGGGGATAATTTAAGAAGACATGAAATCGCATTTCGAATAAATAATAAAGTAGACGAATTTTGGTTCGAGAGTTCATTGAAACTCTGGTGTTTTGTGGGTTGATCTAAGACCAAATGTATTATGAGGTTAGATGCACATTCATGAATTAGGACTCGTATTCTGTGCAGAAAATATTCCTTATGTGTATACCTCACAATGGCTAAAATTATTTTACAACTAATCGTTAGAAAACTGGGATGCTGCGTTTTCTGTGATTAACACGGTGTCGTACTTCAATACCGACAGTCCTGATGTAGTTAAGGTTTCTGGAGTTTTTTTGGATTGCGAGAGAGCTTCTCCAATCGAGCATAATTCTCCAGTCACAGTTTCTTGGAGGGGGGGGGTATACTGAGACTTAATATAAGTTAGCAAGACAATACATTCAAGGACGCTGTGTTCCGTTTCATTCCTGCATCATTCACTTAATCGTCATTCACTCTGTCCAACAAAAACATTTAATGGAAAACAAGGAAGCCTTTTTTTTTAAAATTGAAAATGTGGATTTATCAATTTTTTCGTTTACAGGGACCGGCATAAGAGTTTTCCTCGTGGATCCTCAACAATAACATTCGAATATTGTTGTAATAATGATTTAATGATTATTTTGTTATAGATTTGTGAAGAATTCCAAGAAGAACATAGGTGGTCACTTCTTGTATTTAATTTTATGTCGTTAATAAATCTCAATATACCATTTACTGATTATTTCATCTTTAAAATTGTAAATTTTTGTTGAATAAAAATGACAAAAAACAAATGATACTTACTATCTTATAATTACTTCATGAGAGGAGAAAAAATTGTAATCATGCGCTGCCAAACAGCGAATTTTCGACAAAAAAATCTTAATACCGAGCCCTGGTAATGACAAAAGTGGATAAATGTTTGCGTTTGTAATCACAATACATGTTTTGTGGGTTCTTTTTACCCAAAAATCTATTGACGACAAAACATATGTCTGTCCGTCAGCGATCAATGCAAGCATCTAATTACCGCACGTGCTTTTTTACTCAAATCTATGATATGTGGTTCTTTAAAATCATCTTTGTGAGGAAGAAGTGTCATAAGAGAGTCTGTGGAGTAATATGTAAGACGATAGCTGGGGAAACTTGTGCACTTTACATCGAATCTCCCCCTCTGACAAATATTTTTTGCTGGTATAAAAGACTTTTGCGGTTAATTGTATATTTATAGTCATTCGTAAATCGACAGAAACGACATAAAATGATCGACAGAAAATGTATAAGGAACATCTTCTGTAAAATATCGTTGGAAAATTGAATTTTCTTTATTTTTTATACATTTTTTACATTTTATACCAAATTGACAATTTATTGGATATGTGTCCACTAACACATCTTCAGTAATATTGCATTCCATATTTATAATTTTTAATGAAATGTTAATAAACATTGTATACAATCTAAGGAATTAAATTTTTATTATTTTTTTATTTGGGAAAAATTTCATTCAAGTTATGCATATTTAAAAGTAATTTAAGTAAAGTAGTATAATATGAATTAAAGTTGAATTTTTAAATTATAACGAAAATACGTGTTATTGCTGAAAGGCGCTGCTACTACATACGGATACTATATACAATGCAATGCTTTAAAATGAACTTCCTATTGATTGATAGTTTGCGTTCGTATATAGTATATCTCTAGCAGAGATGATTTTGCAAAGCAAATCTAAATAACAACACAATGGCCTGAAATTCATAATTCACATTTGGTCGCACTCTTCGGCGACATTTAATACGCAAGTAGGCGTTGAAGGCCTGAAAGGAGGAGAAATGTGCGCTATCGCTGTTGGCTTCAGGGTCACCATTGCGTTTCTCTTACTTAAGTCTTAGGGTTCCGGAATTGATATTAAATATTTAAACATTAACTTAAGAAAACATATTGCATACCATGAGATAGAAATGATGAACAAATGACTGGAGTTTTAAAAAGGTCTGCCTTTGGAATACTGCATCAGGAGACCTAGTGGCAATTGTAATTAGATTTTCTGTCATTCGTCGCTAAAATATCGTACACTGCCTAGTGAATTATGTTATCCCAGCTAAAGCGAAAGATCTCCCGGCTAAAGCGACCCACATATGTTATTGGTGGGTCGAAGTTATAACTGTAATTTTGCAATAACTTAATTTTTTAGTTTTGTGGATATGTATTGTAGCGATGTATTTATATTCACAAAGTAGATGTATTTAAAGAAAGAAGTACTTAAAATACTTTCAATACAGATCAAGATGACAACGAGGATAGTTTCTTATTGTTTGATTCCTGCTAGTGGATGGATCTCACTGAAACAAAAATAAATGCTCTTTTCAACTGTTTAACTTGAATTCTCTTCATTTTTAAAAGATAAATCTTTTATTATTATTATTATTATTATTATTATTATTATTATTATTATTATTATTTTCCGTTTATTTACAATCTGTTTTTAATCAAACATTCAGTAAATGTGATAAGTATGATAGCAATTAGAAACTATAAACTAGAAATCTTCTTCAGGAAGGTTGTTCGAAACGGAAGGGCAGTTCCATAATATGATATCTTTTGAGTCGGTGTTCTTCCTCACTATTGTCCAGTAAATTTATGACTGATGGATTTGGATGTTTGTTTAACAGTTCTTGGTAGGTAGTGCTACGATGGGTGATTTCTTCATATATTGTTGGTATCTTAAGGTCTCGATGTAGTGTGTCATTTGTCACGTACCATGGTGCATTGGCTAATCTTCGAATACATTTTGACTCGAACCTTCTAAGTATCTCTATGTTCGATTTGCTGGCAGATCCCCATAGTTGAATTCTGTAGGTCCAAATTGGCCTGATGATTGCCTTGTAGAGAAGTACTTTATTATTTAAGGAAAGACTTGAGTGGCGGTTGATGAGCCATGATAATTGGGAGAATCTGATTTTTGCTTCTTTCTTCTTTGCGGATATGTGATTCCTCCATGTTAACCTTTTGTCCATGTGAAATCCTAAGTATTTAACACAGGCTACTTGTGCTAGCTCAACATTGTTTAACTGGACTTTAGGACACTCTTTTTTGCAAAGGGTAAATATGATGTTTTTAGATTTGGAGGCGTTCGCTTGTATTTGCCATCTTTGTAGCCAGTGCTCTAGTTGGTTCAGGTGTTCTTGCAGATTTAATGAAGCTTGTTGTGGGTTTTCGTGCACTGCAAGAATTGCTGTGTCGTCCGCAAAAGTCGCCGAAGTAGTATTTGCATTCATAGGCAGATCAAATGTGTATATAAGGTATAAAGTGGGACCAAGTACACTGCCTTGAGGGACTCCTGATTTAATAAGATGGAAGGATGATAGTTCTTCTTGTTGTTTTATCTGGAAGTAGCGATTAGATAGGTATGGTTTCATCAAAAGATAGTACGGATGGGGCAAAGTGGATTTAATTTTATACAGAAGTCCCTCGTGCCATACTTTGTCGAATGCTTGTTGTATGTCAAGAAACACTGCTGCACAGTAGCTTTTTCTTTCGAGGCATTGAGTAATAACTTCAACAACTTGATGCACTTGTTCTACTGTTGAGTGTTGTTCTCTAAATCCAAACTGATGTTTTGGGATTATCTCTTGAAGTAGAGGTTTTAAACGTTGGAGTAGGATTTTTTCAAAAACCTTTGATAATATTGGAAGCAAGCTTATTGGGCGATAAGATGCTACATCGTTGGGTGATTTGCCTGGCTTTGGTATTGCTATGATCTGAGCTACCTTCCATTGTCCTGGGAAATGATTGCATCGGAGAATTGCATTGAAAAGCGAGGTGATAAATTCTATAATAGTCTGTGATAATTCCTGCAAGACATTGCCTGTGATTAGATCATAACCTGGGCTTTTATTTGGATTTATAAAGCGCTGAATAGTTGTTCTAATTTCATTGGTGGAAAAAGATTGTATTGGAAGTGATAATTGACAAGGAGCGTCATTATATCGAAGCACTTCTTCCTCATCTGCATTGTTCCGTGGAGTTACTGGTTCAAATACCGAAGAGAAATGTTCTGCAAGTCGTTCAATCTTCTCTGTTGCACTTCTTGCCCAGGTTCCATCTTTCTTTCTTATTGGAGGTATTTGAATTTGTGGACGTTTATTTTTCTTAGCAGCTCTCCAGATCGAATAATTTGTTGCTGCGGTTGCTGTTAGTGACTGTACATATTGTGCAAAAGATTCATTTCGATGTCGTATTAATAGCTGCTTCAGCTGCCTGGAGGCTCTGTTTAGATTGGCTCTGTCATCAGGGTGCCTGGTTGTCATCCAGATACGTCGTAATCGCCGCTTCTCTCTGATTTTTTCTCTAACGTCTATACGTATTGTCGATTGGTTGCTTTGAACAGTTTGAGGTGTTGAATCCCATGCGGCGTGTTGAATACATTTTGTCAAGTATTCAGTGGCCTCTTCAATATCTTCTGAGTTTCTCAGAGCACATTTGCTAGTGAAATGCTATCCAAAATTTCACGAAATTTGTTCCAGTCTGTGAATTTGTTGAAGAGTCTTGGCGGCGAGGGACGATGTAACACTTCTGAGTTTATGGTCAGAATTACAGGGGAGTGATCTGACGACATGTCGTGATTTGGTTCTATACAGATTTTGTCTCGTGAAATACCTTTAGTAATGTAGAAATCCAGAAGGTCCGGTATTTTGCTTATGTCAGCGGGCCAGTAAGTCGGTTCTCCAGTAGACACTACCGTAAGATTATTTCTAAGAACACAGTTATATAGGCGTCTTCCTTTTTGTGTATTTAGTCTTGAGCCCCAATGCACATGTTTTGCATTGTAGTCGCCACCAACAATGAATCTTGATCCAACATTGTTAAAGAATGCTGAAGCATTCACCTCTCATTACATTGCCTCTGATACATTATGCCTAGGTGGACAGTATACTGCTGTTATGTTGATTGGCCCGCATAGATCTTGAAGTTGGACAGAAGTTGCCTGTATGTATTCATAGTGGTATTCTTTTAGTTCATGATGTTTAATTTTGTTCCGTATAATAATGGCAGTTCCTCCGTGAGCAGTGCCATCCGGGTGCTGTGTATTATAGGTCACATATCCGGGAATTGAGAAATACGACCTCTTGGTAAAATGAGTTTCGCTAATTAGCATGATGTCAATTTTATAATTCTGTAGAAATAAAATTAATTCTTGTTTGTGCTGTAAGAGGCCATTTGCATTCCATGTTGCTAACTTGTAATGCCATGATGACTTGTAAAGATTCAATTTATTTTAGAGATAAGAATCGTGAGTAAATTTAGAACTGAACTTATCTGCTCTGCTTGTTGTTTTAATATTTTTTCAAATCTTGAAAATGATTCTTGTATTACATTTCCGATGTCTGCTGGTTGGTTGGTTACTGCGCGGGCGTAGGATTGAGCATTTTTTATTCGGGTGTGAGTATAAAAACGTGAGGTTTCCAAGTTGCTTTCTGGGTAAGTTTTTAATCCAGGATATTCATCCAAATCTGGCTTGTATTGACCTTGTGTAGTATTACTTCTATGGATTTCCCGTCGATCACTTGTTGGGTACGATCTTTTGATAAGTTCTTGGTAGACCCTAGAGCCTTTGTAGTTTGCTGGATGACCCTCGTCGCAAAGTGCACATTTTGGTTTTGTATGGATATCTTTCTTGCACATTTCAGTGAGATGTTCGTCTCCACACTTCACACATCTGGGACGTCGTTTGCAGTTTGCACGACTGTGGTTGTACTGTTGGCATCTGTAGCATTGCACAATTTCTTTTTTTTTATACGGTGGTTCGAATTCGACTTAGGTGTGCATTAGTTTAGTAATTTTGTAGATATCTGCATTGTTCCGTTGTGGTTCTAAGTCAATTTAGAAAAGGCATGTTGGGTTTTTTGTCACTCTGTGACGAATGTTGTGAATATTTCTTACTTGATGACCTAATTCCTCTAGTTCATTTTTAATGCTCTCTGTTTCAACAGATAGATGTACATGCCTGAGGACTACACGAAATGCTCTCTCATTTTTTAATTGATACGAGTGGTACATTGCCTTTTTTTCATTTAAGAATTTTATGATTGCTCTGTAGCTTTCTATTGTCTCTGGGTTGACTTTCACTTCATTGTTATACATTTTGTACGTAAATGTATTTTCTTCGATGCCTTCTCGTAGAGATTGTGTGAACAAGGGCACATTTATGACATTTGGGATAAATATAGGTGGCGGTTTTGTTTGAGGGGTATTTTCAGTCGTACCGTTTACTTGCTGTAATTCTTCAGTGTTGTTGGAGTTGTTTGTAACGCTTCAAACCTGTTACTTTGTTTTATTTCACTCGTATTTGACACTTGCAGAGCAGTTGCTATGCCACCACTGTTTCGGCGCTTACGCTTAGCGGAGCGAACAACTTGCCATTCTCGTAAGGGATCGGAATTGCACTGTACCTGGTTTCCTGATGTCGTAGACATTACGCTGCTCTCCGTGCCAGGTGGTTGTAGCATTTCGGTATCCCCAACTTGTGGTGAATGAGTGGTGGAATATTGCATCAATTGTTCAAAGCGTTGTACCTTAATCTGGGATTCATGGAGCTCCTGCTGCAATTTTTTTATTTGCCGCTGATATTGCTCATTTAACTTTTTTTATATAATTTATTTATTGAGTGATTGGAAATTACACAGATCAGTACTAATTACTATCTCATGTGCATTTGCTGGCTTACATTGTATCTTATGCTAAACTTAACACTAAAAACTTGAAACTAAACTACCTAACTATAGGTGTAGGAAACTACAAGAGCCCCTACTGTGGACAATTAGAAGAGAAAATGTTCAAGAACGCTTCGGAAGGAAATCTCATCTTAATTCCAGTAGGGAAGTCGATTATAGTGGCCAGGTTGTAGTGGACGGCTCGGTTAATTGTATTTAGGTTGGAGTAAAAATTATTGGAAAGATGGCAATATGTTTGATGATCGGTGATATATTCAGTTCTTTATGAAGTTGGGCGTTAGAGATGAACCATGGGGCATGTGTTGCTAATCTGAGGAATCTATTTTGTACAATTTGAAGTTTATTAATGTTAGAAATAGATGCATTGGTCCAGATGGGACATGTGTAGAGCATTAATGGTCTGACTATTGCTTTATATATTGTAATGGCATTTGTTAGGGATAGCCGGCTTTTGGAGTTGATAAGGCATTTTAGTTGAGCTATTTTAATTTTTGCTTGTTGTTGTTTTAGTGTTATGTGAGTTTTCCAGTTGAGTCTTGTGTCGAAATTCATCCCGAGGTATTTTACTGGTTGGTTCTCATTTAACTGATGTCGTTGTTGTTGAAGGTATTCAGCCAGATGCACTTCGAGGTCGTTTTCGTTGCACTGCTGCCCTTGCTCCATCTTGCGACCCCGTTACCGAGCCGGGGCCGGAGTCTTCACCCAGATCGAAAGCGACACCAACCACTAACACACTTCACTCACACTGAGAAATTAATTAATGATAATGAGATTTTAATTCACTGTTTTTTATATTAGAAGTTACTTCTCACATTCGCAACGAAAGTACACACCCCTAGACTCCCTGTCACTACTAAAAGTGGAGCGGAGCGGAGCACGATGTGAACCGGTCGGTTGCTGTCGCGAGACTGAGTAAAAGATAAATCTAAATCATTTGAAATGCTGAACAATTATCCGACAGTAAAAAAACGGTTATTCCTAATAACACTAGTTTATGTTCACGACCGTCCGCTTAACAACTATTTTCCCTTGCGGATTTTATACTTTCACCAACCAGGGATTTATTGTCTGATGATTTATTTGAAAAACTAGTTATAAAAGGAAATTCCGTTTATTTGTGATGGACATATTTTTAAAATCATTTTATATTTGTATTTGATGAAAGTAGAAGTGAAAGTGTTTTATATTTGAAAATTTTTATATATTGTTCAGAAATTTATGACTGTCAGTAATTTATTATAATTGATAATTTCGATATACTGTTGCAATAAAAAGTTTATAATGCAAAAGTATTGCATTTACTGTATTTTGAGAATTGAAGTATTTTAAATACGTATGTATTTAGCAATTGAAAACCTCGTCTACCTTGATTATGTATTTAAATACTTATTTACAGAGTATTTTGGCGAAGTATTTAAATACTAAATTTAAAGTATTTTACCCAACCCTTCGTGCTTCAAGATATTTTCCCCATTTTACATAAAATCTTCGGAATTTAGAACATTGGAAAACCGGGAGCAGTAGCTTAGTGCATCAACTGATGTCACTGCAGCGCCCCTGACCGAGAGGTCCAAGTTCGAGTCCTGACGGCGGCAGGATTTTCGACACTATGCTAGGTCGAATTTAGTCGCTGTCTGGAAGAGAATTCTAGTGGCCGGTTGCTCTGATCGGTGGTTTTCCGTGGTTTCTCCGATCAACACCAGGTGAATGCCGGAGCAGTACCCTATCAAACGGGCCATGGACCGCGCGCGATCTTTCCTTCCTCTTCTTTGTCCTATCCTCCCCCCTTACACACAAACTTACACTAACATGCTACACTACTACATATTCCGGGAGACGGGTTGGGAGCTTAGAGCTTTGTTCACGCTACGAAACGAACACGCTTAGGTTCAGAGCTATATTACCATGTCCATTACACTATTATCTCCCTAAGAATCACAGCCCCTCCGACACAAAAAAGTTGGACTGATTAACACATGTTCATGCACGAGAATGAAGTTTTTTAAAACCTTTACGTGTGGTCTCACAGTCCGCGGTGTCTACTAATGTTTCAAAGTAGGGTGCGACTACTGTAAGTTTGAGATGGCATGTTGGAATTTATGGGTTTCGGGAACTTCTGTAAGACCTCAACATTTCAAGAGTTCGATTCAATAGCAAGGTGGCTCGACCAAGTGACCTCTCTGAGGGTCATTTCAAAACGTAGGCGTCTGAGAGACGTTATGTACTTCCATTCAATGGAAATGGAAACAACATTAATAAATGTAAGGAAGTATATGGATTTGGAATATATGCATTGAAAAAAACATTTTCATTTTTAAATCGCTCTGTCATTAAAATTAACTGAACTCGAACTTAATTTCACATTCCATACATTAGAAATTTCTGTCATTACATGTCAATTATGTACAAGATTGATTATCACCAGAACAAATCATCAGATCAATGGTATACTTCACAATATTCTGTCTGTGAAAAGAATGCAAATGAGTGTTATAATAAGAAAGAATTTCCATCTTCCTAAAACGTGTGCATACTGTGTAGTTGCATGCCTTATTTATATATTAAAATGTGTGTAGCATTACAATTTATAGAAAAACTATTATTTGCTTATTATATTGAATTTAAATTATTTTTTACAATTTCATGCACGATTTTATACGTCAAGAACTTGTTCCCACAAAAGGGCGTTAAGAAGCATTCTCCGGGGCAGGGAAGTATTATTGGATTGGTGCCACATTCTACAGACTCCGCTTCTTATGCCTTTTAAAGCGAGGAGAAAGGGGGAAACTTCGGAGGATAGGCCAAGTAATTCAAGATTACTATAAGAGGCAATGATAAGCGTTGCTTGCCTTAGAGTTGAGGATTCCTCAAGCCCGGTATCAAATATATATTTTTACTCTTTAAATTATTAACAAATGAGAAATCATTGAATTTCTCTATAAAACTATTCATTTGAGGTAAAAAATGTATAGTTCTATTTGAAAATTCACATGTGATTCAATTTCACAAAAAATAAAAATTATACATAGAATATATCTGCTGCATTAAACTTGCCTGGTGGAATAAATATGATAATAATCTATCGTGTCACCATTCTGTTCAAAAGCATTTTGGAAAATAATTTGTTGACAATCAATTTCCTTGCTAGACGTTAAACATATTGGCATACACTTTGCACCACTGAATAGAATGCACCCAAACACATAAAGAAATCTTCACATTTGCAGGACAACAGTTAGTCTCAGCGTTTTGAAATTTGCAAGAGAATTTATTTATAACACAGACGAATCAAAATAACCAAACGACTATTTCAACGATAGATTAAAAATAAAAATGAAATTTCGAAAGTTAAAAAACAGCTTATGAGCAACAATTTCCACCGATTTGTCGTAAGTCAGAAATCGTTAATACAATTTATTCGGCAGAAAGCAAGACACTGCAAAACTATTTGAATTTTATACTTGACTGCCAAGAGCGAATGAATTGTCTCGAAACAAATGAGGATTGGTTAATATTCTGTAAACAATTGCGTGTCTTGAAAGCGAAAGGCGATAGCTCCCGTTGGATTGCGGAATTTTGCATTTTGTGGAAAGGGAATTGAGATGAGAGAATAAAAAAGAATGGCAAAATTTGTGAATTTAGAAACAATTTCCAATATTTGCTTTTCTAAAGTGGGATTAAATAATCCTTGATCTGTCTCATCTCGTGATGCTCGGCGAGAGGAGATCATTTTAACACGCCTCCGAATCGGTCACTGCCATTTCTCCCACGGTTATCTCCTCCACGGGGACCAACCCCCTACATGCGAATACTGCAAAATAGATCTTACCGTGGAGCATGTTCTCTTGCACTGTGGCAAGATGTGAGAGAGCCGCCGAAGGCATCACCTTGGTAGCTCCCTTGCGGAGATTCTTAGAAACGATGAATCTTCTTTCTGTAAGCTTTTTAGCTTTTTACTGGAGTCTAACTTCTACAACCTTATCTGAGAGAAGATGATAGTGCCAATTGTTGGCTTTTAGTCCGAGATTTTTAAGTAACTATCTGGCTCTGTTCTGCCAAACCCTTTTACGTTCCTTTTCAGTTTTCATTTCCTTTCCATTTAAAAATTTTAATTTTCTTCTTTTTTTAGCTTGGCACTGCAATCTTGTGTACTGCTCTAAAAAATTGACACGGGCGCTAATGACCTTAGCTGTTGAAGCGCCCTTAAACTCAATCAATCAATCAATCAAGCCCAAGTTTGAAAGGAGCTGTGCAGAGTACGCGAGAAGCAGGTAGCTGAAACTGTGAAGGCATTCTCGTTTTTTGTTTTCAACAAAGTGTTTATTGTTATTATTATTATTATTATTATTATTATTATTATTATTATTATTAGAAAATTAGTGATAATAATGACATAAATCATGTAAGAGTTGGTGATGGTCCTACGTCAATAAGCTCCATTTCATATTGTAATGGATAAGGATTTCGCTTCAAGACTTGGATATATTTTTGATACCATTTCTCTATGTGAAGCCCATTTGTAGCGTACTGTACTTTGTTGCGTATACCAGGTACAAAGGATTTGCAAATGTTACTACTGAAAAACGTCCTCGTCCAAATGTAAATCATAAGAAAGTAACTGACGTAAAATGTTCATACCGATTTCTAATCGAAGGGGATGTTAACTTCAAGTTCTTACAAGAAGATTTAAAAAATGAGACTTTTTTTTCATATTCTCCTACTTATTATTACCCTACTCAAGGAAATTTTCTTTGTTGCAAACTAAACGTTTAAGTTTGTTGCTCAGAAAGGCATAATATATTTCTAAAAGCTATTACTCACTTTGTATTAAGATATTTATTCCATATATTTGACGTTTTATTCCATTTTATTACCTTAAATTTGTTCTGCGTGAAACGGGCACAAAACCTCGTGCATTATAATTATTGTTTTCAAACAAGCAAAGAATTGGATCTTTCATTTTAGTGCATATAAGGTGTCTTGAATAGCTACCTTTTATATTTCATTTATTAATATCTCGTTATCAAAAGGCATAAACTTTATGTACACAATCAAAACTTTCAACACAGTTTTTTCAAAACAGCTTTTTTGCATAAGTTATTATAGTATTATATTATGCATATTAACGTCGACCGCCTCAATTGAAGAATTACAGTAATTTTGTTAATTTAGGTAAGGCTTTGTTGTCATTGTTACGTCCCTGTATACCGTGGTTACAGCATACATCAAAAATGAATTTTAGTCGATTAAATAGATTAAACGAATAGTACACATAAAACGTGATTCTATAATGGAAATCTAGTGTGCAAGTGATGTTTGCCTCACAGTTTCACCGAAACGCAAAGAAACGTCGCTATGCCCAGCTCCTTTGGCAGACGCCGCACCGTGTGTCTAGTGACGCGGTAACCTGTTTGAATTTAGCGCCCGGATGTATCACAAACTCAATTTTCTTAAAGGCATTATCTTTTCGAAAAAAACTGGATCTGCATTCTTCATGAATGTCAACATAGAATATGGGGTATTTTTGAAATAGGAGCTTCTGAACATCCAGTATATTTTGGGAATATAATAAAAACAGTACACACAACTCAGTATATATTATAAGAGTAAGGAGTATATATACATATATATATATATATATATATATATATATATATATATATATATATATGTATATACATGTATATATTTCTAAAATTTGTACTATTTTCTCAATATTCATGGCTTATTAGACGAGGGTAGGCTTTATGAACGAGGGTATTTACACTTCTGAAAATATTATGAACGTGCAGCGCATTTAAAATTACTAACCGCATTGCCAGAGTCTGCTTTTTTCATCACTCAGGCCTTTGGCGGAATTGAGCGGAATTTTATACCTCCGAAAGCGAATTTTCCCAGTAGGAATCTGGAAACCCTGGGCGGAGGCAGCTGCTCCGAAACCGTTGGGCTTTCATAGATTACGCGACGGACAACCAACGCAATGATTTCACCGTGCCCGATGACAGAGTTTTTTTACGTTTACTGCAGTACGCTGCAACTAGTGCACTAGCCACAAAATTCTCCACGGTCTGTCAGTGGCGGAGGTTGTATCGTGAAGTTCTCAAGAGTTTCAGCTCCCCATGAAATCCCGCATCAAAAAAAATCGCGGGAAGTTTCGTGCAATCGTGTTACAGAAAATTTGGTAACGCAATTCTCGGATAACACAAGAGATTAGGTCATCATGTAAAAACAAGTAAATTCTTTCTTTCATTTCTAAACATCATAACTTATCACAAGATTTCTTCCTCTACTTTAAAAAATACAAATCATTGTTAAGAAAAAGTCATAAGGCAGGCTAAAATCATGAAACACGATCAGGATATTTTGAGCTCAAACAAAAAATTAAAAGCAATGTGGAATGTAATAAAAGATACAACCAAATCAACTAGACCCCGTGTAGAGAATTAAATATAACGATATGTAAATGTATACGATCCGGCAACAGTGGCTAGTCTCTTTAACCAATACAGAACTGCTGCCGATCTCACAAAGGATTTTCAGCCACAAAATTAAACATGAGACATTTCTCCAAAAACTTAAGACACGGTGTTCGTTTCCGAACCTTCTTCCTATGAAAGTCCCGCACTAGCGATAAGCGCCGGAAACAGCTTGGATTACAATAGTATTCCATGCGACCACTCGCGGTTCAGTTTCTGACCTAAGCCGACAACACGAATATCGCTGTAATCAATGCTCTGAATGATTATGCAATGTACAATAGTGGTGAAAGTTTCACCAGAAGGGGATTTTTAAAGGGTATTGCTTTGTCCTTTATGAAACTAGAAATGAAAAAGAATATCGAGAGAAAATCTGTGCAGACAGCAATACGAAAACGCGGGAGACTTGTACTAGAAATCTGAGAAGGGGCCTTGGGTTCAGCGGCGTCACCAAATGGCACCGTGGGATGTTATCTCTGTGGACGTCAACGAGACAAGAGCGCTCATCAATACTGCGAAAATTGTGTCCAATGGGTGTACCACATTCAGAAACTTGTGGGATATTTATCTAATGTTGACACTGAAATACATTCAGAATAGAAGCTCCAGACGTTTAAACATTTTTTTCAAACTGCCCTATTTAATAAACGTAATGCAAACTATAACAAATACACAACACAAGAATTTTCAAAAACAAATATCTACTCACGTGTATTTTATTATAGTTGTTTAAAGGCAAAATACATCCATTTTTGTGCAGCATTTCATATAATTCGTAATAAGTCAACGTTCTAATGAATTATTTTGTATTTTGTAACTGTTCAGTGTTTTAGATATCGTTACTCGTCCATATTTGAACTAAGACACGACTTTTTGTAAAATATTAATAAGAATTTTTTAACGGATTAAAATTGTAATTCACGCGACCACTCGCGTTCCAATTCTGAGCGTGGCAACTGAAGGGTTAATGTATCCTTATGCATCAGGACTCTATGCAAATTTTCAGATATTTTCGAAACTGCTAAGATTAAGCTGCTCTTCAAAAAAGGCAACAAAAATAAAATGCAAAATTGCTACTGAGAGAATGAAGCCAGACCTTAAAGCCCACACAAAGGAAATTAGAAACAAATGCTATAAGAAAGTCTGTGCCATTCTGTAGCTCCTCTAGTTACCTTTTTTCGTCCTTTTTAAAACATTTTTGGCATATTTCATCTATTTCAATATAATTTTAGTAGTACGTCAAATAATTTTACGAGATGCAACAAATGTTCTTCACACAATTCCTGAGTAACCTATTCGATTTCTTCGTTCACAAATTTTTATGTCAATCGTTGTATGAAATCTAAGGTTCCCGTGACGCCTATCAACACCATTGTCTGTGCGGCGGATTTCACGAATACTAAAGACAGAGATTTTCTGTTCCAGTTCAAACCAACAACTTGCAAGCGAAGTCTACTTTAACGAAAGGAAGCAGCCATCAGTAACGTATTCAACAGCTTGAGTAGTCAATCTGACCAGTTTTTAATCAATATTTTTACGTATATTTATATTTGCTTTTTTAAAAATTTTAAAAACATTTTAAGAGTACATTATTGACCATTCTTGGTGATGTTTTAGGTCATCAAACTCCGCCCCCTAATTATTAAGAAACATTGCGAAACACACACAAGGTTATTTATAATCAAACATTTTATAACACACTCAGATATTTTTCACAGCAAATTTGTTTTTTAGATAAACTGTCAATTCGGATACATGAAATTCTGCACTTTTGTATGCAAAAGTTTGATAGTTAAACCATCGTAAATATTCAGAGCAGATTTAATCTTCATTCATCTAACAAGAAACTTGTCATTTGAAAAACGTTCAGATATTCTTTTTTTTTTTTTTTGATTTATTACTTCTCGTTCGACAATTATGTCTTTCGAGGGTTTTGATAATACAAAATATTACATGGCTTCTTAGGATATGACCATCCTTAAGTCGCGGTTGGTTTCTGAACTTTATTGAAGTTTTTATTTTTAGATTTTTGTTCTGTGATTAAAGATGGTATACTGGTGGAAAGGTACGAGGGGAAAGCCAAGTTAAGGAGGTCTAAGTTTATCTTTCGGTAATCTTCATATGATTCGTGGACTGCTATTTTTCCTTCCTAGGTTGAATCTTGCAGTGCATGGAGCATTTGGTAGGTGGTTGAAGAAATTGCTGGCAAGATTTTTTATTGTCTCCTCAAATTCTGGTATGTTTAGTTCCCGTCAGATTTGTCGGTTGGGGATGAACCATGGCGCATTGAGAGTTATTCTCAGATATTTATTTTGGAGAACACTAAGTTTGTTGATGGAGCGTGGTGCAGCACCACCCCATACTGGGCATGCGTAGGACATGGTTGGTAAAATAACTGACTTAAAGATTAATAGTCTGCATTCTAACCTCAGGGGTGAACGGCGATTTATAATATGTGATAAATTTGAAATTTTAATTTTTGTTTTGTCAATGACTGCATTGACATGGGGTTTCCAGGTGAGACTTTTATGGAAGAGTACCCCGACGTATTTTATAGGGGAGGTTGACCATGGGATTTTTGTTCCTTGGATTATAATTTCTGGAGGATTTTTGGGGTTGCGGAGAGTAAAGATTTTGCAGATACACTTATGTGGATTACTTCTAACTTTCCAATTAATTCTAACTCTCCACAGATATTCATTGCGGGGATTAAAATATCTATTCTACTCTCATACTGCGTTTTGACATTATTTTGTCAGTTTGTTGTGTATAATTTTTCTTAGGTTACCTGAATTCTTTTGCATTTGACGATATTCCTTTTCGCTGTTTTGTGACACCTGGCTCCGTTCTACTCGTCGGGTTACGGGGTTTTACTCACTACGCATTTCCACTAGGAGAACACCGCCGTACGCGGGTCAAGCTAGAGATCTGGACTGATATATATCACAACGTGTGTGGTAGTATAGTGCAAGTGTGCATATGTAAGGGGAGGGGGGAAAGATTAAAAAGAAAAAGATCGCGCGTGGTCTGTGGCCCGTTTGATAAAGTACTGATCCGGTACTCTGTTGGTATTGATCGAAGAAAACACCGACAACTACCGATCTGAGCATCAGGACGCTAAAACTCCTCCATACAGGCTGAATTCTATTACCATTTAACAAAGTACTATTGAATATTCAACACCGTCGCATCCCGAACTCTATCACAAACGCTTCAGGGGCAACGATGGTTGTCACTAAAGCATTTCAGCAGATGTTCTTGGGTATAAGTAGCTTTTTTGTTGGTCTTGCTCTCACTATAGTTCTTTTGAACTCTAAATTTAAAATGTTAGAATTTTTATACAGAAAGGTCTCTGAGGTCTATGAATATACAATTCTTATTTTATTATATTTATTGATGTGTAAGTTTTAATTAAATTATCGAGAAAATTGCACTCACCTTACATTTAAAAGCGAAATAACTCCATTATCGAC
Organism: Teleogryllus occipitalis; assembly: GCA_011170035.1. Classification (NCBI taxonomy): domain Eukaryota; kingdom Metazoa; phylum Arthropoda; class Insecta; order Orthoptera; family Gryllidae; genus Teleogryllus; species Teleogryllus occipitalis. Next base: position 567,856 of record BLKR01000043.1, on the reverse strand, counting down.
TACCTGATCCAGCGACATAACAGCTTTAAATGTGCAAGGGAACTTCCCTTCTAATAGAAATTTAAATAAAATTTTACTTCAAGAACATTTTAACTTTCTTAACATCTGTTTTCTGTATTATTTTCTTTGGGCATGTTTTTTTCCATATAGTTACTAAAGACCAGAGATGTGGATGTGACTTAAATTAAAAAGAACATTTTAGGTGAACTGGTTCACTTAACCCTCCACTACCATGCTCACCTTAAAGGATGAGTTTTTCAAATTTCCCTTTCTAAACTGGTTTATTTTTTTTCAAATACATATGAGTATTCTTTCTCGTATTCCCAAAACCATCTGACATTAGATTAGAATTTCCTCCGCACATCTTGGTGCCAGATCTTTAAACGTCTAGCGCATGCAATATTATTAGTATTTATATTATTGTTTTATAATTTCTACTTATTTATAATTATTCCAAAGGTAGTCTAAATATAATAAAATATGAAATTAAAAAATACTAGGCTGGTTTCTTGGTTGAGGTGACCAGGTCTCGATTCTATGAAAATTGACCAATTGTTTAACAAAAAATTAAACTAATGTTAAAACGATAATGATATAGATCATGTAGCCTTAAAATAAATACTATGAACATCTAAAACAGTACACTGATTTTGGAAGGGTTGGAAACCTTTAAATGTATTTTATCCAAAACAATCAATTTTTTGACTTACTTATTTTTATCAAGTATCCTACGATACTTAAGAAGCTATTTGAACAATAAAAAAAATATAAAAATTGCCTTGCAATATTTATGGGATTTAATAACATTTATTGAGGATAATATTGTATTTTATTTCAATCATCTACGTTCCCGTCGGAAGTTGGGCGTCCTTGCAACTGCCTAGGCGAAAGACCGGACTTGCGCCCACCTAGAAAACTGACAGAAACTTCTACTACACAATACGGAAAATGTGTTAGAAAGAATAAAGATATCAAGTTTAGAAATTAAGAATACACTTTTTATTCCCTTATAGTACAAAAGTTCAAAATGTTACCAACCCTGTGATATTTAGAAACAAAATAAAATAGCCGTTTTTGTAAGCTTAAAAAGTCTTCGTACACGTCTGTATAACAAAACATATTACTTTATTTAATACTGGGTATAAATTATATTTGCTTTGATTATCGTCTCTAGTCTTTGCAGCATAGATTTCCCCGACGCTGCGATAGTCGCAGGGTCAATTTCACTTCGTTCTCTCAGAAGTGCATGTTTAATATTTTCTTATTTTACAAACTGTATTTTCTATTTTTAAATCCCAGAACTGACTACATATGACCTATAGGGTCATATGTAGTCAGTGAATGACAGGTAATTTAAGACGTGAATGAATTTGCTTTCTTAGTGTTTTAGGGTAGCAGTGTTGCGTCTAGAGTAACCAGGTTAGTGACGAGGGAGGGCACTAAATATAAAATATTGACCGTTTAAATTTCCGACCTATTTTCATTACTGGGCACTCGATTGATGCACAAGTTTAATCTAAGTGGCCCTAATTCATTAATTAACATTCTGTTTTTTATAATTCAAGATTCTGTTCGGTAATTATTTTTGTTTTTTATATTAATTAATATTTTATATTATTTATGTATTATATATTCATTAATATTCGTAAATATTTATTTATTTTATTCATGTTAAATTAAAATGTTTAATTTACAACATGTTTACGAATTCTCGTACAGATCAATATACAACCAATTTCACACAGAAGCATTAAGGAACACATTTTTTTAAACACCGTGCTAACATACGTTTATAACGTGTCTGTAAATGTCAAAATTCACGCAGACACATGGCGGGGTTGCACATGATTTGTGACCGACGAGTGCAATAAGCTCACATAATTCCCTCTCACCTTCTCCCCTACGGTGAAGAATCAATCCATCCTCGTGATGAAGGGCCAAGCAGTGGCCATAGGCCTTCTGTGACCAATGTCCTCTTGCCAAATCCAGAGCTGTTGTCACTTGCGCGGTTATCGCCTCCGAGCAAGGATAACAGAAGCACACAGTCGGCCTGGATAACCGTTACAGGTTTCTGTCGGAAAATAAACGAGTTCCAGTGCAGCTGGTATTCACTCGATTCTCAGAAACATAAAAAAAAACATACCTACCATTGGCACAGTTATTCTCTTTCTGTTCATCTGACTACCAGTACAAACAATAGAAAAACTGGACTTACTTTCTTGTTTTTATCGGTAACGGTTACATAATACATTAGAACTTTTACACTACTAACACTTCATTCTTCTAATAAACCTAAACGAAACGATGGCTGAGAGACAAGAAAATAAATAATTATTGAAAAGCAAAACGATATATAAAATTCCACGTCTACTATTTCTTTCAAAGTCATTTGCCAGATAAATGCAATAATGTATAAAATAAAATATGAGTAGTGCAGACTAGGATTTGAAGCCGAGATCTTCAACACAAGGAGCTGCTTAACCAATTATTCTACGACACTGCGGATGGGCAAGTGATTATGTTGTGCTTTGAGTATTACGATGTTCTTGAAGCCGGAAAATTCTTTCGAAAAATTGCAAAAGCTACTATGTTTTTTTCAGACAAATTTCTAAATGAAATTTATTTTAAAATTTAATATTTAAAAACGATTGCACTTGCAAATAAATCTCCAGCATCTATATTGGTGGTGTTCGAAAACATAAATATTGTAACCATATAACTCAAAATTATGCGAAAAACACTCATATTTCAAGAAACGTGCACATGAGATGATTTGAAGGTCTAATGTTGAAGAAAAGATTGCATTGAGAAAGATATGTGTATAATTATCTTTCGTCCAACGCATTGCATTCTTCAGACAACATTCATAGAAGTAACGAATAGTACAAAGAAAACTGACAGAATAGGAAGCATTCGTTTCGGTACATTTTTTAGTTTTAGAGGAATATCATTGTGTCACACAATAGCTCTAAATATACTCTCTTTTTTGTCTACAGAACCCAAGAACATTTAATCATTCGTATCCGAAGTAGAGAACCCCAGAATTACACTTAAACTTGAAAGCTAACTTTGACATATTTTAAGAAACAATGTTCAGATGAAGGGCAGTTTAAAAATTCATGAGACTCTGTTTTTCCAGAATTTAGTTAAATCGATTTTAGAAAATTGTTATTAACTGTCATGGTTTTTTAAACTATTTCAATATTCTTAACCCAGTTATATAGCATTTTCAAGTATATAATGCCCCCGATTTGGTACACAGGAGTTATTTACTATGCGCACGAGTAATATGAAACACTTGAATATTTGTAATATTGAAAAATTAAAACTTTGTAATGGAAGTAAGACTTCTGTTTTTAAAAACACTTTCCAAAAGTTGCGATAGCTCAGTGGCATCGTTCCAGTTCTCTTTGTAACGTCACTGCTCGGGAGGTCCTAGAGTTCGAGTACCGACGGTGGTGGATGTTCGACGATAGTTACATAAGTAGGTAGAAAAACTTTGGAGCCGTTTTGGAGGAAAGTTTGAAAATGCGCCCCCTGGGACTTCAAATAAAGTAACCCCAAAATTTAAAGAAAAAATTTCAAACTCGCAGAGTCTCTATTCGGGCCAGATCGTTAATGGAAAATTCATTTTGACAAAAACTTCTACGAATAGTTTACACAATAGTGTTTACAGAGAAACAGACTGACAGGCAGACAGACCAGCGGGCACACGGCCAAACAGACGGGCGTTTTGAAATAAAAACAACACTCTCTTGGTAAATTAAGACCCCAAAACGTGTATTTCCATTGAAATCTCAACATCGATTTATGGTAATATTACATACATATCTATCTAAATATTACTTTTTTGACTCCAAATGTTTACGAGAATGTAAAAATAAATAAATATATAAATAAATACACTTTCACACGCCATAGAGTAGGTTATACGCAAAAAAGAACTATTACAGAAGCCGAATACCTGCCCGTCAGAATGCAGTTGTAATATTATTACATAAACAGAGTGTCCCACCAACTATGGACCACCCCCATAACTTCTAAACGGTTCAGGATATCGAAATGAAGTTTTTGCTGAACAATGCGGAATCATAGGACAAGTAACATGCCATAGAGAAATTGTCTATAATATTTTTAGTTTTCGAGAAATTCAATCACCTTCGAATTTTCAATAGAACTACATATTTTTCTCAAAAGCAATGGACAGACCATGAAAAGATAATTAAAATGAGGTATCATATGCTAATATTTTGATAGTAACTTGAGTATAAAATTAGGCTTTCTGACATGTGATTTTGAATTAAACGGGTAATCGTGTAGCAGCCCTTGCAACTCTCGCTTTTGGGGAAGGTGGCCATCGCGGCGTCTAGACTGTTGCGTGGAGAGGAGAGACTGAGAGTGGTGGCAGTGGGGGATTAGAGGCATAAATACAGCAATTCTTGGTGTTGATACAGACATCACATTAAGAAATACCAATTTTAACAATCAGAATGGGAATTTTTTTTTACATTTATTTATCTGCTTGCAACTTGTCTTCTACTAAAATTTCAAAATATCTATCGTTCCAAAGAACGATGAATTACCAATCAGTTACAAACCAAGCAGCTATTTCAAATTCAATTACACTATAATTTCATTGCGAATAACACTAGCCTATGATATTCTACAAACAATTACAAGGAGATATGAACTTCATCCTAATCTTTATATTTAGTTTGAACGATTGTGTTAATGTGTGCTACTCAGAGACACGGAGCGCATTCGAAAAAACACAATAAGTAAACCAAATTGTGGATATTATGTCTATTACGTCGTAGTAGCTTCGTTGTTGGAATGACTGATTCTTTCATATTCTCAGATATTTTCTGTGTTTCATTAAGATGACCTCAGCGTATACTTATTTTGAAGACTTGTAAGTTTTCATAATTTTGACGCGATGAGCGATGACCTGAAACAATCCACTTACATTCGGAGGTCAAGTCAAGAAGCATTGGCATGTTAGTGTCGACTGGAAAAGAATGCTTCTAGCAATTGTTCTGAACTTGGAATAATCGAATTTTAAAAACATGTTTATTTGCAAACTTTGCACCTTCATTGAAATTTATTTAACTGCATACGTAAGTTCACATTCCGTCAATTACAAGTGTCTATAAATAAACATATGTCAATACTCTATTATAACAGCATTATTACATATTCCATGCTGATGATATCCGCTTCCAAAGGCAGAAGACTTACTGGTTAGGATGGAATTGTGAATGTTATATCAATGTATTTCGTATTTGGAACGTGTGAATACAGAGGAGCCGGAAGCTTTAATGTCTATATTAATACGTGTATAACAATTTTTGCAAAACTATTTTTTTCTTCTATATTTAATTTGAATTATTTTCCACAATTTTTTATGTGAAGAATTAGCTTCCTAAGAAGGGGAATAAAGGCTTTGTCCCCCGGAAAGCGAGTGTTACGATTTATGCTTACAACAAAGCTCCGCCTATTTCGCCTTGAAACGTGTTGATGAAGGAGCCAATTCTCATCGGGAGGTATTTCTAGAAGCCAATTAATTGCACCCAAATTGAAGATTGTCCGAACCGGTAGCGGTAGCTCAGTGCATCAACTGATGTCACTGCAGCGCCTCTGACCGGGAGTTCCTAGGTTCCAGTCCTGACGGCGGCAGGATTTTCGACACTAGCTTTTCAGCTAGGTCGAATTCAGTCGTTGTCTGGAGGAGAATTCTAGCGGCCGGCTACTCTGATCGGTAGTTTTCCGTGGTTTCTCTGATCAACACCAGGCGAATGCCGGAGCAGTACCCTATCAAACGGGCCACGGACCGCGCGCGATCTGTCCTTCCTCGTCCTTGTCCTATCCTCTCCTCTTACACACACACTTACACTAACATCTACTACACTATCACATATTCCGGGAGACCGGTCGAGAGCTTAGAACTTGTCCCGGCTGGGGCGATGCCCCGTTGGTGAAAGAGTCCTGGTTAGGGGGAAACCCCACTAGCCGACGGTAGGCCGGTCTCACCATCCAGCGGGGGAAGATCACCGCCATCTCCCGAGAAAAAACATGCACTACACTAATGGGACTAATGACCAAAGCAGTTGACGCGCCCGGAAACACGAAAAAATCAATCAATCAATCAAAGATTGTTCGGTTGCCGACTCAACTAGTATTTTAAAATTTATGCGGTAATTGTTAAACAAATAAATACTAGTATTTATAATAAAGTTAGAGGGCTAAAAACCAGGAATATATAACCAGTAACAATTTTTATGGCAATATATGCAAATGTCGTAACAGCATGTCCCCTTCACCCCCGTTAGGAATTCAAATGTATTTGGCGGAGAAACTAAGCGAGCCGTTGAAAAACGTCTTGCAGAAAAGTCTTGTGTGGGCACTGCGTAAGAATTGACCGCCAAAAAATACGAATTGTCATGAGATGCTAATTTCTTATGAACAATTACGTATCTTAAAAGCGAAAGACGATAGCGCCGATCCGACTGCGGAATTTTGCATCTCCTTTAAAGGCAATTTAAAAAAGCAATTTTTTTGTTGCAAAATTTGAAAATTTAATAACAATTTCCAATTTTTGAAATTCTTAAGTGGGAAGGGTCCTCTGATGTCCCAGAACCGAAAGCTACGAATTCACAATTTTATAAACCATTCCGAAATGTGCGCTTATCCTGCCGGAGAGTGTCTACAAATTGTCCCTGAGTTGAATATCACAAAATGACAGTTTTGACAATAAATGCAAATTAATTGCTTAATATCTAGTTTAATTGTTACTTCAATGATAAATATACAGTTTGTCTTTGAATTTTACTGTCTTTTATCCTATATCGATCCTCTACAGAAATCCTCTATCAATTTGAGAAAGACAGTATTTTGCGTTTTTGCAAATGTAATGTACATACGAACAATTGCAAATTTGCAATTTTAATACTTTTCCTTATCGAAAAAATATGTTGTAAACTGGTCATTTGATAAAGTTCATCAATTGTGTATGGACAATAATATTGAAATTAATAATATGTATAAGAAATTAATTGCTCTAAAATTAGTGTTCTTTTATCTGGTATTAATGTAATTTCTTTAAAACGAATTTGTGTTAACAGTGGTTTAGTGTTCAGTGGTAGTTTAGTATGTTCATATATATTTCAATGAATTTACTTCCATGTTCATACAAGTGTTTCTTCCATATGTTTTTTATTTGAAAATACTTCCACTTCTGAACTAGCGACGCCCACCCTTTTCTACGAAGTACTTTTGTTAGGGCACTCCCCCCTGCGTTGAGATTGGCTACGATGGTTTGTGAGGCTCCGCATGCAACGTTTCGTCATGACAAGGGCTGCCCAAGCCGTGCAAAAGCTGAACTTAGCCGCAGACGGCCCCAATCAACTTATGTTTCCCGAACTATACCTCCTAAAAAGCCATATATAGGTAGGTTGGTGACATAATAAGCTACAAATCCTTTCCTTAATATGCCACACATGCTAACAATTGTGCATTGTGCAGCTAAAATGTCCGTTCATTTATTATTTTCGAGCGCGCAGTTTGAACTGATGCTTCCACCAGTTTCATTTTGTATAGCCGCAAGCCGACAGTTGCATTGGTGAATATTTTCAGTACACATTTGAATGTACAGTCAAGCAGCCTTGCGCGGTGTCCATGATTAACAACGAGAAAATGGTATATGTCTCTTGTGACGACTAACAAACTAGTTTATTAATATGGCGTTGATACAAAAGAGTAAAAAACATAGAGAAAAATCGTATATTTCATACACATTAGTTTGTTGCTTGGTCGCGTCTAGTCTTGTACTATAGGGTAGACAGAATTTGAACCTGCCACTGCCGCACTGATCAATTGAGAAAGAAAAACACACGCATTTAATGTAGTACGTAGCTGCTACATTTAATGCAAGAGAACACAAACAAATTTTCCCAACCCGCCACCAATTTTGTCCAGAAATGATTTCACCAATTATGTCTAGGCTTCGGGAGAGAGGCAGGCGAACAAGAAAACAAAGGCCAGAATACACATTCGTCTACGAGAACTCTACACGGGGTACTGGAGGTCATTGCCGCAATATCGATATTCCACAGAGTAGATACTGCGTGGTTTGGAAAAACTGCTATCAAAATACAAATCCCTACCGGAAGCAGAAAGTTCGTTACATCAGCTCACACGATTGTACCCAAACAATAATAACGTAATTTGCTAGGTGGTTTTAAGGAAGCTAATTAAATACCCACTGATCCCAAAAATAATTTTGAGGTAACTTTCATGGGGTTAACCTTCATTGGGAGAAATTACATCTAAGGGGAGAAAACATAGCAAGCCTAGAAATAATCAATAATATCTCCAGATTTCGTTCGTGAGCTGCAACTCCAGCACAACTCGAAAAATAAGAATTACGACACTCTTTATTAAATATTTTATAATTATTATTAACAGAAATCCTCTGACGCGTTTTGGTATGAATGTTTACACAACAGTTAGTAAGCGGTAGATGCCTGTTCTTCAACCACCTCTTAAAGCTTTAAACGCCTTTGTCTTGAAACTTCACTTTTGGAGTTGTGCCAATATTAATGTCCCTAAACGAATTTAATGAACATTTTAGCTGAAAAGCGCTGTTAACTAATGTTATGATATTAAGGAAAGAAATTGTAGGGACTATCATTTTTGTGGCACTCTAAAGCACAAAGCGTTAGTTCCTACTGAAGATATGCAAAACATTATTTGAGCATTCTAGGAATTTTGTTAATTTCCATAAGGCTTGGTTCATGTTCAGCGTTCATTGTTACGCCGCTGCATACCGTGGTTATAACATACAAAAAACTGAATTTTAGTAGATGCAAGATATTAAGTAAATAGTACACTAGAACACTGGATGATATTAAAGTACTCTAGTACATGGCAAGCGATGGTTGCCTTACTCGACAATTTCATCGAATAAGGAAAGAAACGACGCTACGCCCAGTGCCGTCAGCAGACCCGCGTCGGTGTCTGATATGACGTGGTAGCCCGAATTTCGCGCCCGCAAGTAATATTTAAACTAAATTTTCTTGACAATGTTTTTTTCGAAAAAACTGGATCTACCATTCTTCGTGAATATTAACATAAAATCTGTGGTATCTTTTTGTAACGGGAACTTCTGGACCTGCTATATAGTCGTACGAATCGCCTGCCTCATTCGAATCCGCCCTCGCATCTACATGTTTGCAAGATAAAATTCGTAGGCCTAGGATATAACATTTTAGACGCCATCAATATTAAGAGAAGGAGGGACTAGTGATTTAAGCAAAAAAAGGATCGCATCGCCTAAGGTCACCCCACAAATCAATCGATTCCGCTCATTGGTCGGAATCCCGCAAAATGCGTCTCCCTCCCAAGTCGGCGCCTTTCTTCCGCCTAATTAGCGGAATTTCGCAAAATATGGCAACCCTGCCTCCGCCGCGCCCAGTAGCCGTCCCGACACATTCCCCGTTGAACGCCGCCCTGGCTGCGGACGCATCCTACTCTCGATCACCCCATCGCGCCATTCATGGGCGCAATCCACGCAGCCTCTTCTCGACGACAGACAGCTGACCTACAAGTTCTAGTACATTTGATGACAAAGTACAATGTGAGTATTTCCAAAAGAATTCAATTTCAATGCATAAAATCAAGATCCAGAAGAACTTTCCTAAATCTCATCATTACTTCAAGAAGGAAGATTGAACTTCTAATACAGGCTGTAAGTTAAATTCTACGTATAGTGATTGACAAAGGCTATATTCCTGTTTGTGCAACCTTTAATTTAAAGATTTTTTAAATATTTAATAAAAACGTTTAATTCCTTCAGGAACCACAAGATTGCAGCAGCATAATTTCATTTTTATTAAGAAACAAAACATACTGAGATCCTATCAACAGTCCTTACATGACTAACCAAGACACTCCACCCTGAGGATTCTCCGAGCTCTGCCGCCGAGTAAAGACCTTGATCTCGAACATCGGAGATCGACTAGGCACAGCTGAGGCGGCGAATAATTTCGCCATTATCGGTGACCCGTCCAGGCCTGGGGTGTTACAATACTGAAAATACAGATCTGTGCTTTAGCGTTTTTTGGTCATTTCTGGGCTTCAAGAAGGCTATACATATATTTCTCCTAAGCTATATTTGACTGCTAAATCATGTGTTTAAACCACCAACAGAAAAGACGCAAATGCCATGTAATCCAACAGTAAATATTTAAAATGTGCCTGTGAACATCCAACTCAAAAACCTGTGTATAAACTATGCAAGATCATCATGAAAACAAGAGCTTATCTTACAAACAACCCTACCGTTCCCATAAGGGTATTATACCAAAGCTACCAGAAGGATGATCCCTTCCAGTCGTTAAATGTTGCAGACTAACATTTGTAGACGAATGTTTACTTAGCTGTTGGCGAACAAAAGACTTAACATATGGTTTTTAATATAGGTTCTATGAATGGAATTCATACGAATTTCTTGTTTTCAAAGTGGAAATTTTGAAGAAACATCTAATTAGTTATTATTTTAATTGTTTGTTAAATAAATTTCTTAGCTACTCAAGGATTATGTTCATTATTTTCAGCTTTATGCAAAATATCTACTTATTCATTAAAATCTATTTCTGACCTAGGAACATTTAATAATCTGTTAATTCAAGAACGGAAAATAGAAAATTAATGTTGAATTATACGGTTGAAATTAAATGGGATGATCATCTTTTTGGGTGGCTTTTTTCTGAAAATTTTAAAATTATATTTTGTTGTTGTTTTATAAAATATTACACAATTCATTCACATTAATGTGACCACACGTCAAAATCCAAAACTTTGACAAAACCCGTTTTGCAGCGGTGATGGCTGCGAGACTTACAGGAAGAGTGTCAATTAGGTTCTGCATGGTACCTACAAGGAATGGAGTAATGTCGACTCCAGTGCCGTGGTTCCTGCGCTAGGTGCCTCCTGCGCTAGGTTCCTCGATCTATGGCGCCAACAGACCGATCGAGATGGTTCCACATATTCTCGATTTGGCTTAAATCAGTGGAGTTTGGCGACCAGGGGAATATCATCCTGGTGCGCTTCGAACCTGGTACGTACACTGCGAGCCGTATGGCACATTATAATGTCCTGCTGGTAGATGCCGTCTGCCTGAGGAAAGCGATTTGTATGTAGGGGTTGACATGGTCCCCTAAGGATGGCTGCATACATGTGTTGATCCATTGTGCCTTCCAGAAATACGAGAACACCCAAAGAATGCCAAGAAAACATTTCCCACATTTTTCACGTCGTATTCGTCAAAGACCATCTATCCGACGGAGCAGAAAACGTGATTCATCTGAAAAGGACACATGGTGTCACTCAATGGACGTCCAGTTGCGGTATTGGCGTGCAAATTACAGCATTTGTCGCCGATGAATAGCAGTCAGCACGGGTACATGAAACAGACACCTGCTGCAAAGGCCCATACACAGCAACGTTCGCTGATAGTTAAGGAGACTCTGTTACTAGCTCCTGGTTTCATCTGTACGCACAGTTGCACTACCGTTGCATTTCTATCCGCCCGTACACATCTCCACAGTCGCCGTTTTCCCTGGTCATCTATGGCCGTTGGTGCGCCACAGTTGCCTCTGCGCCGGTTTTGGATATCGCCATTTTGCCATTTCGAACACTTTACGAGCTTAGCCGTTTCGGAAATTCTTCCGCCCTTGGCACCAAAGCCCCTTGTAGACGTACGATAAATCACTTTGTTTCTGCATTGCGACAACTACTGCACTGTTTTTACACTCCCACCCGACATGCTTCGTATGCCTTCCAGTGTTAGAGCTGTTACCTACCGTCTGTAACGAGTTATTGCAGGTTTAAGTCGAACAAAGGGGTAATCACATTACTGGACGGTATATTATAGAAAATTTTATCTATTTTACAGAAAATCCAAATTCTACAGTTTTATATTGTTAAACGTTTGCAATTTATCTGTTTTTATTCGTATATTGAAGTTAGTTTCATTTCCAATGTTCATTTAATTTAATTCCATAATTTTATTCTCTATAGGGGCTGGTGCATATTAATTATTTAAAATATTTGATATATTTTATGGCATATGTTTTTTAAAATGTCAGTTTTGTTAATATCTCTTGAATCCGTGCAAATGAAAATGCAAGAAAGTAACTAGTGGAGCTTCAAAAGCACTTACTTTCTTGCGTTATTTCTAAATTCACAATTCTCAAAATACAGAAAGTTCAACGAAAATGAGACCCGCGTCATTCTTTTAAGAGTCCCTTTTTCTATCCGAAGAGATATTTGAAAAGCAAATTTTGAGCGAAATTTGAGGAAATGATTTTTTTAATAGTTTGCATTAATTTCAAGTACAAATTACGCGAAAACTACTCGTTTCTTGAAAATATGCCTACGATCTTTATTAAAGACCTGATATTTAACAAGATACTTTGTTTCAAGCAAAATTATTTTTCATTTTTGTAGTTTTGAAATGTTAACTTTTAGCAATTTTCGAAAATATGGAGAAATTGCTGAAAATGCAGCACTATATTTTTTTACCGTCCCTTAACGCATGAGAATTTAAAGAAAAAATGAGTGCTGTTCATTCATTAAAAAATTACTCACTTTTTCAGAAAATCAATCTCTTAAAATAGATTTTATAAAGAAACAAATATCTATCTTCAATATCGTAGTTGTAGGAAGACGCCCCAGAAAAATGGACTTTAGCAATTTTTGAAAAATCAGGAACTTCAACGAACAAGTGACTTGCACCCATTTTTTAAGCGTCCTTTACGCTATACGAAGAAAACATTTCCTTTATTCTATCTGAAGACAAACATTTTGAGAAATTTTTGAGGAAATTTTGAAAATGCTTTGAGGCTTCAGGTAAAGTACCCTAAAAAATGAAAATAACAATTTGAAACTCCCGAAGCCTTCAGTTCGTTCAGATCGATCAGGGAATATAAATTTTGGAGAAAATCGGCCGAACAATTGAGACACTTGCATTGACCATTCACAGACAGATAAAAGGACAGACCGACAGACAGACAGTTGTTTAGTTGTCAATCAATTTTTCGATATCGAGGTCCCACAAACTTGAATTTTGGCTTGGCCATCACGTGTTACAGGAAGTCATTTACAATGTATAGAAATATGATTTTTCCACTTTTCCATTTCCAGGTCCCAATAATTAGAATTTTCTGTCAAATATTCGTCGTTTTTCGGTATACGGTTACAATAATTTCTCTTCTTACGAAGTAAGGGTGAGAAAGTAAGAAGGTAAGTAAGTAAGGGTAAGAAAGTAAGCAAGAGGGAGTCTAAGTATCGTTGCCTTGATGTTTAATAATTTTTTTCCAGAAGAGTGATGTATCAATGGAGATGAACATTGATTTACATGGATCCAAAAGTATGCATTATAAACAAAATTTGTTATGCGAGGATTAAATCTAACACAGTAAATGCTTCGGGTAAAATTGTCGGATAACAGTGAGGAAGCGGCCTCGATGAATATTCCAGAAGTGTTTTGCGTTAGACCTTGCGTGTTCGCCGCCAACACGACCACCGTGAAATAATGAATGAGAGAAGGCACGGCACGGGATGCCAGGCGCACAATGGAGAGTACTTGGCGCGAGGGCGAGGCCGGCTGCGGGCGTGGAGGCCTTGCGGGGAAGAGGAAGGAGGATTTGGTGAAGGGCTCGGACAGCGGACCCACACGATGGCGTGGGTAGAAATGCAGAAAATGGTGATAGTGATGTAGCGTAGTGGCTACTGGGAGAAAGAATGTACAGGTGGAATTGAGAAGAGACCGAAGAAAGTCATAGAGAACTTTGTGTGTGGAGTAGTTGGAGCGATTTCAAGCATTTGCTACTACTCACACATTGATTTATGGTGTAAAATCGCAGTTGTATTTAAGTTTATAATAATCACAAAGATTAGGTTGCAGAAGTTTAGTTCTAAATGGAAACTCAGCCTCAGAAGTATATTTTTACTTTATCGTATACGTTCCAATGTACAAATGGGTTGGGTAAAAAATCGATGTTCAAATTTTCACGAAAATTCTGTTTTGATGTAAAAACATATGCAGCTTAAGAAATTGGAACGATTTGATACTGAAATCTTCTTTAATATCTGTTCATCTACAAATAATATGAGAAATTTCAATCAGAAAAGAAAATACAAGAGAATAGTCTATTAAAATAGATATGGAAGTATGCTCCCTACCGGCACTTATCTCAACAACGAAGAATCTCACTTGAAAATCAACTTTTCCACATTATGAATTCACAATAATGTTATTACACAATGAGAACTCGATCTTCACTCCTAGCCAACAATTATCAATTCCTCCATAATTTTCCCTTCACCGACAGAAAAATTAAATATTATACCAAATATATATAAATGATATAAATGTGTTCTCATCAGAATTCCAGAGATATTAACTACTAATAAGTATGTCACATCATGTACTTAACAATAAGAGAATAAATATGTATTTATTGTATGTTTCTCCTAGTACTACAGTCCTTACAATAGTAACTAAAATTAAAGATACAGTACATCAATTCAACTATATAGTAAATATTAATACAAATGGAACATTTAAAAAAAACTCACAAAACAAACTTCCACATATGAGTTCAGCTACATAAACAAGAACAATCTATAGCAGAAATGATTTTCCACACTCTTTCATTATATAATATATAAAAATTAATTTCAATACTTTTTTCAGAATGTATAATTACAAGGAATAATTTAAGAAAATGATTGATATTTAACAATAAAAAATTATATTCGTGTTTTAATTGATATGAAGATTATACTCCAATATTGTCTTCGTCAAAACTAATGGCTGCCTGAAACATTCATGCCTTGGCAGGATGGCAACCAATGACATTCAAATTAAATACTAACTCAAGGAAGATTTTTTTTACCTAATTTGTTTTAAATCTCAGTCAAAAGAAGGAACAAAATCAGGAAAGAAGACAAA
Organism: Teleogryllus occipitalis; assembly: GCA_011170035.1. Taxonomy (NCBI): domain Eukaryota; kingdom Metazoa; phylum Arthropoda; class Insecta; order Orthoptera; family Gryllidae; genus Teleogryllus; species Teleogryllus occipitalis. Next base: position 552,840 of record BLKR01000043.1, on the reverse strand, counting down.
GTAGGGCAAAATTACTCAAGCAAGGATTGAAAATAATTTTTCAGATTACATGTTATTAAAATAGGCATTTACTATTGGCTAGAGAAATATTAATAACAAGATCATTTGCACGAATTCTTTAATTTATCATATTGACTATTTTTAATAATCCTCTATTTTAACCACATGTAATGTAATAATATCCTTTTATAATGATATCCCATCCTAGTCACTTTGTTATAATTTTATTTTTATAATAATAATAATAATAATAATAATAATAATAATAATTATTATTATTATTATTATTATTATTATTATTATTATTATTTCAATTCAATATGTAACAAAAACCATCATAAAAAACAGATTGAGCACTGCCAAGTTTATTCGTTACTATATTTTATGGCCAATCCAATAAAAATGTTATTGGATGAAATACTAGCATATTTACTATTGTAAGAACTTTTATTTATTTCAGTACAGTTTAAACAATATTTAAAGATTCACAGATAAACAATTAAAATGTCATTAGGATAAAATAAAATATTTGACCATTTTACAAAATGTTACTTACTATGTTGGTATACAGATAAAAATGTGTAACAAGTATTCTTCTCAGCAGAGCTTATCAAACACAGCAAGCGAAGGGAAGTAATAATGCTAAATAGTCCTTGTAAAACTCTTTGACATAATGCATCATCATAACTCTAACTGCATTATTCATTTTATAGAAATGAATCTTTCATAGCATCTTCCGAACAGTACATGTCCATAAGCATTTTATGCCAGACAGAACTCCATATGACTAGTTGAGTGATTAAATTCAACTCCTCCAGCAATACAAATACAAGTACTTGGGAATTATGGGCAAATTTCTGAAATTCATACAAAGTTTACTTAATTATTACCTTGAAAATTCACAAATTATTTAATTTTTTGTAAATAGTCAAAAAGGAATATAATAAAAAATGTAAAAAAAGAAGAAAAGTTTCTCAGTTTCAAGCCAATTTGAAGGATAAACCAGATTTGTATTTATATTTTGTTTATGGAATGATACAATACAAAGCAGTAAGAAGAATTTGTAATTGTAACCATTTGCCTGATATTTCCAATAAGATAAATTTAAGAATTTCAAATTGGCTCGAAATCATTAAGAAGTATTTATAATTAATTTGAGCTGAATCTTGCTGAATGTAATTATATAAAAACATAATATATTACAAATTGGGGTTAGCGGTATGGTAACTATGAAGACGAAACGAAATGGTGATGATAAGGGGTGAAATGACGAACAAAAATACAACCATGCCCGACGCGGGACTCGAACGCCGGACCTACTAAGGCAGTAGTGTGGTAGCGATCTCGGCCATTGGGCTGACGCAAAGACAATATAAAAAAACGAATTTTATGATGCCACTTAGTAAAAGCCAAGTGAAGTTTACATTTTTTATAAAAAAACATTTTACCAACATGAAAATTACCAGATATTCAAATTCTTATTTTCTGTAGATCTTAGCTCAGATTTTCCTTTTCTTTTTTATAACAATGTTTAATGTTACACCATAATACAATACACCATAATGCATTCTCATTATGTCATAAGTTTTTCTTTCTTCACAAGAATTACTAGTGAAACGTTTTGCATATTTTTTCATGAGAGCAGGAGTATAACATTATTTTATTGGCATTGTCTACCAACCAGTAATAATAGTAAGAATTACTCTGTAAGTCGCCGCACCTACTGTTGGCAAGAGTAATAGGTAAGGCCTGCTATACAGTTTCAATAAATTATTGTTATTATTATTATTACTATTATTATTACTATCACAATTTAACTTGTTTCCACTCGTGCATCTCGGTTACCATGAACAAGAGATACACGTTCCAACTGTCATAATCAGCACTGGATCAACCATCAATGTTCAGAAATATCCTCACGATGTTACATGTGTCCAATATGACAATCTTCTGCATCTGGATGTATAACCCCTTCTTCAGTTGCAGTTCAACCAGGGATTCATGAATGAACTTAGGAATTTCACCAGTGGCGCCTAGAATTATTGGTACAATCGTCACCATTTCCACGTCGCTCCACATTTCCTTTATCTCATTTGCCAGAGGTTGATATTTTAGAATTTTTTCACTTCCTTTCTTTGGGATGTTGTGGGCTAGCGGGACCGCGACATCAATCAGATACACCTTTTTGTTTTTCTTGTCATGCCATACAATGTCCGGTTTATTAGATGATACAGACCTATCTGTTATTATGGACCTGTTCCAGTACATTTTGTGATTATATTTGTGTCAATGACTGTTCGGGTGTGTACTTATAGTATGGTGTTCGGTTACCCGTCAAAAGGTTTTTATTGTGGCATAGTTGCTGATAAACCACTTTACAAACGTCATGTCGTTTTGTATATTCTGAAGATGCTAGAGAGCTGCATCCACTGATAATGTGGTCTATATTTTCTCTATGTTCTCCACATAGCCGACATTTGTCATCACGAACGTTAGTGTCTTTCAGGATAAATTTACGGTAGTTTTTAGTTGATACTACTTGGTCCTGAATAGCTACCATGATACCCTCTCTTTCAGCAAAAAGTTCTCCCAAGCACAGTCATTTAATTGACGACTTACGGTCCATCAGTTCTCCCTCTATCTGGTATGGGTAGCGTCCATGAAGTTGCTTCTCTTTCCAGTTCCTGATTTTCATTTCATTGGTCTGTATTTGCTTTTGTAGATTCATTTTTTCATCAGACAATTTCAATGGTGTAATTTTCTGGTCAATGTATGTTACAATCCGATGTATCTTGCTTCCATTAGTTTTTTCGTGGAATTACTGACGCAGTCTCTCCACTTGTGATGGAGATTCACAGTATCTATGACACCTCTTCCTCCCAAAGACCTAGGTAGGTGGAATCTCTCAACTGTGCTTTCAGGGTGGTGACATCTAAATCTGGTGCAAAGTACTCTCCAGTTTGTATTAAAATTATTATTATTATTATTATTATTATTATTATTATTATTATTATTATTATTATTATTATTATTATTATTATTATTATTATTATTATTATTAATATTATTATTATTGTTGTTGTTATATCTGTTCGTCTGTATGTCAATATCACCAGCGCCTAAACTATATAATATACTTTATAAAGTATTCCCCGATATATGCTTATCGTAAAACATATTCCCTGATCGATCTAAGTGATATTGCGATCTCTCGAACCGGAAACATTTGTAGAAAGGGTACTATTTTACATGAACCCTCTCAAATACTTTCGTAAATGTTCTGAAAAAATATGACCACAGATTTTAAAAAATCTTTGCTCTAATAGAGCAATGGAATACTTATAAAAATAGCGCAGGACCAATTTTCAGAGCGCCCCTAATATTTTGAGAATTTTGTAAAGTGTGAAATTTTGAATATTTTACAACCTTCTCAGCTATGTAATTGGAGATATTTTTACTTTCTCGTATTTACTACGCATTAAGAGAGAGTTACGCAATGCTGCAAGAGAAAGTGCCGAGTTTTTGACAGAATACTTTTTGTAGGTATCTACTTTTTCTTATTCCTTTATGAAATTACATTCTATGCGTATTACAGTATAAATCCATGTTTTGGGATTCTTAGTATAGAAAATATTTTCCCTCAAAATGCGACCCGCGTGTGTCTCGGCTTCCAGGTCAATTGGTCGTGGGTGTCAAACTGGTACAGCCACCATAGTACTATCACATCCAACCAATTGGAATAATTAGTACTCATTTATTACAAACTCATTGTACAAAAATTAAATTTATTTATGTTGTGTTTAAGTGCCGTAACGCTAGCGTGACTGACAAGCTGCAATAACCTAAAAGATGGACACAATCAAATCAAACTAATATGAATATTTATAATTCATTTATTACTAAAGTTAAATACATTACTGTTGTCGTTTATTAAACATTATTAAGATCGAATGAGAGTTATGCTATGCCAGACATTCAAGTAGCTTTATTAGGGAATAGGAAAGAGCACAATAAAATACAACCAATTAGATAATCAAATAATATAACGTACTAATTTATCATCCCAAATCAGAAATATTGCTGTTTTCATTTATTTAAAAAAATGTTACGGGGGATTGACAGTTACGAAATCATTCCAGACATTCGAGTATGTATATTAGAAAGTTCAGAAAGGGCACAATTTAATACAATCAAAGAGATAATTGAATACACATATATTACTAATTTATTGCATCGAATTTAAATTTATTACTGTTGTCATTTATTAAAAAATATTCATATGTTGGAATGAGCATTATGCTACCATACCAGAAATTCGAGTACGCATAATAGAAAGATCGAAAGGACACAATCAGATATAACCAATTGGAAAAATAAGTTATAATTTATTATTACCATAAATACCATTAATACTCCAAACATATTTATTACTGTTGTCACTTACTAAATAAATAATGATATGCCAGAATGACCATTACGATGCCATGTGAGACATTCGAGTAAGTTTAGTAGAAAGTAGGAACGGGCACAATTAAATAAAAGGGAAAAATGCTGATTTTTTACTTTCTTGCTACTGCTTATACAGAATAGAGAACGTAGTGTAGTGCTGCGGGAAAACTAGTGGATCTACAACAGCACACACTTTCTCGCATTATTGGTAACAGCTACGTAATATTGAAATATTGCAATTTCAGCGCTTCAGCTATTTATTGAAAACGTCCAATTCAAGCAAAGCCCCTGTGACTCATATCTGCATTTATTTCGATAGTCGGGAGCCAGAATCATTTCTCACTTTTACAAATGAAACAAACAGGAATAAAGTTGACTGTTACAGTATTCGCAGCAAATTATACAGAAGCAAGGAACGCATTGTTACCAGTGCAACGTCGTTAAAACTATGTGCAATTCGTTTGGCAATTATGTTTGGCAAATAATATCAATTCTCGGCAAAAACGCTTTTTTTCACCTGAATTCAAATTTCAACTTGCTTATGTGTTAATCATAGTACAACATACACAGTTGATAAATAACCAACTCCAATAGTAATAAACTAATTAAATTACTATTATTCTATGATTTTTAATATTAAGTTAATTTATTACCGCCTTATTAAATATTGGCACCACCTCAAAAAAGGCATCGGAAAATAAAATTTCAAAGTTTATAATAATGTGATTCAGTGTTTTTATTTAAATTTTTATACTAGTATCTACTATTCTAGTATATACTAGTATCAGTGACCAAACTCATCTAGTACAATAAACATTTAAAATAGTAAAAAAAACCGTTTAACGATCTATGGCCGAGAAAAAGCAAGGTGTTTATTATGTAAAAGTATAAATAAAATCTTAAGTTTTGGAAACTCTTGTTTAATTTTCACCTCACAAAATGTTTACCCAAAAAACGAACCTAATTTTTATAAAAATATGCATAATGGACATTCTACTATATTGCTTTATACTCTTTGAAATTTTGAAACTATAATATGGAATGTAATGCTGGTGAATTGCTGAAATATGTATTGATAAGTGACCTTTCGTTCAGTAAAAAATTGTATGTTCTATACCTCGCAACACGGACAAAAACATGGATAAACAAATAGGTTTCGAATCATATCTAAACACCTAATTTGCAAATGTGTGACACAAGCTCGATTGTAAATAAAACTGCTTTAACTTATCGCCGTTCTTATCCCCGCCACCATCTCGACGTTCAACAATGAACTTCTCAAATATCCATTGCAGTATTTTTGCGCAAATGTCAATTAAGAAAATACATCATTACATTGAGATGATAAATTGTAGAATAGGCTAAAAATAGAATTAATATTAGCATTTCCAATAGAAAATTATTATTAAAAAAAAATAAATTAATTATTTTTCCGTGACTGTTCTCCGAAGATTTTTTTCGTGGCTCGTAGTTGGTGGGACATGTCTATATTTAATTAATTTCAGGCAGAAATTTCGCGAACACTACTACTTTTGCAAACAAATGTACCTGCCATTTTTCAATGAGCTGATTTTTTAGAAGAAATTTTCTTTAGAACAAAAATATCTCTTCCATTTTGTAGTTTCCAAATGTGTTTGCAACTTTCGAAAATACAAAGACTTCAAAAAATGAGACTTGCTCCATTCTTTTAAGTGTCCCTTCTCCTATCCTTGGAAAAAATATAAAAATATTGGTGCGTTTTTGAGTTTTTTTAGAAATTGCGAAAATTTCAAACGCAAATTATGTAAAAACTTGTACATGACCTGTTTTAAAGAGCTGATTTTTCGTATCAGTCGGTCTGCATCAAAAATCTCTATGTTCAATTTTGTAGTATTTAAATGTTAAGTTTTTTCAATTTCTGAAAAACTAAGCAATACCCGAAAATGGGACTAGCACAATATTTTACCGTTTCTTAATTCGTATGTGGAGAATGTAAACATGTTTAACGAAAAAAATTTGGGTGGTTTTTGAGAAATTTTCTAATTGCCAACATTTCGCGCAAAATTATACGTATACAACTATTTTTTTTCGAAAACTTGAACCTGACGTTATTTCATGATCTGCCTTTAAGGAACAGATTTCATTAATGAAAATTGTCTCTCTTCAATATTTTAGTTGTAAGAAGACGCCAAAAAATGTAATTTTTGTAATTTTCAAAAAAATCAGGGGTTTAAATGAAAATGAGACCTCCACCACTTCTTAACCATCTCTTCTATCTGAGGACAAAGTTTATAAAAATATTGGTGCCATTTATTTGAAAAATCCGGAAATGGCCGAGGGGCTTCATGTAAAGTACAGCTCCCAAAATAAAAAAAAAACTATTGATAATATTATCAATACCGATACCGAACTTGAAGATACCGAACTTGAAGAGGATGCGAGAGACATAAGGGTCCTTTTTAAAATGGGCAAGGATCAGGGGCAAAACTCCACAGAAGTTGGGTGCTGAGAGTGCTGTCAAGAATTGGGAAATATGGTGATACGAAGGGACGATTGTTTGCTGATATGACTTCATATGTGTGTAACACATATGTTGCAGGTTTGCGCTACATAAATTGTTTGAGATTTGGACACCCTAATGCTGTCTGCAAAAAAGCGTGTGTCTGGCCATTGCAGTGGTGAGCACGATGGGCATTGCCCCAAAGAGTCAATAACGAAGTGTGCAAACTGTGCGAGATCAAAAAGGCTAGACACAGAGCATAACTTGAAAGAAAAAAATAGATATATGCAGCCTTACGGAGACAAAAAAGAAAGGAAATGGAATAGAACAGCATGGGAAGTATTCATATATATATATATATATATATATATATATATATATATATATATATATATATATATATATATATATATATATATATATATATATATCGGTGTTCCTAAACATATTAGAGCAAAGGACGGAGCAGCAATAATTATAAGTAAGACATATTAATAAGAAAAAGTGTCATAGTTACATATCTCAGAGAAAAGTATTAGTTAAGTTACGTAATACATCGAGATCAATTTATATAATTTTTGTATATGCACCTGAAAATAACAAACCACTTCACGATAAACAAAACTTTTATGATGATCTACATGAATTACTGAGTGAGATTGATCACAGGGAGAGAGTAATAGTAGCAGGAGATCTGAATGCGAGGACATGAAATCAGTTTATCCAAGGAATTAAACGGAAGTTTAATGAAGAAATTATAAATGAAAACGGTGAAATGTAAGTAGACTTCTGCACTGAAAATAAACTCAGGATAAATAACACATTCTTTGATCATAAATCACAACACAAATACATATGGGCAAACTCTAGAAGGCAAAGATCTATGATTTATTATTATTATTATTATTATTATTATTATTATTATTATTATTATTATTATTATTATTATTATTATTATGACCGATTATATTATGACCAATCGAGAAATACACCCGTTGTGGATACCATACTGGATGTATGGAGTCTTACTGCTGTAGATATCGGAAGTGATTATAACCTTGTCCTCTTAAAACTAAGGACAAATTTAAAAGTGAAACCAAAAAAGTGAAAAGTGGATGATTCCAGAAAGAATTAACGTCCATTCATTGAATAGGGATACTACTAAACAATTATATAAGAACAGATTATATGAGAAAATAACTAGTAATAATATCCAGGACACTGATGACAAAGAATCCTCATGGAAAAAGATAAGAACTAATGGTTTGGCGGGAGCAGAAGAAGCTGCAGGGAAGGTGAAAGTTAATAGGGGAAGAAAACAAAACAAAAGAAGCCAGTGGTTCACTAAAGAAGTAAAGGAAGCAGCATACCAGAAAAGTGTTGTCTATATCAAGTTTAAGCAATATGGATCTACACAATTATATCAAGAATACAAAACCATAAAGAATGAAACAAATTCCAAAGTTAGAGAAATAAAGAGAAGATATTGAGGATCTTTATCGGCAAGATTAGATCACGACTTTTATGGACTCCAGAAGCAAATGCGGAGGTTCATAAGGAACGTGAGAACAGAAACTAATGAATGTATAAGAACTAATACAATACCTATCCAAAAATGGGTGGAGAATTGTAAAGTGTTATTCTACGACGAAGTTGGAAATGTAATAGACCTTGCGGAAACGGAAATACAGAATGTACCATATCAGAAGAACAGTTGAAGGAGATAATTAAGAAATTGAAAAATGGTAAATCACCTGGGAAGGATGGTGTATAAAATAAGCTCGTAATGTATGGTGGAGACACATTAACTGAAGAAGTAACTAAATTAATGAAGAAAAGCTTGCACCATCGTAAGATAGCCAAGGATTGGAAGGCATCCTCATACCATTATTCAAGAAGGGAGACCAACTTAACCCCGATTATTACAGAGGAATAAATCTCCTATGCTCTACACTCAAATTAGTGACGAGACGTTTAGTGAACGAGCTGTACAGCATGATATAGTGGGAAGATCATAAACACAGATTTAGGGGAGGAAGACCCTACAACGATGCAATATACATAGTTAGACAGTTAATAGAAAAGTCACTAGAATTCAACAACCCGGCATTCTTATGCTTTATAGATCTAAGTAAAGCATTTGATAATATACGTCTAATAGATGTCATCAGACTATTACAGGAAGGAAATGTACCACACAACCTCATTGCTTTAATACATGATGTCTATACGAATAATAATATTGATATCAAGGATAACGGTATATTATCCTCTCCAATCCCCATATCGAAAGGGATCAGATAGGGTGACTCCTTGAGTCCTTTACTATTTAATCTAGTAATGAATAGGTTAATCAATCAGCTTAAAACAAAAACAAAAGGATATAGAAAGGGGACATATAACATAAACATAATTTGTTATGCGGACGATGCAGTATTGATTTCCGAAAATGAAGATGACCTACAACGGCTCCTCCATGAATTTAATAAACTGTGCAGAAACTAAAATTTGACGATCTCCATCCAAAAACCTAAAAGTCTGACAATAGCGAAAGATCCTATTCGATGTAAGCTCGTGGTAAATGATCAACCAATAGAGCAGGTATTAGAAACACAATACTTGGGGATAGTGATCACAAGCTCAGGGCAGATGAATAAGGATTTAAAAGAATAAGTCATGAAAGGAAACAGAATTTCCTATTTCTTAAACTCCTCAGTGTGGTACAACAAATATTTGAGACAAGAATCAAAAGTAAGAATATATAGTGTAACGATACCGAATATTGTACTCCGGATAATCATAAGCAAAATGTTGCGCAATATACGAGCTGATGCCTTTTGCGTCTTTTCAGAGCCGCCGGACGGTTAATTCGTTCCGCCCAGCTGCATCCGCGTCACCTTGGCGCCAGGCGAGCGGGAGCTCTGTTTACTTTCTCCAACGCCGGTCGCGGGATTCTCCCCGGGGATCTAGCTGGGGAAGGGGGGCTGCGCAGTTCGGAGACTCCGGGATAGACCACCTGCGATTATTTACTATAAGTGTGCAAGTGAGAGCGCATTATGGAAAATTCCACTCGACACACCGGCAAGACGCAGAAGCTGATTGGACAAAAATTAGTTAAGACGTAGAAACTTTTTTCCAATGGAAGCACGTTTTGGCAAAATTCTCCTGAAACTTCTAGAACATTTGGGAAACTGGAGGGGGAAAAGGCTTGTGAGCGTTGGCATGCGCTGAGCACGCAGAGAAGAAGGGCGGAAGAAGGGCGTACAGAAGGGCGAGCAGAAGGGCGGAGAGAAGAGCGCTGACGTGCGCTGAGCACGCAGGACAGAAGGGCGGGAGAAGGGTGTCCCGCTACCTTGAATTGCGGACGAGTAGCTCCTCCGGTTACTCACTTATCGAGGGAACGAACGATTATATGATTACTGTCTATGTAAGAGAGTAATCGAGTATAATTTTTTTATCTCTGCCGATCACGCCCGCGTAGCACGTCACAAGTTACGTGACGATCATTATCGCGCTGTCGGACGCCTGAGTTGTGAGCTGTCGTCACCACCATCGTCACCACCGCTGCGGTCATCGTCGCCGCCGCCGCCGCCGTGGTAACACTGCGCCACCGCCGCCGCCGCCGCCACGCGGGACACAAGGACTCCCCTGCACCCCCGAGACACGCCGTCTGGCGTGAGGTTCGGCGACCTGTGGAGGTTGCTCACCCCAGCGGGCCTGCATTGTAAACGGTGACTGTGCACTGATTTGTCGAGCTGCGGCAAAATCTCCATCACGCCCTTCAGGCACAACGTTTATTAAAAAAAACTTTTATCCAGGGTTATAGTCAACCTCCAGGAAGTGCTGGCCGCGCATTGGCGCCTTCCTCATAACGTTAAGTTTTCTCTAACTTTGCAGCGTAAAATTAGCGTCAAATTAGAAGTATCAGTTATTCCTGAGCTCAGACCTTGATTTTTGTCTTTTAAAATTTTAATTATTTTATTAAAGCTCACTTGTGTTTAAAATAACCTTTATTTAATTAATCACGTAGCTAAATCCGTCCACCATCCATATTTCTAGAATCTACATGCTTCCTGAGCTAGCCGGCCACACGAGCCCAGGTAAGCACAGGCAAGTTTGGGAGACCGGGTTCGGTGCAATAGTTAGACCGATTTTAACATATGCAGCAGAGACACGAAGTGAAACAACAAGCTTTCTACATCAGCTAGAAGTGACAGAAATGCGTGTTTTGAGGAAATTTTTAAACAGAACGTTCTTGGATAGTTAAAGAAATGATAACATTAGAACAAGTGGAATTAGTCCCCTCTCCGAATGGATAATATCACCTAGGAGAGAATGGAATCAGCACAGTGATAGAATGAATGAAGACAGAATTGTAAGGGTCTCGAGGGACAATAGACCTGTGGGAAGAAGATATCCCTGAAGACCAAGGCGACGATGACACGAATGCTTTTAAATCCAAGGAATGGAACAGGCCTATGGCCTACTAAGGAGCAAAAGAAGAAGAAAAAGAAGAGGAAGAAACAGTATTAAAGTTAATGATCCAGAAAAAAAGTATGAGAAATTACCATTCATCTATAGAGCCTTGCTTCATTCAAAAAACTACAATATTTGGTAAGCTGGATCTTGCTTGTGTTCCTAATATAAATATGTTCCTATAATAAATGTGTTCCTAGTATCCCTAAGAAGCATTCTCTTTTAAAATTACTGTTTCACTCTCACATAGGCTTACCTGTCTTCCTTCCCCCAAAACAAGTAAAACCAATGTACTTTTCCTATACGCTTTAAACAGGTCTGGAAGCCTTGAAAATTTGATGCTTCATCACCTGCAATCTCAAAAAAAAAAGTTTCACGTAGAATTAGCAACACATACATAAAAAAATAATTAATGCTACTTCACATAAAATACATTGATTATTCATACAAAACAAATTGACTATTGTATAGATTAATAATATTCTAAAACTTCAAACTAATTAAAAATGCTAAATTAATATATGAACCCAACTAAAATTATTTTATTGGAAACTCACATCCTTTGTAAAATTGTCAATGTCAGTAACTATATTGGCCTTTTTAGGGGTCTTTATGGGTATTATCAGAGGTTATTGTTTTTATGTTTGTTAATAACAATTATTGTTCCAGTAATTTCACATTCACCTTCAATACAGAAAGTTGAAAAAAGAAAATTGGATATATTACTATTAATGAATATCGTATGATCATTAATAGTTATAGATAATACCTATGCCGAGCAACGTTTTTCTTCTTTCTCCCACTCTCTCTCTCTCCCACTCTCTCTCTCTCTCTCCCTCTCTCTCTCCCTCTCTCTCTCTCCCTCTCTCTCTCACACACACAGATACATTACATGCATGCATTTACACACATTAACATTAAGAATGACAATTAAACACAAATCATCTTATGAAGTCTGATAGCATGCCGAACAATTCAATTCCATTGTTTCTTTTCAGCAATTTTTTTTCTGTGGCTTTTTCACTGAAATTATTGATTTCTTACGTTTCATATTTTCAACGCTATTCATTGTTAGTTGCACAAACACCCTTGACAGAAAAAGAACTCTCTGATTTCGGTTTCTCAAAACACATTGAAACGTAGCCTAATACTTACGTTTACAAAATCACTAGGGGTTTGAATTCTTAGGAATGGTTTTGTAATTGCAACTCACTTTAAAACACAAGAGAACACACATATTATATACAATTAACATTTTTATGAATGCAAAACTGCACAGCAATGCGTTCGCATTCGCGCGCTAGTGCGAAAGCTCATTCAAGTGGAGAGATATCTCACACTTTCTTCGTTCAATGCCACACTTACTTCTGTTCAAAACTTGTGCTACTCGAGTGTTATATCTTCGAGACACGTCAAGGCATTTCCCGAGATCGCCACTGCGCCGGCGCCGTAGAAGGAGCACCGCGGGGGGATTGCTTCAGGCCTCCATAAGCCACTGTTATACCCCTCCTTCCCCTGCAGCCCCGCGGCAGCCTAGGACGCCGTTTCCTCGGTCGCATTCTCCCGAGTGTGCTCCCGCAGGCTTTCACGAAAGAAAGGCGGACGGCTGGCCATCGCAACTTCCGAACGGCGCGTGTTTTGAAATACCATGTTTCGTACATGCTTTGAGAGAACTTGTATTCCCCTCTTGTAAAGAGACGTTTAAGAGAAATGGCACCTAATTAATTTGGGTGTGCACATGCGAACGTGCGAATACCCACGAGCCGCCACTGTTGCGAACTCAAATTTAAAAACAATTTCACTACCACATAATCGAGTATGAATATATGTTCTCATCTGATAGTGACATTTTTCACAAGTTATCACGTTAACTGGTCTCTTTAGCTGGCCAGCACTATTCCCCGTGGTTATTGTCAGTCTACGGCGTCATAATTTTCTTCCATGACGATGGCACCCTGATTGCTGACAAACAAGCAATTTGAAATGTAAATCGCGCGGGAGAATTTGGAAGATTTGAAGTATTTTGAGTATTTTTATACAAAATTTGTAAATTGCCTTGAAACCTTGAATTTGAAGTGAATGAGACGAAAACCAGACCTGTAAGTAATACTAGATAATGCATTTCTTAATTGTGCGAAGATAGATTTTCAATTTAAAGTAAACTGCTTATAGTAACCTGCCAAGTAATGCTTATATACATTCCCTTCCAGAACACAAATCAAACGAGTTTGTTGATTTTGTTTGATTGATATTTTTAAATCTTAAACTAATACAAATATGGAAGAATTAAGCAACTCAGGAGAATCAAATATAGTTGTAGGAGATTTTGCGAAAGGATTTTCCGAACTGATTGAAAATGATCTTCTGTTAGAATTAGAGAATAATATTCAGGAACAGCTAACTCGGAATCTCTTATGTGTAGTTTTGTGCATATTAGCAGAAAAAAGCCTACAGAATTTAGCTGTATTAAATTCTAATTATTCATATCATCCATACCTAGAAGTATTTTTAACGGGGATTACAGTTTTGAAATTGCAGGATTACCCATTCATACCATGTATGGTTGTAACATGCAAGGCCATTGGGTGTAGAGAATTTTTGAACGTGAGTAAAACATAATCAAGTACTATGATTCATTAGTAATTCTTCTCCCCGTACGTCATATACAGTTTTCACTGATTTTTTATCAAATAAATCAAATCAAATCAAATCCCAATTCCAGATAACATAAGAACTTATCTAAACAAATTTGTGTATGATATTACTCGTGGAAACAGTACAAATTCATTACACTGGCGAAAATCCGTGTTGTGGTAGACTGTAAAGTAGCTGTGCACTACGTATTGTTACGATTCTAGGTGGTGAATTAAAACTCTGGTATTATTGTAATAAAAACGTTTATTTTGTTTCTCAACACAATCACTGAAAATACCTGATTTAGGTACAGATAGTCTTCACTTGATTATTCTTTATACGGCACACTTCTCTTTATTTACATATTTATTTACATACTTACATTTTTATACATTTACATATCTCTTTATTTACATTATTATATTATTTATTTACACTCCACGTCTCTTGAGTATTTTCACTGTACACTTCTCTTGCACTGTCGCACAGTCCTAAGTAGTGACCACTGTTCGATGCACTGGCCACAGTCCACTGCACTGACTACAGTTCGATGCAGTGATCATAGTTCACGTCACTGAGCACCACCATTGGACTGCTACTCATCGCGATGCACACACTTCACAGCACAGCTTCCACTTCAGACTTAAGACTGGCTCGCGGTCGCCGACTGCCACATATTTATACTTGGCGGGCTCCGTCGAGAGTTTTCTAGACTTTGCGATACGCCCCGCGAACATACGGGGACAATCTACTTCAAGGGCCGCCGGAAGCTGTCGCAATCTGCGCATACAGGTAGTTCGTGGTGGTGCCGGCAGATGAAGCAATATTCGTTACAGTACACTTGGTGCACTAACTCCTGTCCGTACTGTATAGTAGTCCACATCTCTTGTACTACCCACACAAATCCATTTCTCCTGTGTTGCGGCACTTGCCTGGAACTCAATATACATTTCAACGTCCCACACATTTCACTATACATTCGTACATTTAAGGGCTGTTAAAATACCCTGCATGGTATACAAGTTCTTTACACATTCATTTCAAACACAAGTTAATATCTTTATGTACATCACGTAACTTGCAGTTCATGAAGTAGTGCATATGTGAGACACGCTACAAGATCCGGGATCACGTATGTTTTATTTGAAGTGACAGTGGTGAATGTTATGATAAAAGTGAATTTTTATATCGTTTTGAATTAATTTTTGAATAATGAGGACACAAGGAAGGTTTCGTTGGAATTATCCGCGCACTCTTTCTTCAGCCTTGCTTCGCTAGATGTCAGAGGAGTGGGAAGTTTGGTTATTTTGTCAAAAATAATTTTATATCGAATTTCTAGTTCGTTTTCCGGTGCAAAATAGAATCTATTACACGGGAGCAAACATTTTTGGTTATCAGAGTTTGTCAAACAACGCTTGTTGCTATCATTTATTGTTATTTCAACTAATGTTGGTGAAGGAGTGGGGGTAGGTATTCTGGGGCTCAAGAAAATGTGCGCGTATAATAGCGGTAAATTTACGCCCTTTTAGTAGATTGCAGTAAGAACATTAGTCAGTGATCACTGTGCGGATTTCGTGAAGTAAGCGACAATGTACGAAGAAAATAGCATTATTTCATTTGGAATTTTTTGCTTTATGCATCTCGTTGATTGTCAACTCTAAACATTACCAAATGCAACCACGATCAATGGTGAACCAACACCTTTCGTGTCTTCATTAATGAATTGCCAGCCCGTAAAGAGTTTACGCATTAAATAATAATAAAACACAATCATGTTCAATGGTAAGCAAACACGTTTCTTTAATTGCGGCCAAATTTAATATAGTATACATATTAATAATAGTACATTTATTGTTTCAGGGATAACCCATAAATAGTATGGCCTAGGATATTCAAATGCCTGGTATTTTCACATTGACCATACTATGAAGATTCTTAAGTTCCATCGGTTCATAGGCAGTGATTTTGTCAATTTCCAAAATTGCGTGTGGGTTTCAATGAAAAAAAACAACAACATTAAAACATATATATTGACTCAGAGAAAAAAATGGTTACATTCATGTTATAAGTTAATTTTTTTTCTTTACTCGTGATTTTCTCAAAATTAAAATTTAGAATAATTTCCTTTGATTCTAACAAGAAACCAAGATACATTTGAGTTATTATTGTACTTCAATATTTACATTTTAAATTTCATGTAAAGTGATGTTATTAGCTGATTACATTCACAACCACATTTCTAAGAGACATGCAGCTCTCGCTGATTGTCCTTCAGTATCATTTGTGTGAAGTGTTCCTTTCAACGGAAGTCAAAAGTTATTTAGATAAGTTTGCTCACATTGGGCTATGGGAAAAAATTACCAGTGCAAAGCGTATCTGAACATTGCCTGTGCACAGCAAAATGCACAGTATGTCTTTAATATTGTCAACAATACAACACGTGTAATAGTCAAACTTATACAGACAGATGAAAGTTATTATAAAAACAAAGTTTATTTGGACTACTTTATAATGTTATAAGTAATGAGCACCTTTCAAAACTTTATTTTCAACAGCTCTGGGGTATTTTTTTATTTCATTACATTAATCAACCGCTAGGCATTGAATGTGTTTATTTCAACAAAAATGACTTTCAATTTTTTTATTGATTTGTCATAAGCATCAAGCATTGAAAATATTTTACAGTTAAAATTTATTATCATTATTTGGAGCACTGTTTAAAATTGTTTGTATTAATGTAAGTAAGTTGTGTTAATTGGGAGAAGTAGTAATCAGTAACTTAAGATAATAAATGTTTGAAACTTTTGTTTATTTTTTCCTCTATTTTAGGATAAAAAGAATAGAGGAACTGACGTTTATTTATCTCATAATATCACCTGAGTGAGTGTGTTGTTCAGTGCACTGTTGTTGACGTATTAATAATCTTTTCGATAGCAGGGTGAACTATTTTCTCATCAGAAGCACATAAAGCGTAAATGAAGCCACTTTCCACTTCATGTTCTAAACTGAGATGTGTTAATATTTTGAAAGAAGCATCAGCAATTATTTGTTGCCAGAAGTACATAAATACCGATATAAGAAATCTTCCATCGTGAGACATGTGAGGACATAGCAATTCAAGCAAAATATGGGAGAACATATTCATAATGATTTAGCATAAGGTAAATTTTCAATATTAGGTTGCGTTGGGTCAATGAAGTTATCACCTAGTGAAGTAATCCATCATAGGCCAATACATATAATTAATTGAGTTCAAATGTGGAAACTTGTCACACGGGTTCAGTTAATGACTATTTCAGAGAGAGTTGTGGAAATTTTCCACTACAACGTTTCCAATGGAAGGTGGTTTCCACGGGTTGCAATGGTTACGTCGTTGTGCATATCGTGTACGCGCCCTTTCGATTCCATCGTGAACACATCAAGAATGTTTCAGTTTGCATCAGAGTGTACATTCATTTGGGCCAAAGTACACATTTGGTACACAAAATGGATATCGTGGCAAGCTCTTTTGCACGCTCCGTACATAAGCGATGTGACTCCGTGCGCAGTCTGTGTATGTTTGCGCGTACATCTCGCGTACATTGGTAGACATATCGATTTTCGCTGGGGGTAGCATATTATACGTATGTCACTATACGTATGTTACATATGTATACGTATAGTCCGTAAAAATATTTAGAATGAATTGCAAAATATGAAGATAATTATGTAAGGAAAACGCGAAATAAATATGTAAAATCAGATACTCGTACAATATGAAATATCAAAATTCATTAGAAAACATGTAGCACACTTACACTGAATAAGTACCCTTACAATACAATTTTGTTTGTATTGTTAATCATTAAACACAAAAGCGGTTTTGGGGGGAAATATTTAGATATTTTTTGATTGACTCTATTTCGTGCCAAATTACACGAAAACTACTCATATTATCGAAAAATTGCGCATGATTATATTTCAAGATCTCTCAGAAGAGATTTCAGTAAGGATAAAATCTATCTTAAATATTATAGTTGTAGGAAGACACCCAAAAAAGTTGCACGTTAGCAATTTTCTAAAAATGTCAACAGACACAATACTTGCACATCTCTTGCGTTCTTTGCGCTATCCGAGCAGAAAATTTAATCAAATAATTTGGTGATATTTTTAGAAGATTTTGAAAATGGTATTGAGGCTCAAGTAAAGTAAAGTGAAGTCATGTAAAGGACCCCCCAAAATCAAAATATCCGTTTGAAACTCCCAAAGTTGCGTTCAGATAGAATGGGGAATTCCATTTTGGAGAAAATAGACTGAATGGTTTAGGCGTTGGCGTTGACTACAACCGGAGAGACGATTTGCCGTCAATCGGTTTTTCGGTATCAAGGACCCACAAAACATGGATTCTTGCCACACCATTTTTCTATATGCTACATTAAATAGCATACTCTTCCCACTTAAAGTCGTGGTAACTAGGTATATTCTAGGTATTGTCGGATCCCCTGGGTTCCATAGACTTCCCTACGGGACCAAGAAGTTCATTTTCTGCATTTACTACCCGCAATGCTAAATTGCTCCATCGTAATTTACAAATTGTATGTAAATCTTAATAGAGCATCTGAGAGCAATTAACGAGATAGTCAGTAAATCTCCCCGAGACATGATCCCCAACGTCTTGAGGGCACTGACTGCTGATCATGGCATAGCCCCAGAGGTTCCAACCTCCACAGGCAGGATTTTCGTGTTGGGCACTCCATGAAGTTGGGCTGCCAGGGGAATGACTGGTTGGTACTTTACCACTTTTTTCTCCCCTGCTTTTAGAAGGTTAGACCAATCCTCGTGGCGGACAGTCACATCGACCACATGGACCCCCTCCCGGCTTTTTATTACCAGGCCAGGTTTGAGTCTAACCCCTTCGGCAACGGAGAAAGTGACTTCCGTGGACACCACAGTGTCTGATTTTCGGAGCATCTTCCCCTCGATAAAGTTCTTTATCTCGTCATGACGCTTTATTCTAGCTGGTTTTGTAAAAATGCACTGACCGATGATGTGATTCATAGTTTCTACCGCTGTATTGCACTTCCTGCAGTATACATCCTCTCTGGACCTTCCTCTACTAAGAGTAGTTTTATTGGCAGGGGTATTTGATCTCAATTGGAGAGCAGTGATAAAATGATCAGGTTTCAGAAGATTATAGTCTTTCAAAAAGGCATTTCCAATCGGATCGTTTATATGCGCCTTAACCGCTCTCCCTTGGAATCTCAGCTTCTCCCAGGCGGCTACCTCGTCATCGGTGCATTTCTTCTTATTAGATCTTAAATCTTGTTTGGTATAGGGCCAGTTGAGTCTCAATGATTTGGCGATCTTAAATATCCGTTGGTAGAAACTCGGACAGGAGCTCAGCCATCAGCAAATGGGATCTGCAGATTTCTCTAGTCGTAACCCTAGGTTCAGCGCTACCCTAGGAACGTGTTGGGCGAGCCGCAGCAATCCCAGTCCTCCATCTCTCTTGGACAGGTAAAATAAGCCATCTGCAGTACTCATATGCAGGTGTAGGAACTGTTTGACTGCCACTCTGATTTGACAGTCCGCTTCCCTGAGCATCGACATAGATGGCATCGATAAAACTAATTGGTAGAGGTAATGTGGCATTATGTAGGTGTGAAGTAATGCCAATTTCTGAGTGGGCTTTAAATGCGCCTTCTGTAGCCTCGTCACTGCTTCCATCAAATTCGATATGGATGCTTTGCATGGGAAGCCGTTCCAGATAGAGTAGTTCACCCTTAAGTAGGTTATGGTATGATCATCATTGACCAGAGGAATTCTCTCCCCCAACCTTTCCAGACAAGGGTCTTCAATGAACCAGGATCGTTCAAAGGTTGTAATTTGGAATGATGAGCACTTCGCGACTGACAATGTCATTCCGAGGGCCCCAAGATATTCCACCACAATATCAACCAATTCTTGAGCTCGTGGGGCATCTTTTGCTAACAGCACCAGATCATCAGCAAATGCTAATACGGATACACTCCTTTCCAATAGCGGATATCCCGACATATTATCCAATTTCTCAAGCAAGCACTCCATAATGAGGTTAAAAAGGAGTGGGGACAAGGGGTCCCCCTGTTTAACTCGTCTACGAATTGGCACCTCAATGCCTTTCGAGGGGTGCTGAATGACTGTGGAAACGTCGGTGTAAGAGTCCATTACCAAATTGGTAAAGGCGTCGGGGATCCCTTTCCTGGATAGAGCCCACCGAATCGCCGCGTGAGGAACAGTGTCAAATGCTTTAGATATGTCTAGCACAGCGCCGACACCACCCTCTACTTTGTTCATGTCACTGACTGCTTCGTGAAGAATTTGAACGTTGGCGAAACAGCCAGGTTCAGGAATAAACCCTTTTTGCCGTGGATTGAACGTCACCACGGATCGAATGCGTTTGTCCATAATGCCCCAAAAGATTCTGCACAGCAGGGAACTAATTGTGATTGGGCGATAGTTAGTGACAAACTTATTATCCTTACCCTCTTTTGGTATAAGGATGGTGAGATTTGCTTTCCACCCAGAAGGCACAAAACCAGTGTATAAAATTTGGGTGTACATTAGGGACAATATTTCAATTTTTGCTCCTGAGATATATTGCTAACTTTTATCTTATCTGGTCCTGGAGCTGTGGCATTTTTCATCCCAGCCAGCCGACTTTTAATTTCGGCAACTTGCACCGCGTATAGAATTGTGTCTGGGTCCATTTCAGGTGTCGAAAATTTATCATCCTCTCTTAATTCGGAAAGCCGAATTGGGGGCGTATTACCCCAAATGGATTTGTACAGGTCATTAACCTCATCCCTGTTAAGGGGCTGTTGGTCGACACTAGTACAGTCAATGCCCGTTCTAATGCGCTTTGCCAAAAGCGCTGGATCATTCTTGAAAAGATCCTGCGCTCTAGCATAAGAGTAGCGCTTCGTGGCGCGTTTGCCTCCATGCCTACGGGGCTTTTTAGGCCTGGTGGTGGTGGGTACAGAGGAGCCCCCCAAAATCTCTACCAACCTGGCATAGGTCTCGTTCAATTGGTCCTGGGATTGAATATTTCTTTTGAGTTCATTTCCCACCTCAAAGAGTTCTTGATCTACATTAGTTTGAGAAATACCCCATGTTCCTATCCATGTTGAAATGTTTTCCTTCCAGTTAGGTGTGGCATCTAGTGTGGCCCTCTTAAGACTAGTTTCAGTAGTTGCGTCCCCGGGCGTCATAGCAGCCGGGGACTCAATAAAAGTTTGGTCCCATCCTAACCGACCAGCGGTGTCGGAACGGGCCGTGTCAATAACACATAAAACAGAATCAAAGAGGACGGGCACACCCGAAAGCTTCTGATTCATCTCTGAAACTGTAGCGGCCTCCTCGTAAGGGAATCGCCCCCTATCTGCTTCTGGGGAGGTAATGTCTATTTTTGCAAGTTCCTCTGGGTCACTGTCTGTGGGCCGACTTTTTGGAAGGGAATCAACACGAGGCTGTTTGCTTATCTCTACCTGTAAAGACGTTTCGGACCCCTTTGGAAGAGTGTCAGAACAGGGGATCACCGACTTTCTTCTTGTCTTGAGGTTAGGCCTTCGATACAGGGGAGAAGAAGAAATCAGCATAGGAGTTTGGCTCACTGGAGTTTTCGGAGGGCTAATAACCCTGGGAGGCGATGCGATAACAGCAGCACTAGTAGAAGGTCTAACTGAATCATCGGACCTCCGACCATCAGATGGGGACAATGATGATTCAGCAATCACAGTAGCTACATCTCCAATGGCTGCTAAATATCTTCGATATGAAGTCTCTCTTCTTTTCTCACCCACCTGTCGGGCAGTCTTACCCAGCAGAGCAGCCAAATTCTCGTTCGACGCCTCTGGTTGCTTTTTCTCCAATGCAGCCATTTTCATAATATCATCCGAAGAGAAGATTTTCCCTGCTCTAGGCATAGCAGTCCTACCACTACGTTGTGCCTTGGCAGCTCGAGCTTTATTAGCTGCGTCTGGATGAGCATGGCGCAAATGTTGTGAGAGCCCTGATTTAGTTGCAAAGTTTGCGGAGCATAACTCACATATAAAATCTCCTTTAGATGTTTTCGGACCTGGACATTTAGGAAAATGACTCAAAGCGGAGAGCTTACCTTTGTAATTCTTGCTGCATTTGGAGCATGAAAAGATTAGGGGGACATCACTATGGATAGTATCGTGATGCCGAACCATGTTATTCAGATCAGTGGCCATATAGCCTCCACCCCCTTTCTGGGCACAATATGCGCAGCGACTCGCCTCGAAGGGAATCCTAATCGAGAACCGTTCCAAGCTAGGGTCGTCTTAAATGGCGGCCTGTTGTTCACGGGGCGCGCCACCATGCGCTCCCGCGTCCGAGGCTTCGTCCAAAGTGTCCGCTGCCAGTCGCTCCGAGGAGCACGATGGGGTCGTGGGCTGCAGATCCCCAACCCCCTTCCCCCGTGACGTGGGGTCCCCGAGATGTTTTTTCTGTTAGGGATTTCCTTCCCTTCGCTAGATGCTCCCTTTTTAAGGCGCCGGAGACTCGCCTTTCGCCCATCCCTCTTGGCTGCACCTCGAGTGTCCCCGAGATGCATTACCAGGGGCATCGCGAGGAGGTGAGAGAGTGGACTTGTCGGCCACGCAACGGCAAACCCATTACAGGCGGCTATTACGGCCATACGGTTGCGATCCCATTACAGGAGGGCTTCTCGGCACTTACTGGTGTAGGTTAACTAGCATTGCCTACACTACCAAGACCCTGGGCGACTTCAGACCCCCAGAGACCGTGATAAAGGGAGTAATTTACTATATAGCAGCAGGATTTATCCACTTTTTCGTTACCAGGGTCCGGCAATAAGTTTTACGGTGCACGATTACGTAACTTTATCTTCTTAGGAAGATTGAAAAGAGGGGAAAGTAAAATAAATGTTCACAATTCGAAATTCCATTAATAACATTTTCATTAAACCGAATTTAAAAATAAATATTTCCTGTGTCTATTGTTTTTGTAATATTGATCTCTGCATTGACTGATACTGATCCAGCATTGACATTAATGGTACGCACGTAGAAAACTCAAGAACCAGCAGAGAATCTTTGATGCTCACTCTTCGAATTCTTCACATGCGGCAATTTCAAATTAGTATAACACAAAATATGTTTATTGCTAAAAAGATAACAATAAAGTAAATAAAAACTATTTTCAAAATTAATCAAATATATTTTCGGATATAATTTCAGGAATATTGGTAGATTTGCGAAAAATTGTAAAATTAGCAAACTGTGTAAAGTACGTAATACAGTACAAAATATCTAACGAAAAATTTAGGTATTTTGTTAAGATTGCAACAATTCGCCGAGATTACAAATTTCAGAACAGTACATAGAAAGACAAAACATATGTAATTACATTAGAATCCGAACTCTAGCCATGCGATCGTGGGGCAGTTCTGCAAAAGAGAATTTTGACGTTACTGAAAATCTTCGGTTTTCTACATTTGACTATAGAAGTCTATTTATACAATATCAATGTGTGACATTGCGTTGGGTTCTGGAGGCATCTCGCCAGCGCGCTATTTTAGCACTTTTTCAAATTTGTCCGAAAGTATGAAACAGCAATGGCGTGCATTCCAGGTAAGCTAGGTATGCTGCGCTTACCCTTGAGAAAAGACAGTAAAATGTAATTATTATATTTTGAATTCATCACTTACGCCATAGAGAACTAAACTTCGTTTTTAAAATTCTGTCAAGTAAGGGTACACTGGCTCGCGGCCCTTCATTGAGCATACACCGCTGTTGCTGACAAAGAAAGCGGTTGAAAGAGACGGAGGTAGTAGGCGCCGCAACCTGGCCCGAACTGAGCATGACGTTGTTTTCCATCTAAATACATTAGGCAGTTCGCGCATGCGCTGTTGACTTTCTGTAAGCTCCATTTGGTTGTATGGAGCACGCTGGTAAGCGCCGACACCCGGACCCACTGCCACCAGTGGGGCGTCACGTAAATGGGAGGTTTCGTCGCGCTACGAGAGGTCCTAGTAGTTTCAGTGACGTACTCTAGATGGCTGCACCAGCACCATTTTTTTTTGTCATGTTATATCTGACGTGACTCGGGGACTATCTGCGAACATTGGCGAAGGAGCGAATATTTCCGAATGATTAACGATGCTTCGAAAATGCAGCCAATTGCAGCCAATACTCGTATCTCTTCCATTGCACCCTTTGAATTCGAGACGGGCCCTGAAGACATTTGGGTGCTCTGTATTGAGCTTGCAGATGTGTTCGCATGCGTACGAACCGACACACTGGTATAAGCGCTGCCTGTCACAAAATGCCACGGTCTTTGCTTGTGGATTTATTTGACCTGCATGTTATTCATACCGTGCATATCATTTCTGAATGTCCGTTATTTTTGTGTGCACTGTATTTTTGTGCTACATAACGGTAAGATACTGTGCTATGGCAGAAAATGATTCATAATTGAGGATATTAAAAAAGTTCAGTTGTACTTTTGTGGAGAAAGTCAATTATTCTTATAGGGAGGCCTGTTCCAGAACATGTCTTCAGGTGTTTGTGCAAAGAAAAGGGAAGGGAGCATTTCCGCTTCTTTAACACCTCAAAATATGAAAACACCAGTTGGTTAATAAGAAACTAGAAACTAATAAATTATTTTGCTGGGCCTTGATCAATGTTTTCCCATGTTTGAAATATGAAGAATCAAGAACGCTATAACAATTTGCACAGTCTCTCAAAAACAATCGCAAGAATGATCGATAACAGAGTCATTTATGTCCACTTATTCAGCTGGCGAGTTTTTGAAGTGTCAGCATTGAAAGTTAAATTGATCTATCATATGTAACGCATCATAATTACACAAAACGAATAGAGTCATATGAAAATGCCTGATTGCCGCGACAATTATCTTTTGAATGCAGGAATTGCCTTTCCTAAGGCATTGTAAAAATGAGTTGGTTAACAAAGGCTACGTTGATCGAACTTCTAAATTTGTTGAGTAAGTATGTGACGACATTACAACAATACTTAAAATTTGCCAAAACATTTAAAGGCACTTCTAAAATAATTCAAAATGATTTCATTTTTGCAATTAGTAATTTCTTGAGTAAATCGATTAAAGAAAACATTTCCATGGTCCAGAATGTTGCAATTGTCTTAAATGAAATATAAATAGAGATAATACAGATAAAATAAAGTCTCTGATCAGATGCTATGTCGTGGGAGAGAGGGCTGTTAGAAGGACGAGTCGTGAGTGTTGCCAAATAAGCACGAATAATAGTCTCTCTCTTACGGGATGTTCATTACGGTCTGAAAAATAACTTGAGTATTTACGTGTGAAGCGTTCAAAAGCCAGAGGTTGATAATTGACTTTTGGTTTACTGAAAATTGTGGGAGTGTATGGGGAGGACTAGCGTTATTCCAGAAGACGCAATAATAATAATAATAATAATAATAATAATAATAATAATAATAATAATAATAATAATAATAATAATAATAATAATAATAATAGAAATTACTTTTTTGACATAATGATTTAATTTAAAACGTAGATAACTGAATATATTTTCGTTCTGTGTTCCAAAACAGGGTCCAAATCGCACTCTTGCTATTTACAGAGCTTACTCAGTCAAATAGGTCACCGCACGCCCCTGGAAAACAGTTTCCAAAAATAAGCTTCGGCTATTTTACTTGTGAAACAGCTTCACCGGGTGAATTCTATCAAGGAGACAAACGCAGTTTTGAGATCAAAACTCAAGTCGTGGGATAAAAGAGCTCGTGCGTATTCTCTGCTCATTCTTTCCGCTAGTGGAATGATAACAGAAGATCTTAAAAGTAAAATATATCTAAAATAAGATGTGAAGAGATGGAATATTAGTGATATTTATTCTATTAGTTGAATTTTCTTGTTGAAATCACTTTCCAAATCGGAATCGATATTTTGCTTACTGCCTCAAACAATTTTATGCTGGTTTACAAAGGGTGATGGAAATATGTGAAGAAGATTAATAGTTTTATACTACTTTTACAGATGATACGAGACTGTTTGCCTCTGTTACAGCATCACTTTTTTTGGGGGGGGGAAATATATATAGATGCAAAAGGACGAAAGTATGAACTGACTGCCCGGCTTGCCTGCTTGAAAGTTTGGCCTCCTCACACACCACAGGCAGATGGAGCTGTCAGTGCCGCCCCGTAGAGGGAAGGCCCACAACGGGCGATTGACGTGCCGGTGTGGAAGGGGGAGGGGGTGTTTTTCCAAATTTCACTTTACGACGCTCCTATTCATCCGATTTGCATGATTGACATGGCGTTGGATTCAGGAAGCGCGTCGTCATCACGCTATAAGCCCATATTTTTTAATTTCATCCTTTAAATACGAAAGCAATTTTTAAAAAAGTTTGAAATATTTTTTGAAAAGAAGGCTTCGTAGTGTAAATCGTATTTTAATAATGCGTCTAATGCCGCTTACAGATCGAAAATCGGACCATTTGCTCAGACGTTATCGGTCAAGTAAATTCTCAGTAATAGTGCTGCGATCTATTGAGTTTTCCTACAAGTATTTTTCGGTACATTTAGCTTAAAATTTTTTTAACGAAAGTGCTACATGTACTCTGTGAGATGAAATAAATATCATATTGCTCTATTCTTTTGTTATTTTCAAAAATGACAATTTTTTTGTATTTGTCTCTCACGTCGATAATATTTGCATTAGCGGCGATTTGTTCACATTATTATATTTATGAGTAAATGTGCTTTAAATGATGTCAGATAAAGTTTCAAAAAAACTTTCTCTTTCTGTGAAAACAATCTCAAAATTCCGCATTTTTTGAAACGCTCAAATGCATTTTTTCTCAAAACCGGCACCTAATTTTTTCTTCAAACTCTTTGTACGGATAGTGCTAATTGCACTGTTTAATTTGACGAAAAGTCCATTTTGATGCATTGTTTTGTTTTTTCAAAAATTACACAAATGTAACTTCTTCATATCACGCCTTTCAAATGAATATTTACATCGATTTGTATACATTATTGCATTTGAGTGGAAGAACTATAAATGATTTCCAATGAAGTTTTTCCTGAAGATTTCTGTGAAAAAGTTTCAAATTCGCAATTACAGTAACGCTCAAACACAATTTTCTTAAAAATGGCTCCAAAGTTTTTCACAAAAAAGTCCTTATAGGACGAGAGTCTTCGAAATTTCTTTAATTTTCTTAAAATATTATTTCTTCTAGTTTCTTCTTAGTTCTTCTAGTGTCTTCTCGTTAGTTCTTCTATAGTTCTATCATTAGGAAACAGAAAATAGAGAAAATTTTGAAAAATATTAACTTTGGGCTGGAAAAATTGGCAGCCGGCAAGAGGATAGGGCAAGACTGTTTGTTTGTTTGTTTGTTTATTTATTTATTTATTTACGTCAAAAGGTTAAAAACTGTGTATAACGTGCTATGGGGAGAAGTGAATATTGTGCAAGTTTTCAAAATTCTGTGATTCCTACTCTAAGCCATATACTACTTGAAGTTTGAATTAAAAAAACGCTCCGATGAAATAAAATCTATTTTCAAGGATAAATCAACAATAAATTTTGGGCTCTTATTCAGCGTGTCCATCGTCAAGGAATAATAGTTCCTGCCGCAACAACGTGGAAACTATAATATGAATAACTATATTTCCCAATGAATTCTAGAAGACGTGCACAGATAATGAAGTTACATTTATGTCCAGAAGCAAAACAAGGGGCCATCTCAGCATTTGCTCAATGGATCGGGGAAACTGGACGAAAAACCTGATCGAGATGGGGGTCATTGACCCGGAGGCTGCAGTACAATACTTGTTACAGGTTGTTTACATTTATACAGTCCAAATGGTAAATAATGCATTAAATATCACTGTTAAAATTAGTGTTACTTTACTCGTGATTCTCAGTATAGTCTCTAATTGTGTAGAAACAGTTATGCAGCAGGAACGATTTCGCTTGGAATTTAAACTTTTCTATCGAATTTAGTCGTTTAATGTCATCTGGCAAAGTGTGGTAAAATAATGTTCATGTATCGTGGCCTTAAAGTAAAAAGGTTCTATCTAACATTTTTTCCAAAAATGACTTTTTGTGATGTTTGTAATGGTAGCGATGAAATTTACATTACCTTTAAGTTACATCGATATACGAAACTTAGTTTCTGACCTACAGATAAGGTAGAAAGGTTCTATCTACAAAACGTATGTACATACACGTTCGTGAGAAAAGGTTCTATCAGCTTCACCACGCAATTCAATCTGTTTACCTGAGTAAAGTTAGTTCAACTTCAACGACGACTCGAAGATAGGCTGAGGATGGTTCACGTTGCCGTGAATAATGCACAAGATGAAGTTTTACTGCGTTTAATGATGGCGTAAACACCTCGTTCAGAAAGAATACATAGTATGAGCTCCTGGGAGCTCGCTCTTACAGTATTTATACAAAATGGGTATTCATACATCTACGGCATGAGCCAAGGAGCAGAGGGGGAGGAGGAGTAAAGGTTGGGGATGACCAGAGGTCGGGGAAGACTAAAGGTCGGGGTGGGCAAGGGGCAGGGGGATGGGGCAAGGTTCTGGGGCCTCCGCTGGCTCATGCAGCAAACAGATAATTGTCCGTTTGCGGTTGAATCTCGTCCGGCGGACTTTCCCCTGGCGGACGTGATTCCGAAGAGTGTGTACATAACTCATGTATGTGGACACTATCTCGTTGGTTTCCCTGCTTACACGATTCCCGCAGGAAGTGTCGAGGTTTTATAAGATCTTTTGAGAAGCAGATTTAATTGCAATGCTGAGTGAAAGTGAAATTGAAGATGTTGTATTTGAGTATTCTAGTTCTGAATACGATCCTAGTGCGACAAGCAGTTCTGAAAGAGACGAGACACCAAGAACACGTGTGAAAGCAAAACATAATGCTGTAAGAAGGTAAACATATTTATATAAATATCGAACTATTTATTCTTTATCAGGTCTAATTAGCAACCAGCCATAATTTATAATAGTTCGCGAAAATTGTACCTGTGGGAATTCCTTACGATGCGGGAATGAATGCTTTGTTAACTTCGAATTTATTTTATAGGTTACGCGACATCAACTACTTGCACTCCGCTTCATATGTTGATATAATGTTATAAAATTGGTTGCGTCTACTTACTTATTCCTACTTACAACCTGGATTATTAAATTTTAGATTTATTCGATAAATAAATGTGATGTTAACCCTTCGTTAGGAGCGCATCGATCTAGTAGACTCAATCCGTTTTAAGGAGTCAATATCTCGTTGAGTTGTGGATGTAAGTTTTCGCAATTGTTTTGTTTCGTGCAACGTAAGTTTTCGCAGACATTCTGTGATGAACGATTTTGCATCCGGATCAAAGTTACCAAAAGATAAGTTGGGGGGCGATAGGCCACATAGCTCCTCTTTCCTTGCCGACACATGCAATTCTTAGAAAGACTTACAACCGAGCGCTTCACTCTCTCTTCAGCATCCGTGCGTGCTTTCTGTATTTGTATATGTTAGAATAACGTATTATTCCCCTTACTAAACTATTAACAAGTAAACGTTTTGATCTGTAAAGGGCAGATGATGCAGGAAAGATAAGAAAACTTTTTTCTAAGTATGATGATCGAAATGAATATTGTTAAGAAAATTCATTTTATTTTTTGTTGTATTGAGATATGGACCATGAAGTAGGCTAGAAAAATATCATAACATTTTGGAGGAGTAATATTGTTTCACAGGTGTACAAATATGATAAAATACTACCAATGGTGATTTTCTTTCATCTTCAAAATATTGCTGCAACAAATGGGAGAGTATGTTATTTAGGAAACGACGAGCAATTTATTTAGCATTGACGAGAGTACCTACACAAAGAACTTGAATCAAAACTTGTTACTGCAGAATGTGCAAAGATCTAATATTACTTATCTTCCAGGAGAAATGCAATAAATGCTGCAAGAAGTAAAATTCCCACTAAACCACAAAAGTAAAAGGAGAAATAGGTGCTGGCCCTCTATAAAAAACAAAAAGGTCGCACAAAATATGTTTGCAAAAACTGTGATACTTTCTTAAATTTACGCAAACGTGCAAAACGTTATTTATAAACGACTTAGTGTAAACAACGCTACTAGTTTTAATGAATAAATCAGGATAATAATAACTTCTTGTTTAGGAATGATATAATATATACTGAAATTCACGTCCCATTAAATTCCTTTCTAATACTTTCTCAGCGAAAATATATCGAAACTTTTCTCAAATAGATCCTTAGAATGTTTTATAAACAACAAATATAGCATCGGGCTACTAGACCCAGTTCATGTTTTCCCAACCAAACATGTATATTGCGCAATTTCGACCAAAATCTACACGTTCTCTATTCCCCTCCCTTATTTCAAACCTCTTACCTCCTCCTTTGAACCTATTCCCGTTTCTCCCATTCCTACTACCAATTCATCTACACCTGTACTACATTTTCACCTGTATACACCAGCCTCATTTTCCTCACAATCTGTCACTGCCGGGACACGTTACAAACTTCGACCACAAACTCGAGGTAAAAATGGAGTAAATATATAGCACCTACAGTCAGGTTCAGCAGAAAAACATTCGTGTAGGTACTTGCAAAAGACAAAACATATTGCACCATAATGTCCAATCCCTTTCAAATAAAACTGAGTTTATCGAGGCAGCTCTACAGAGCGATTTAAATCGAATGGATGTTCTTTGCTTTGCAGAACATTGGTTATCTCCTAATGAACTTAGCATTTTCCAAATTCCAAACTTTTACCTCTCAGGCTTTTATTGCAGAGAGAGAGAGAATCGCATAAAGATCCTACGTATGTCTTCGTTTCTTGTATTTACGTGAGAAATAATATTGATTCTATCTCCTTGACGGAATTAAATATGTATTCCGTTGAAAATGTTTTCGAAATTTCCGTTGTACATCTTACTTCGCTAAAAGTGATATTACTTTGCGTCTACAGACCTCCAACAAAGAGAGTTTCAGGTTATATTTTGTTCTTAGATAAACTGGAGATAACACTTAACAGAGTCAGCAATCGCTCTTTTGAACCCATTGTTGTATGTGGAGATTTTAACATTGATTTTCTGGTCGAATCTTACGAAAATGAACAGTTTCCCAATTTAATTAATTCCTTCAATTTAGATATTACAATTAATGTACCTACACGAATCACACTAAATTCGATGAAGGCAATCGATCAAATTAATTAACAAAACTACTACTCGATATGAAGTTGAAACAAAAGATTTAGGATACAGTGACCACGATGCACAAATTCTTATCATTATAAGAAATGCGTATACTGACACAATAAATATTAGACGTATGACTAGATTGTTTACTAAAAGTAAAATAAAAGTATTCATTGATTACTTGATGCAATAGTCAGGGGAGGCGGTTTATAATACTGTTGATACAAACGATAAATATAATTCTTTTTTTTTTCAACGCTTTCATTTCATTTTAACACTTGCTTTCTTTTTCAAAAAATAAAATTAAATATTTCACGGAAAAACAATTATTGGATTACACAATGGATTAAAACATCATGTAAAAACAAGCGAATCCTTTCTTACACTTCTAAACGTCCTAGCGTATCTCAAGAATTCTTCCTCTACTTTAAAAAATACAAATCATTGTTAAGAAAAGTCATAAGACAGGCTGAAATCATGAAACACGATCAGGATATGTTGAACTCAACAAAACTCAAGCAATGTGGAATATAATAACAAATACGACCAAATCAACTAGAAACCTTGTGGAGAAAGTTGTTTTAAAATATAACGATATAAATGTGAACGATCCGACAACAGTAGCTCGTCTCTTTAACCAATACTTTTCGATCCGTTAACGCACATATTTAATGCATCCTTATGCACCGGAACGTTTCCAGATATTTTCAAAACTGCTAAAAATTAGCCGTGTATTAATGTGTGTGAAAGCTTTCAAAAGGTTGGCTTTGAGAGTGTGGAGATTAAAAAGAGTACAACGAGCAGTAGCTATTTCACGAATGCGTTTTAATGTACGTGATAAAAAAATACCAAAAAAAAAACTCAGATATGAGCAACAAGCACCTAGCTTTATATTTTAAGTGTAAGATTGATGTGTATTCGATAAATAAAAAGTAAATTTCAATACAAAAATGCGAAGGCATGCTACCCACAAAATCTTTTGAAGCTAACACGAAATTTGGCGATGTGGCTACGTAGATCTTCGTCCACTTATGCTGCAACTGTTTAATACAACCAGTAGATTATACTTTACCGTAATTAGATAAAAGATATTATGAAAGTGAACTGAAAGTTTCTCTTTAAAATAGAGAAGAAGATTTGAAGCACAAATTCAAAAGTATTCGATACACCGTCCTCTTAACGTTCAAAACAACGGAATCGTCACTAGTCACAGAAATACAATAAATATTTCAGTAGTTAAATTAGCACAGTGATATAATATCGAAAATAAATGGAACTGTTTATAGGTTTTAACATTTATCACCAACTTGTGAATATGAAGTTCGTTAAGGTTCCAGTATCCGTTTACAAATTGTAATCTGTTGGTTCGTAGCAAAAAACAAGTCGAAATTATAATTTCAGCTAAGCTGCAACAAGTAATTAAAGTCCTTAAACACACCAAATATAGTACAATCGCTAAAAAATAATAGATATATCACGAAAAGTCAAGGGGACAACCAGCTGCGTCAGTCTCGTAAGATGGCATCAATCAATCAGCTGTCAACTTGTAAAGCTAACCCAGATCAAAGAAATTAGGAAACTAACTAGTACGAGAAAGTCTGTGCCATTCCGTAGCACAACTAGTTTCTATAGCTGATCTGTAGGTAAAAAAATAAAAATAAATTTAATAATTTCCCCATCTTTACATCACATTGATTTTAAATACACTTTGAAAATGGCTGCAACAGTTTTGTGCATTTATTTTAGTATTTATTATAAATTTGTAATGAAAATAGTTCTGTTGTCAAAAAAATGAAACTTTTTTGTTATAATAATGGAACCAACATTATAATTAAAACAACAAATTTCACGTTTATAATAACAGAAAGGTGAAATTATTATAATAACATAGAGTATAACAGAATATATTCAGTTGAGATAACAGGTTCAATTTGTTCTCAGTGTACACTTGGAATCAAACAAATATGTATTAGTTACATTATATCTTACAATATAATGAAAAAGCTCAAAATACGCAATATAATCAACCGTTTTACACAACCTTACTAGTATGTTTTCACCTTCTCCCTTTTTCAAAAATTGTAAACGTCCAGTTTTTGGTCTCTGAGATACTGCATTTTCACGCTAGAACTGCCGGATCACAGAAAAGTTAATCAACCGGTGCCTTTTTCGAATCCGTACGTTTCGCAGTTCATAGACTTTATAGTAAGGAAAGAAAGCCCATTCCAGTATGTACAGTAGATTAGAAAACAATAATGAATCTCGAAAAATATATTCTTTAAACAGGTTTATTCGTAGTGTAAACAAAGTGCAACAAAGGTTAAATTCCAGAGTAATAATGTGTAAAATATGTCAGAGATACGGTCATTAACAAGCAAATTGGGGCTATCATTCTAGGTACGTAAAATACGTGGGAAACCATTATTCGGAATGCAAAGAGTCTAAAAAGTCGCACCACAGTGTGCTAACACAGGAGGGTGAGGGGTTAGCTTACTGGCCTCTGAACCCCCAGTGCGCGGGTTCGATCCCAGCTGAGGAATCCGGGTTTTCGAAGGGCGGAAAATCCATAGTAACCATGTCACTCTTGTGGCATGTAAAAGAACACTGGCAGGATGCCCGGCAAAATTAAATCCCTCCGACATCATCCCACCCTAACGAGATCCATCTTTCTCCCAACCAGACATCTCGGATATAGTTAACTGAGCCCGCCATCTGGCGGAGAAAGTGAGAGTCAAATTCCAGGCGCAGACGGGACTGCCAAACGGGGTGCGCCTGCTTAGATAAAAGTCCCCAGGCACGCGTCGGGGGTAGGCTTCGAAGGAAGCCTGGGTCGAAACTCGGGCGCGGAACACTGCCTACGGGCAGTCTCCCCGCAAAAATAACCCGTACGATAATAATAAGTGTGCTAACTCTCTTGAATTTCACGCAGCTAATTATAGAGGTTGTAGCTATTATAAAAAATATATTCAGACATTTATTAAAACTTCCCGAAAAGCAAATGACAATAAATCGAACAGCCAATGAACTTTACAATCCACAATTTCTCCAGAACCGCCACCACAATCCAGTAAACATTTCCCACCCTTCTTTGCACGGCAGCCAAGTTCAAACAGCCAAACAATATTTACTGCCCAACTTTTTTTTTAATTTATTAATTTGTTGCGTCTACACCTTGACGCAACGCGTCTCCAAGCCCCTTAAGGGGCGTTGAGCGCTTTGCACTTCTCGGAGTAATCATCCATTAACGTGCTACTTTTAATATTAGTCAAGTCTCGTCACGTCGCAGTCAGTCAGTGTCTTTTATCCCTTCGGCCAGGGGCTCGGCGGCGTTGGATCCCGCGGTTCCTGGCCGGTCACCCAACCACGATCCCGCGGGTCTCAAATGCGCATAACCTTCGTGACTTCACGGAGCGTAGTAAACGCATTCGGCTAGCGCCGCCGGCGACTTACTAACTGGTCAAATATTATATCAACAATAATTTCCCAAGTTGTATCTGCAATCGTCCCACAAATCCAAAGTATGGTAGAGGAAATAGTTACATCAGTATTAAATAATGGCAACTATTCTAGGGGTAAATAAGATATTAAACTGGAACGCCAACGGTCTAAAAAGACAGGAAATTAGTTTCTGATATTTCCTGAAACATCACGGTATTAATATTACCTGTATCACGGAAACCCATTTAATTAGGGTGAAAGATTCAATATTCCGGGTTTCACCACGTATCATAATGACAGAGAAACGTCACATATAAGTCAGGCGGTGTAGCTATATTTATATCGAAGAGCGTTAAACACGCGCAAGTTCCGACACCTACGTCAAGAAACCTGGAATCTGTCGGAGTGCGAATTGAAAGTAATGGCAAAACTTTAACAATTATAACAGGATATAAACCCCCTTTCTGGAAAACTCATACAGACGTATATTCAGTGATAACAATCCGACACTATTACTAGGTGACTTCAGTAGTAAAAATATAGCGCGGGGTTGTAACTCGACATCTAGGCATGGACAGAAGCTATCAGATTTTGCAACTGCATATAAAAT
The DNA here is from genome assembly GCA_011170035.1 of Teleogryllus occipitalis. Taxonomy (NCBI): domain Eukaryota; kingdom Metazoa; phylum Arthropoda; class Insecta; order Orthoptera; family Gryllidae; genus Teleogryllus; species Teleogryllus occipitalis. The sequence continues at coordinate 517,507 of BLKR01000043.1, read as the reverse complement.
CAACATATTAGCTCCAAATGAACCAACAAGATATGCGTCCAACCCAAACATCATTACAGATGTCTTAGATATTGTTCTCACTAAAAATGTTAATTTTTCCATTCCTCAAAAAGGTTTACCAGAACTCGACTTTGATCAATGCCCGATACCCATATCCTTATTGGCACTAATAAATAGAATCCAGCTCAATCAGGTAGTAAGAGGAATCGTAAATTGAAATAAGTATTCTAATGTGATCATTTTACTTATATCCAAAAAGGATCAGTAATACCCGCGATATCGACGATGAAGTTGATAAATTCTCCAAAGCAACTATTTATGACTTATGCTTATGACAAATCAATAAAAAAATTGAAAGTCTTTTTTGTTGAAATAAACACATTCAATGCCTAGCGGTTGATTAAGGCAATGAAATAAAAAAAATATCCCAGAGCTATTGTAAATAAAGTTTTGAAAGATGCTCATTACTTATAACATTATAAAGTAGTCCAAATAAACCTTGTTTTTATAATAACTTTCATCTGTCTGTATAAGTTTGACTATTACACGTGTAGTATTGTTGATAATATTAAAGACATACTGTGCAGTTTGTTGTGCACAGGCAATGTTCAGATACGCTTTGCACTGGTAATTTTTTCCCGGAACCAATTGTGGGCAAACTTATCTAAATAACTTTTGACTTCGGTTGCAAGGAACTCGTCGTACAAAAGATACTGAAGCGTAATCAGCGAGAGGTGCATGTCTCTTAGAAATGTGGTTGTGAATGTAATCAGCTAATAACATCACTTTACATGAAATTTAAAATGTAAATATTGAAGTACAATAATATAATTTTTAATAAAGAAATTATCTTTATACAGAAAAAAACATTAACCTTCTTGGTATAAAACTTAGCACCCGATTGCATATTTTATTTGTCGTGACCGGCCGCACGCATTTGAAGGAGCCGCCGCCGAGTGACGTCAGCGGGGCGTTACCGCCCCTGGCGGGAGAAGGCGACCGGTGCGAGCCGGCTGATTAGTGATTGAATCCTGGCGAGTGACTTGGTGAGATAAGAGTGGAGATCAGCTACGACGACCTGTGCAACGAAAGTGGAACTCTCTTGTGGATATTTGACAACTCGGCTGATTTTGGGACTTCTTCTGGACAACGATAACACGGCTTCGCTTTTGGTACATTTTTCTGGTGATACGGAACTTAGGCAATTATACCTGGTCCTGAATAAAAATTGTTTTATGAATTCTTGCCTTTTGATTGGATACTACAATTTGCATATTGCAAGAATGTTAACTGGTAATGTGTTGTAATTTGCAGCATTTGTCCTGAAAACGTGGAAAATCAACTAAAGTGAAGTAAAATACTTGAGTTTAAACAATAACAAAAACATGTAAATGGAAACCTGTAGTAACATATTGCATATTGAATTATACAATTGAATTAATCTTTATACCAGTCATAATAACTCAAATGTATCTTGGTTTCTTGTTAGAATCAAAGGAAATTATTCTAAATTTTAATTTTAAGGAAATTACGAGTTAAGTAAAAATATTAAATTATAACATGAATGTAACAATATTTTTTCTCTGAGTCAATATATATGTTTTGCTGTTCTTTTTCATTGAAATCCACAGGCAATTTTGAAAATTGGGACTCAAGAATCTTCATAGTGTGGTCAATGTGAAAATACCAGGCATTTTAATATCCTAGGCCATACTACACAGTTTTTTTCAGTTTTCCTTTCTATCACTTCCATTATCAGATTATGACCACTCGAGTGTTTGGAGAAGGTAGCCCTAATGTTTTTTATGGGTTATCCCGGAAAGAATATATGTACTATTGTTAATATGTATAATATATTAAATTTAGCCACAATTAAAGAAACGTGTTTGCTTACCATTGAACATGATTGTGTTTTACTATTAATTTAATGCGTAAACTCTTTACAGGCTGGCAATACATTAATGAAGACACGAAAAGTGTTTGTTTACCATTGATCATGGTTGCATTTGGTAATGTGAAGAGTTGACAATCGATGAGATGCATAAAGTAAAAAATTCCAAATGAAATAATGCTATTTTCTTCGTACATTGTCGCTTACTTCACGAAATCCGCACACTGACCACTGACTAATGTTCTTACTGCAATCTTCTAAAAGGGCGCGAATTTACCGCTATTATACGCGCACGTTTTCTTGACCTCCGGAATACCTACCCCCACTCCTTCGCCAACATTGGTTGAAATAACAATAAATGATTGCAACGAGCGTTGTTTGACAAAATCTGATAACCAGAAATGTTTGTTTCCGTGTAATAGATTCTATTTTGCACCGGAAAACGAACTAGAAATTCGATATAAAATTATTTTTGTCAAAATAACCAAACTTCCCACTCCTCTCACATCTAGCGAAGCAAGGCTGAAGAAAGAGTGCGCGGATAATTCCAACGAAACCTTCCTTGTGTCCTCATTATTCAAAAATTAATTCAAAACGAAATAAAAATTCACTTTTATCATAACATTCACCACTGTCACTTCAAATAAAACATACGTGATCCCGGATCTTGTAGCGTGTCTCACATATGCACTACTTCATGAACTGCAAGTTACGTGATGTACATAAAGATATTAACTTGTGTTTGAAATGAATGTGTAAAGAACTTGTATACCATGCAGGGTATTTTAACAGCCCTTAAATGTACGAATGTATAGTGAAATGTGTGGGACGTTGAAATGTATATTGAGTGCCAGGCAAGTGCCGCAACACAGAATAAATGGATTTGTGTAGGGTGTACATGAGATGTGGACTATTGTACAGTATGGACATGAGTAGTGCACCAAGTGAAAAATACGTAGTGCACAGCTGCTTTACAGACTACCACAACACGGATTTTCGCCAGGGCCGCTCAAACTGGGAACTGTGATTAGTAGATTTAGTGATCGCGCATTGTTTATAGACAAGGTTGGACAATATTTAAATCATTACATTGAAATACGTATTTTTTGTATTTGAATTTTTATTTTTGAGTTTTTGGCATGTATTTTGGAGATATATTCATATACATAAAGTAGATCTATTTAAAGAAGAAATATTTAAATGATTGTAAACATAAATGAAAAAAGGTAACGGATAGTTTGCTGTTGTTTGATTTTGCTAGTGAATGGCGGTTATTGAAACAGAAAAGCTTCCTTTCAGCTTTTGAATTTGAATTATATTTATTTGTAAATGATAAATCTAAATCATTAAATGAGCCGTAGAATTATCCGACAATAAAAAAACAAGTTTTATTCGTTATAACACAAGTTTCTGTTCATCAGTTTCTGTTCACAAATTTTCTGAAATCAGTCATTTGAATGACTGATTTCCTTTTCGGGTTTTATACAGCCGCCAACTATGCGTTTATTGTGTGATGATTTCTTTGAGAAAGTAGTCGTTTTAAGGAAATTCCATTTATTTGGGTTAGACCTATTTCTGATATCGTTTTATAATTGAATACATTTATATGTTATAGTTACTTATTGTTCAGAAATTCGTATAATTGTCAATATGCAATAGATTGATTTATTGCGTTTTGAGTATTTCAAGTATATTAAATGTATGTTTCCATCGAATCAAAAACTGCTTTTGGAATACGTATTTAAAAACTTATTTACAAAGATTTTGGGCGAAGTATTTAATTAGTACTAAATTTAAAGTATTTCACCCAACCCTGTTTATAGAGCCGGTCAAATCGCCTTCTATTAACGATTGTTCTCCTGTGCTGTCTATGAGACGCACAGAGCGAGCATGCTCGTCATCCGCTTTAATGTATGGTTGATAAGCCAGCCAATCAGAAAACTTGGGGTGAGCATTCACAACGTTGTCTCTTTGCGAACTACTGCCCCACTGTCCCAGTGGCATACCGGATTTGGAAATCCCGGCCCCCCTCCCCCACAGCCACTTTAGCCTAGCCCTTCGCGGTGGTTAGCGGTGAAAGAACGACCGCCCGATGCATAGAGGTACTCACGGAGCAACAACCTGCTCCATGGTTTCACAATGGGGAGACTGAATCAGGCTCGCAGAGATAATTCACCGTGAAATATAAAGATGGAGTCTCACAATTATTATAAATCTTGGAAACTCAGACATCGAAGTGAAAATTTGATGATTATATAGTATGAGTAAATTATACAGTACGAGTACAAATAGTTTTATTCTATTGTTACAGATGATACGAGACCGTTCGCCTCTGTTACAGCATCCATAGTTCGACATGTGGGGAAAAATATATGGAGATGTAAAGGGGGACAAAACCATAGGGTTGGGCAGTATTTAAATACTTGTACTTGAAATACGTATTTCAAATACATTTTACATTTGAAAAGTTATATTTTTGAGTTTTTTGGACATGTATTTTAGAGATATGTTCAAATACATCGAATAGACGTATTTAGAAAAAGAAATACTTTAAATGCAGATGAAGATAACGATGCTAGTTTCTTTTTGTTTGTGCTAGTTTATGAACCTCATTGAAACAAAAATAAAATCCCCTTTCGAGTGTTGAATTTTATTTCTCTTCATTTTTAAATATATGTCTAAATTATTAAAAATGCTGCACAATTTTACGACAGTAAAAAATGCGTTTATTTGCTTATAACAGTAGTTCATGTTCATCCGCGCCTTTGTTGTTGGTGACCGTTTGCCTTTGCGGGTTCGCTAACTAGGGGTTTATTGTCCGATGATTTGTTTAAAAAACTTGTCGTTTTTAAAGGGCATTCCGTTTATTTGAGTTAGATATATATTTTTGATGTCATTTATATTTGAAATTATTTTTGAAAGAATAAGTTAAAATTACATTCAAAGATTTTAGTTATTGTTGAGAAATTTATGACTCATTTAGTAATTTAATATAATTAACAATTACAATATATTTCAACATAAAAAGTTATAATGCGAAAGTATTGTCTTTACTGTATTTTGAGTATTTGAAGTATTTTAAATACGTATGTATTCAGCAATTTAAAAACTAATGTGTTTTGATTACGGGTTTCAATACTTATTTACAAAGTATTTTGGCGAAGTATTCAAATACTAAATTTACAGTATTTTCCCAACACTGCGAAAGCATAAACTGACTGCCCGGCTTGCCTTTCCTGAAAGTTCGGCCTTCTCCCGCGCCGCAGGCCGCCGGGCCACGCCGTACCGTCGGGTCAAGAGAGGGCCCACAACGGGCGGGATACGCAACGGCATGGAACGGGGAAGTGGGGCAGGAGTTTTCCAAAGTTTTCTTTTAAGATGTTCCTATTCATCCGATTTGCATGATTGACATGGCGTTGGATTCAGGAAGCACGTAGTCATTGCGCTATAAGCTCACATTTTTTAATTTCATCCCGGAACTATGAGAGAAATTAAAAATATTTTTTTAGAATTCTTTCTTGGAACAATGGCTTTTGTAGCGTACATTATATTTTAAAAAGACGTCCAATGTCGTTTATAGATCGAAAACTGAACCATTTGTTCAGACGTTAGTGGTCAAATAAATTTTGATTATTTTGGTGCTGCCACGTGGTGGCGACAAATTGAACTAGTGTCGATACATTTAGCCTTTAAAAACACATAAGGAGCCTTTTTAAGAAAATCTTGTTTTTGTTATTACTTTCTCGTATACATACGTATATACGGAGTAATGCACCTAGTATAGAGAAAGTTATGTAATGATGCGGAAAATCGATTTCGAGAGTTAAACGGAAATACACGTTTTGGGGTCCCCTGATACCAAAAAAGTTGTTTTTTTCGAAACGTCCGTCCCTCCGTCTGCCGTCCGTCCGTGTCAGGTTTCAATTTAATATACACTCTAAATGGGCAGTGTCCACAAAATCCCAGATGCTGTTCATTTATGGTACAAAATTTGTGTGGTGTATAGCTGGTAGTACAATTTGAAATGAAACATGTCCAGAGTTCACGAATGGGAGCGAACTTGTCATCTCGATTTCTACGTGTTTTGTCGTCAAAACGCAAGCAATTTAACAAAAACTTAAATCGAGGTTCGCTCATGATACACCGGTAAACATGTGGACTTGTTTTTATCGAACATCTCTTTAACAGACAAATGACCATCCTTGCGGGAACCAGAGATGTATAACAGACCAATTAGAGCCCAAATCTCAGAAGAATCCTTGCCGTGGCATCTGTGTACTTCTCTCTTTGCCGTACTATTTCTTGATTAGTGTATTTGGAAATTTCTGGGATTATATTATCAGTGAATAAAATTTTCCAGCTCTCAAGCTCTGATAAAACACTTGTTGCAGCTCCCTTTTCCCCAGGTAATCATAGAACAATATTTCTTTGAGGTGTTCGTGTCCGTCGGGGTTCACTCGAACTCCAAGTAAATCCATTTTTTCCCAGAAATCAGACGTTAAGGCAGGTGCATCGTCGATATCTGAAAGTTCGCTCTCCGAAGTGACCCTACTGTATTTACTTTGAATTGAAGCATTATTTTCACAGTCAGTAAAATCACTTTCAAAATCATCGCTTTCACTTTCACTAATTCACCAATCAATCTGCTCATCAAATTTCGAATCATTTACCTTAATATTTATCCTTGACATCGCAGAAAACACAACGTAATCAGCATACAGGGGTTACTAGCCACGCCGAGCACAATATATTCACGAGCCTCAATGTAAAACTGAAACGAAGTAAATGGCAGTTTAACGTACTTCCCATTATTAGAGAATACATAGCTTTTCAAGTTTGACAACTTCGTATCTTAAAAGGTGTACGTTGTTGAAAAGTGAGATGGGGTTACGCGTAACCTCTGTATGCATTCTAGGGATATACAAAGCTTCCGCAAGTAATCTTTTATGATAATTATTTTCTGTTTCAAGAATATGAATATTTTCCCAATCCATTGCATGGTTATCATCGATTCTATTTCGGTATTATTTTTATCAATTTTATTATTGTTAATTCGATATTGTCTTTGTGCTCTTTTATTTGTTGTTTTGGTGGTACCTATATATGTGGAATTACATCCCGTTGCTTTGCAGTTAATTTTGTAAATAACATTGTGTCTTAGTTCCAAGGCTGTGTGCTCTTTACTTTATGGGATGAATCGACTTAGTTTATTACAAATTTTGAATACCGCCAATTGTATTCAATTGTGTTTTGATCTTGCTGTTTATAGTAATGTAAAAAGGTATCATTACGTAGGGTTTACTTTCAGAGGAACCTTGTACTGTATGTGTTGTGGAATCCAAATTTCATTTAAGTTTATTAATCCTTTTAAAAATATATTTGTGAATGAAATCTGTAGATGAGTTATATCTTAAAATGTAGATAATTTCTAAATTGTTGGCATGATGTTTATTATCTGCCAAAAGCATTGCCCTATCCACCAGGTTATAAATAATAGCACTTTTTTGAGATTCTGGATGGGAAGAATAAAAGTTTAGCTCTTTACAAGTACTAGTAGCTTCATGAGACCAGTTAAATGAAAACTTTTCATCAGTTCTTATGATGGTTAGATCAAAAAAAAAATAAACTCTTATTCAACTTAGTTCCATGCGTAAACTTGATAGGTTTTTATAACTATTGTCTAATAGATCAGGTATATTATCTTGGGCAGTGATACAAAAGATGTCATCGACATGTCTGAAATACTTTAAAGGGAGGTTGATTAATTTATATTTAATTTATTCCTAATGTATTTTCAAATGCATTCCAAATTCCTGATTTTTTGTTATTATGAAAATGTTGACATTAAATTTAAAGACAATTAAAATTTAAAATTTCTTTATATTTCCATTTCCTCAAATCGTAGGTTTGCAGAAATTTTAAAATTAAACTGTCTAAATTTAATTGGATCATTTTCATAACAATAATAACTTTTAGACAGTTACAACTAACAATCAAATTATCTAATTTATTAAATTTTCACTCAATTTCAAACATTTGTCATTTCCATTCAATGGATAATTTATTCATTTCTTTGATATTTTGTTGATTGTGGTCATGTGTTGATATTATATTTATAAAATCATTATGATACAAATATTTCTACTTCAGTAAAGAATAGTTTTTATTTCACTACATTGTGTGTTTGAAAATTAAAATTATTTTGATTCTTGCATTTCATTTCATCATTATTCTATAAATCTCTAATAGCATTTTTGCTAGTTTTATATTAAAAAATAACAATCTACTATTTCATTTATTCCTCAGTTTTAAGATTTTATTAATTCTGAACATTCAAATGTTTTTAAATTTATAAATAATTTATTTAATTAAATTAATTATATTTAATTTTATAATTAATAATAGAAATACAATTTCATACGTAAATTATAAATTAAATTATTTTACCGTATGCATGTTGCGATTTATAAGTCTCAAAACAACATTAATAAATCAATTTAGCAAATCTGAATTTTTGAAGGTCACTACGTACTACATTTAAACAAGCCACGTGGGCACTTTCGCGTTTCATTTCGATGAGGTTGGCAGTGCCGAAACTCCGCCATGTGGAATTTTTAAGGTGTTTCTTACGTGGAAATATATCGTGGGTTTAGCGAAGCCCAATGCTTTCTTTTTCTCTAGCAGGATATCATGATCGACCGAAACAAACGCTTTACTGAAATCTAAGAGAATAAGTGTTGTTAATTTAACGTTATCAATGGCGATTCTGGCCTCTTCAATTAACCTTAAAACACAGTTCCTGTACATCTGCCGAATTTAACTTATGTGTATGCTGGCGTCACCTCAAGCCAGCTCATACCTGTTTTCGCCCCGAAAATACGTGGCAATTACTTCCAAATTGTGGCATTTAATTGACAATTAATTAGCAATAATTCATTTGACATACTTTGTTGGGGTGTGCTGACTTGTTGCTTGTCCAGCTTGACGCACCTGTCATTGAGGGGAAGCCGTCGCCTGCGTCGCGACCCACTGCATTGACGCCCGGAGTGCCGCGTCTGCGAGCTTCGTACAACCATCGCGTACGCTGAAGTGTAAGTACCCGTGCCAACAGGACGTTACAAGAAATAAAAGTCACCAAAAGCTCGTCGTTAATAACATTTATTTTTTCCGCTAAATAAACGATAGAATATGAAAGATAAAGAATCTGAAAAAGGAAAATAAATGCGAATCGTTAATTGCAATGAAAGACAAACTAGAGGTGCTACAGAATAACACAGACTTTCTCGTAGCATTTTTTTCCTATTTCCTTGCTGTGGACATTCATTAAGGTTTCCTCTCGGGCGAGCTGCCATCTCAACATTTTCTCAACTTTTTCTTTTCTAATAGTACACCGGAAATATAACTTCAAGAATATTAAAGAAGAGTAAAACCTCGTCCAAAATAGAAATTTTCCTTGAAAAATTTGAAGTAGTTTTTAAGAAAATGGCGATTAAGCATCACAGTAAATGCGAAATTTGAAGCTCTTATTCACAGGAATCTATCCAGTTTTAGAAAATTTTCATTTGAAGCCATTTGAATCACATCCACTCAGAATTGTAATAATACATAAAAATCGATGGAAATGTGAATATTAACGGTGTGAGAGGTATTTCAAAAAACTACATTTGTATAATTTTTGGAAAAAAAATACACAAATATGAACGTTACGTCATATTAGAAAGTGCAATTCGCACAAATGCAATAATATATACAAATCGATGAAAATGTAAATATTAACGGCGTGAGGCATATTTTAAAAAAATTAGTCAGATAATTTTTGAAAAAAAAGGATACACCAAATTGAAATTTACATCGTTAAATTAAATAGTAAAATTACCACTATCCGTTGGAAAAGTTCAAGGAAAACAATTTGGAGACATTTTTGAGAAAATGGCGTTTGAGTGTTTCTGAAAATGCAAAAGTTTGAGATCTTTTTAACAGAAAACTTTTGAATTTTAGAGAAACTTTATATGACATTATTTAAAGCACATATACTCATAAGTACAATAACGTAAAGACACGTACAATAACGTAAAGAAATCGCCTTTAATGTAAATATTACCGACGTGGGTGACAAGTAAAAAAAATTAATTTTTGAAAAACTAAAGAATAGAGAAAAATTGCGTTTATGTCATCGTACATACTACCCTAACCTTTAACACTAACCCTAACAAAAATTTTAAAAAAATATTGGAAGCGAATTTGAGAAAATCTTGTTTTTATAATTTTTTAAAATTGCAAATATTGCAAGCACTTTTGCACGAAAACTACTAAAATTTTGCAAACAACGTACATGAGCTTTATGATGGAATTATTTATGGACAGGAAATTTCATTTAAAGAAAAAATCTGTCTCTAATTTTGTAGCTGTAGGAAGACGCCGAAAAAAATTATTATTTTGCAATTTTCGAAAATTCAGAGTTAACCGTGCAAATCGGACGTATGCCACCTTTATAAATGTATTTTACTCTATTCGTATAATAAATTTAAAGAAAAAAATTGTAGCCGTTTTTGAGAAAATTTTGAAAATGTCCGGGGGGCTTCATGTAAAGTATCCCCAAATTTTAAAGACTTTTTTGAGAATTTTAAAGCTTCAACTAGTGCCAGATGCCCAGGAGTTTCTTCAATTTGGAAAAGTTCGTACTCATGGTTTAGACGCAGGTAGTGTTCACAGACGGACAGACAGACAGTCAAACATACGGACAGACGGATGACGGACAGACAGACAGACAGACAGACGGACAGACAGACGGACAGACAGACGGACAGACAGACAGACGGACAGACAGACGGACAGACAGACGGACAGACAGACGGACAGACAGACGGACAGACGAACAGACAGACGGACAGACAGAAGGACAGACAGACGGACAGACAGACGGACAGGCAGACGGACAGACAGACGGACAGACAGACGGACAGGCAGACGGACAGACAGACGGACAGACAGACGGACAGACAGTCGGACAGACAGTCGGACAGACAGTCGGACAGACAGACGGACAGATAGACGGACAGACAGGCATACGGACAGATGGATGACGGACGTTTAAAAAAACACTTTTTCGGTATCAGGGGACCCCAAAACGTGTATTTCCGTCGAAATCTTGAAATCGACTTTCCCTTTGATTAACTTTCTCTATACAACGCATATTTCTCCGTATATACGTACGTATACGAGAAAGTAAAAACTAGTCAATGACTTTGTGTATTATTCATTTTCAATACGATTTGATACGTTGCTACTATATTAACTTCTTTTATCAACCTTCCAAGTAGAGTAATTATTTTTTCCAAAATTGATGTTGTTTTCATAAAAGATTTAATTATTTGTGTCTTCTTAAGTGGAGACAAAAAGCTAAAAATGTTCTCTTTAATTAAGGAATCCTTTCAGGGTATGTGACATTTACGTCACGATAGTCTTTGCGCTACTATTTTGCTCAGAAAGCTGAAATAGAAAGGCTAAGTTCAATTATGAACTTATTAGTATTCTGAAAAACATGATACGGGAATAATTTTAGACTAGTTCATATTGTAGTTTTAAGTTTAGTATTCAAGTTTTTTGTGCGATTGTACTTCAACAGAACAATCCTCTAAAGCACAATGCCGATTTTTTCTACTTTACATAAAGTCAAGGGAATCATATCTAATTCACTTTGAAATTTTATTGCTCCTTGTTGCTTGGGAGACTACTCTAACCTCTGATTTTAAGGGAGTTTTGTAATGTGTTAGGTAGATCTGCATGATTTTCTCACTGAAAACTGGTTTCGTTACAATATTACCAGCACCAGCAAGTGTTGCAAGCGTTGTTGACCGCGACGTCGTGCCTCCAATTACATAATACCCAAAAGCATTCTCTACTTCGAATATATACCCTACGAAGACTGATATCCCAACCATACGATCCGTATCGCCCGTACTTTTCTTGATAAGACTTGGTTGAGGTATATTTATAATTTTCTTTTCATACCGACAGTATCTGTTAAATGGTTTTATTTCCATCACTCCTTACCCCGTAGAAGTTGCTATAATTATATTGTTGTTGAACCACTTGCGTAGAAAGATGGCTTCATTGTTTTGTACTGCTTTAAATAATTGTCAATTTCTTTAATTTCTTTTACATATTAGAGAAAAATCTTGTGGTATTCTGTTTGGGCGAATCGTATCTGTTTCATTTAACACTTTCTTTAGGTTTGTTTTATTACCTGTTTCGTTACACCTTTCTTTTAGGTTCCTCAGGAAGTTGAAACCGGTAAACAAATAGTCTGCAATGTGATAAGAGTAATCCTCCTTTTTACCAGGCGAATTGTCTAGGAATATTATAAGCGCAACACTTGTTTTCATTTCATCATGTTTTTTATTTCTACCAGCTTGAATTTTCACCTGATAAACTTCGTAATACCTTCCGCGTCATCCGCTCTGTTTTCGTCAGTCATTTCGGCTCCTTCAGGAGGAGTAATGAAGATGCCTAGTACTCCCAAATCATTTTCTTCTTTCTCACCCTGACTTGCATTCAACATTTGTAAAACGTCTTCGATAGTAAGAACGTCTTTAAAATGTATATCAACTTTATAAATTATAAAAGAACTTTTCAATCACAAATAATTTTTTAATTAATAAAAGCTTTTCTAAGTAAAATTTAGTTTGGTTACGCGACTATAAGAGAAAGTAGTGCAAAGGACTAGCGTAACGTATACGTCATGCATCTAAATACAGGGCTTGAAAATTGAGAAAGAGTATTTCAGAATAAACGAATCAATATTTGTACTTATAATTCTACTTACTAAATTTCAGGGTGCAATGGACGGCGTAATTAATTTTCAAACGAGGTTGATGGTAACAAAACTCCCTTATGAATGATGTACAACAGACGAACTGATTCTCGGAAACTCATTGAAACCAGACACACTTCGTGACGGTCAAAAATTGCCTGCATGAGGAGTTGGAGCTGACAATTTCAAACTTGTTTACTGTGACTTTTCGTTACGCTCGTCCTTGGAGGGTTAATATCACGTACAGTTAATGTTTACATTTCCAAATTGTATATAATTCCTAATTCTTAAGAGTGTTCCTTGGTAAATGTAAGTCTTCTAGTAATAGATGAATGCAAACACCAATGGCATTGGTAATTAAGTCTGCGCCAGCTGGTAGCTAGTGCAATTTTTTTTTCCGAGGGCTTTTATCTAGCCAACAGCCGGTTATCCTTTTCGTCCCGATGGGACGCATATTCGACCATACACGAGACCAACACACTTTCGGCCTCCTATGATCTGGGGTCAGCAGAACGCGAGGCCCTCCACGACAACACATACAAAGTCAAGGGACAAACAACCACGCCAAAGGCGGGACTCGAACCCACGACCCTTCGAACCGAAGCGCTGAGTCGGTACTCACTCTTAGCCACTTCGGCCATCCAGGTCGGCGTAATTTTTATTAGAAGATTAAAATATGCTATAGAAGACTGCATTCTAAAGGAAGCCTCAGGTAAACCAAGAAATAGAGAAATTATATTAAAAGGTATTAATTTTGATACCAATTAATTTTCGTCTGTCACTTTTTCGTTGAGAACAATTCCTGAACGTGGATGAGTTGAGAATTACGTTCATTCATGGGTATTTGTGTTTTTTGTCGAAAACTAACACTGAAGAATATACGAATTCTTTTTTATACTAATGTTTATTTTGATTCAACTTTACTCACTAAACTTGTGATCGTAAATTTGTGTGTTAAACCTATAAATCATATTGCTAGACAGGGCATGCTGCGGGGAATTAGTAATAACCAACTCGACGGGCCCGACGGCGAATTGGCAGTGAGAACGCTAAACGCCGGAGGTCACACTCATGCTGAATTTGGAAGATGTTTTTGGACAAAGGCACTTTTATGCTTCTTAAATAACTCTTGAAACTAGCTGCACGTGTACTGAATATTAATAAAATGCACTGCTTGCTTCAAATTCACACAACCTCCATTCAGTTAGTTCGTCAGTTGAAATATTTTTTTATGATGCTAAATGCATTAAAACTGGGACCGATGCAAGTGTTTGAAATAACTTTATAAGATTTCGAGCCGCTTCTTAAATAACTCTTGAAACTAGCTGCACGTGTACTGAATAATCATAAAATGCACAGCTTGCTTCAAATTCACACAACCTCCATTCAGTTAGTTCGTCAGTTGAAATATTTTTTTATGATGCTAAATGCATTAAAACTGGGACCGATGCAAGTGTTTGAAATAACTTTATAAGATTTCGAGCCGCTTTCTGACTGCAAAAAGTCTGCTTTAATCGTGATTAAAACCTAGATCTAAGAAACCGAATAATTCTTTCATCATGAAATAATTATTCATTTTATTTTCACATATATTTTACTAATTTTCACATATTTAACATATTAAAACTCGTATTCGCCGCCATTTTGAAATTGATGCCGCTGAAATAACGCTAAAGCGGATTGGTCAGCATGATCCCGCAGGGTGGGGCATGAGTAGGCAAACTGTGGTAAACATTGGCTTATATTGGACAGACTGAACAATACCTTAAAAACACGTTGTACCAGCATAAGTATGATCTAAAGAAAGACTCCCCCTCTTGTGCACTTGCTCAACGTACCAAATCCACTGGCCATTCATTTAAATTTCATGAAACTCAGATTTTGGACAAAGAAAATAATTATAAAAAAAGATCCATCAAAGAAATAATACACATCAACAAGCACAATACTGTTAACAAAAAAAAACAAATACAGAGAGTTTCAGTAAAATCTATGTCAATCTTATCAACAAACATGATAATACCCACAAATCCAATTCTAAATAACTTTATTGGATATTATTATTACACAACTCAATAAAAATTTGTTCCAATGCCAGTCTGTCACCAATAACTTTCCATTGTCATTTTGCCTTCATAATTTAACCACGAATGGGCACCTCTGCTCATACCGATGTTTATGTTGCAAAAATGAAACAAAAAATTATTATTTTTTGGATATTTCCCAGTCTATAATTATTTATGTTTTGTGCCTTACCTCACAACATATGTTAAGGATAATAGATAATAATCTGAAATTGCCTTATGCTGTATTATTATTGACTACTCCCATGTTAATAATTAGGTATAATATTGTATATATCAGTGTAATTGTTAATATTATTAGATTAAGGTGAATTGTAACTCATTTGTTTCCACCAGATTAATCATTTTATATTAGTTTGTTTGCTGTAATATTACTTACATAGAATACATTAGAAAAATTGTAATTTTGTGTTTGTATTATAATTTTCACATCTCTATATTTTATATTATTGAAATTGTTCATATTGTCATAAGTGTTTTCAGTTTTACACAATATTAATGAATTCTGATTAATCTGTTATTTGTAAATTGGTTCATTTTAAAAAAGGTTATATATACAATTAATTAATTATTGTTTTTGTAAAATTAGAGTGTTAGCCTTTTCATATCTATATGATTGTATTGTTTTAAGTTTTCTAAGGTTGTAAATTGTATGTGTATTCATATCCGGTTCCTTGTTTTGGTGTTGTCACAATATAAAGAAATACTAACAATAATAATAATAATAATAATAATAATAATAATAATAATAATAATAATAATAATAATAATAATAATATGATAATATGATAATTATCTTACTAGTATAAGAAAGTAGAAATAAACAAATGTGTAATCTATATATCACTTCAATGTAAAAATTGCTTTGAAGTATCCAAAATAGCACATTTTCTATTTTTAATTAATTGTAAACTCGTACCGGAAGCTAGCGTGTACCTCACTCAGGCATGATGTATATTCTCGTCTCGCCACCCAACATCTTGCTAGTATCAGTCATGCTGTGTGTTGGTGTGGTGAGGGTGATGTTGTGTCCCTCATTTCTTGTGAGGTGCCGGAGATGGAGGATGGTGCAGTGAATGGTGTTGAGTTGTTCACGATGTTGGAAGGTATGTAATGTTTATGTAATATATATAAAGGAAATTGTAAATAATTTTTGAAACTTAGCTAGAAAATTGTCTCATACGTGTGTTTTTTGGTAATATTATTCATAAACAGTGTTGTTTTCATTTTCTTTCATATTAGCCCTGATGATGAAAATAAAAGTTTCCGAAACGTTGGCAAACAACTAGTTGTAAAATTCTTCTGACCAAGCCCCGTTAACCTGCCTGCAAATATTTCATTTATGGTCGTTAAGAACTCTTCATAAGAAGATATTTTTGAGCGAATTTCAAAACTGAATTATTTGCTGTTAGGAACTTGAATTCTAAAAGTATACGAATGAATATTTGTGAAACAACAGAGTAATCTGTAAGCATCACTTTATCATTGATTTTGATTTCCGCTACCATTGTTCCTTCTGCCAATAGATTATTGTTACCTAAAGTACGGACGGTCTGAATGCTTGGTATGTTTAACCCTTATTCTCAGGAGAAATCTGCCGAAAGTATATTTAACGCACTTCCGTTCTCTAGGATTAACGGGCCAGGCTTTTGTTTTAGATCGCTCGCCTCAACGGGAAACTCTTGCATTATAAATTTGGAGATATTTTACTCTAGGTACTCTAAAAACCAAGCTGTGTTACTATGTAGTACTACCATGCGCAAGTGAGACATCAATTAAACTTCAAAACAGAGGAAATATATTCAGGTTTTGAGGTATGGGAAGGTCTTATATATTTCGATCATTTTCTGTATATCCAATCTTTTCCGCTGATTTGTATTACCTTTTTTAAACCTTACCTTACTTAAACATTCACAAGTTGCTCCGATTGCATAATTGTTATCTACATCGACAGCCGTTAAAATAGGATTGTAACGTATTTATGGATCAGGCTTGTTATAAGAGAACGCTAGAGTTTCCACACTAAGATTGCGCATGACGACTGTTTTGATTTGTTTTGTAAACATCCCATAAGCGTTGAGAGACAATCTATCGCTTATGGTTACCAAAGGTTTGATTATTTATTTACTTCCTTCAAAAACAATAAAAAATGTATGTGACGTATTGGGGAGAAGTACAATCTCTCCCATACATTAATATTTTACTTTAGGCAACAAACAAAAAGTTTAAACTCGTAGGCTAGTGTTTCTTTACTACTAAGACGCGCACAGCGATTTAAAAATAAATATTTAACGTACATTTAGATCTTATGTGATAAAATAATCAGATCATAATTTGAAATAGTCTCAAAAATGTGTTTTCACGTAATAACTAAATAATCTATAGTTTCTTTAGTAAATTAATTTTTTGAGGAATTGCAAAAAAAAAAAATTGGGAAACAAAGAGCAAACTGAGAATATTGTTTGTTCCATATGCAGTTTATGACGACTAGCTGAAGGTTTTGAAGAGATTTGGTTCTGCGCCCCGCTCCCGCGTGGGCTACGTGGCGTCCCTCCCCCAGCCTCAGCTGCCGCGGTGGCGCGCCCTCGTCACTCCAATCCAATTCTCGCCGAGTAAACAGCGGTGGCCATCGCGCTGATCAATCACTCTGCCAAAGAACCACTGGACAAAAAGCAACGCCTCACTCGGGCTCGCTTTCGTAAAAATTCGCGGACAACGACTGCCCGGAAACATCAGAGATAACCAGGGATTGCTTTTCAAATGGCGTTTGCCAATGAATGAAGGTAGCAGACCCCCAGCTTCATTTTTATGCCCACGAATTTATTATCGGGAGCAAAAGGCCGAGGTCTAGGCGAAGGATGTGATGTGCATCCCGGGCCATGTAAATGCCTTTCGGGTAGGTAGAAAGGTAAAGCGGCAGTGGATGTAAGACTGGAAGTTAGAAAATCGAAGAACGTCAGTATTGCAATGCCATCTCGTGTTCCATTCAACATGTTTACCCTCCCCCCCACGCCCACTCGTATATGACGCCAGAATTAATCACTGGGTAAGTGGCTCTTTATTTTAATATAATTCAAAAAAGAAAAACGAACGTTACCACGTGTCACATTTTACTCAACATGGCGCTTTCTTCACGCACTCAATCTCAATCTCAAGGGAATAGGAACCTGTTTTTTGGGGTGTGGGCGGAAAGCGAAAATAGAGGGGCAGGATCGGAAAGGTTATACGGGTGCGCTGGGGTGAAAGGCACTTTGCTAAGTCGCTAACGGCACGGCCACTTCTTGCCACAGGGGAAACTCGCATCCAGCTGTCGACTCTCACCAGCCTCCGTTGGCCGCGCCTCGCACGTCGGTACCACACTCTTCGTGCCTCGTCGCGTCGCGCTGCCACCCACCACATCCCGCCATGGCCCCGCCCCTAGACACCCGGCCCCTCCCGCAGGTCATCGGCCTTCAAGCTGCTTTGCAATTGCGTTTTCCTTTTATCCATACAGCAACGTGTATTTTTCACTTTCTCGCCTTACTACGTATTGTAACACTACAACAACCAACGCCGTCATTGTGACGTCTACAACATATTCAAGTAATATTATCTTTATTAAAATTAATAGTAAGTCATTGTGATTACTTAACTTTAAAAGTATTTATCATTTAAAGTATATGAGAAAATTTCGAAAATATTCATCCACTCGAAATTGTTATATTGATCGATTTATCTTAACCGTCAAATTGATTCCTTCCCAATAGCTGCTAAACTGTACGCTCCATGTGTCCACTTGTTTTGTTTATATCATCTTATCTCAGTTCCGAGAAATCATGGATACTCTCTTTGTTACAAACCATTGGTGTATATTTTATTTGAAGAGTCGATGCTAGAAGCTGGTAATGAAATGAAACGCTCTCGAGACTGTCTGTGACATCTTACGACGAAAGGCAACCCACGAGTGAGCAGCCAGAATTTTCGTAGTTGTTTTGATGTCAATTGCATACATTATTCAAACTACTTGAATCAGTCAACAAAAGGATAACTAAAGTACCTATTGTGTGTATTGATCTGTATAAATTCTCCCAATTCAGAAATAGCCCATTGAATACATGAGCCGACAAAATGACGGCGCGCGGGCATTCTCAGCAAATGCAAGGTCTGGGTGTTCTAGTGGTAATCATGCGGCGGAAATCGGCAATTTTTCGGGACACAGAAAAAGTTTTATTTTCGGGCTCTGGTAACTAAAACATGGATAAATGCCCATTTGTCCGTCCGTGGTCAATGGTAGCGTCAAAACTATTCAGACGATTTTCTCCAAAATAGATTTTCGTCAACCGATTTTCAGAAATTCGGGGCTCTGCGTGTTTGAAATACATGTTTAGATTTTGGGGTATACGTTACTTGAAGACTCAATTACATTTTCAATTTTCTCAAAAATGTCTCCGAATTTTTGGAGTAAAATTTGTCCTCGGATAGCGTAAAAGCCCACTTAAATAATGAATGACTAAGGTCTCATTTTCGTTAAAGTCCCTACTTTTCGAAAATTGCAAAATTCAATATTTTTGTGGTTGTTGAATATTGGAGACAGATTATGTTTTCTTCAAATCCTTTCTTCGAAGGCAGATCTTGAAATAACGTCATGTGAAATATTACAAAATATGAGAAGGTTGCGCAAAAATGTTGAAGAATGTTAAAAAAATGTGCAAGTCATATTCTCGGAGAACCCTTTTCCATTTTCGAAAATGGCAAAAATTAAAATCGCAAAATATTAAAGATACATACACAATATTTAAGATAGAAATTCTTTTGTTCAATGTAATCTATTATAGAAAACAAATCTTAAAAAAAGATTATGTTCAATATTTCGAAAAATAGACGCTTTCGCGTAATATCTGCTTGAACTTAATACAAATGATAAAAAGAAATTTTCTCAAAAATCGTTTCAATTTTTTCTTTAAATGGTTTTCACGTATAGAACAACGATCGTTTAAAAGAATTGTGTAGTTCTCAATTATATTGAACTCTCTGAAATTTTGAAAATTGCAAAAGCTTGAAATAATACGAGAGAGTATGTGATAAGAGAAAAGAATGAGATGTTGTGGAACCACTAGTTTAGAACAGATTTCATTTAAGAGAAAAATCAGTATCTAAAATATAAACATTTACAATGTCAATTTTTGACAATACTGCAAGTTGGCTGAAATTGGAATCAGTAGCCGCTTTTTAACGCCCTTTAATACATATGAGGTTTAACTTTTAAAAATATTGGAGCCGTTTAGGCGAAAATGTTGAAAATTTTCAGGCAGAAGTAATGTCTCCTCAAAAATCAAAATATTCGTTTCAAAAATCATAGAATCTCGAGTTCCCTCAAAATGATCGGGGAATATACCAACTTAAGTGTCTCAGGACATCAATTGATGTCACTACAAACCCTCTGAATAAAACTACTTCCTGACTTTAATTCCTGACGGTAGCAGAATTTTCGACACTAGTTAGATCCCTCGGACGAATTATGTAATTGTAGCGGCCGTCAGTTCTGATGGGTTGTTTCCTGTGGTTTCTGCAATCACATCAGGCGAAGGTCGAATCCTAGTGCGAATGCAGTACTCTAACAAACAGTCCACGGACTGCGCGTGATATTTCCTTCCCTTCCCTTACTTACACACACTTGCACTTACACGCATTTCACTGCCACAAATGCAGGGAGACCAGCCGGGAGCTTAGAGCTTGTCCTGGCTGGGGCGGTGCCCCGCTGGTGGGAGATAGTTGTTTGAGGAAACCCCGCTAGCCGACGTGTAGAACGGCGCCGGATCCCGCCATCGAGCGTGGGAGGATCACCGTCTCCTCCCGCGACAAAACATGCACTATACTTTTAGCAGTAACGTTTCTGGTAATCAATCAACAATGGAGAAATATGATTTTTGGAGAAAATCGTTTGAACTGTTTAAGCACTAGCGTTGACCACAGCCTGACGAACAACTGGATCGACGGACGGACAAATGGACAAATGGTCAGACCAACGGAAAAACAGTCGTCGGTCAGTCAGGAAACTTTGGTCGTCAATCAATTTTTCGGTATCAAGGACTCACAAAACATTGATTCCGATTACACAATGTGTTAGAGAATGTAATTTATTATATGTTATTTCAGTTTCTATGTATTTGGCCACAAGATTTTGACAGACTGCTTATATTCGAAAATCCTACTATTAATTTACATACATATATAAAGAGTTTGATCTAATATTTCGTAACGGAGAACTGCGTAACGGAGAAAAAAAATATGACATTGCTGAACAATATTATAAGAAAAGAATACAAAGAAAAAAGAAAAACATTACAAAGAAAAATATAGCACTTGATATAGTACAACATAGAGACTCATCAATTTAAAACAAATAAAACACCAAAATTAAACTAAAGTAATATAATATTTGCAACATAGAGTGAAAACGCACGTCTGGCATGGCAGTTACAACATGCTTAGAACCCAATGTAAACAATCGGCTGACCGTTGGGGGGTGTTTCAAGAAAAAGGGGAGCTTCAAATACGTTACATAAATGCAATATAGAAATTACAAACACTAAACGAGCTAACAATTACATACAAAGAAATATTTATATAATAAATAACGAATTATTTACAAACCCAGAAAATTCCAAATTTGGCAAGCAACCATACATAAATATTATTTGCTTGAAAAATTCCATAGGACAGTCATAAAGACACGTGAAAGTATTAGATTCCACCTGTGTATTGAGACAATCTGATGTTTTTATACGAAGAGTTTCCAGCACCAATCTAAAAAAAAAAAAAAAATTTCGTTCCGACTCTAATATTTTTACATCTGTAAAATCCATGGAATGTCCACTATCAAGCCGGTGTGTTGCAACTGAATTTTGTCTATCCGCGATTTCATTAATATTACGCATATGCTCAGACATACAAGTTTTCAGCTTCCTCTTAGTTTGCCCAATGTAAGATTTAGAACATTGTTACATAGTAGTTACATGCGCTTACTCATCCTCTTCCTAAATTAACAAATCTTCCTGAGTACAGACTTATTAGTATTCTACCTCCAATTTCTAAACTATGAATTGCGAACTTTCTAGACCGCAAAAATCCCTTCAGCGACAACATGATTTCCGATCTGGCAGAAGTACAGGAACTGTGCTTTTAAGCTTGATTGAAGAGGCCAGCTTCGCCATTGACAACGGTAAATTAACAGAAATTACGATTTCCCCCAAATCCCAGATAACAATATCCGGTTTGTTTGCCGCTATCGTGCGATCAGTTTGAATCTGTTGGTCGTACAATATTGTACACAGTCCAACATAGGTCACCGGTTTGGTGGGTGTTCGTACCACTTGGAGTTTGTGTTTGGAACTTTGCAAGCGTTACAGATCTGCCAGTGGAGGTAACTAGACAACCTATCGTGTCTTTTTAATGTCTTTGCTAGAGCTGAAACAATATGATCAATGGTTTCTACCTATTCCTGGCAGATGCAGCATTTATCATCTTGGAAACTTTTGAGAACCGCTTTATCCTCACAATGTCGTGTTCTCTACGCCTGATCATGGGCAGCAATTAAAACTGCTTCCGATTCTAGCTTCATTATTCCCCTTTTAAGCCACATAAATGATTGACTTTTATTGATCTGCACCTTGTGCATTCTTTTTAAATTTTGGCCATGGAGTGGTTTGTGTCTCCACGAATTCTTAAAATTTTTTCGTGCCTCAGATTTCATGTTAAGTAGTATCAGAAGTTCAGTGTCTGTGTTATTCTGCGTGTCTTGCAGTCTTCTTTTGCAATGCTTCTTGCTACACTTACAATGCTCCTGTTTCCCATTCTTCTGTCAGATTTAATAACCTGCCTCATTAGTGCTTGATGACTCTTGATGACTGACTACATACGTTCCCATCCCGACTATTGCATTGGGTCTGGAGGCTTAATTTGCCCGAGATTTCTTCCTCCTTCCTTACGTGACACATTAAGTCAATGTATATCAGCTCGAGAATGGGGGAATAATGCATTGTAAGCAGTTTTCTGGTTTTCCGATCCATGATTCAAATTACTTACTGAGACCACTTCATGAGTCCGAAACTGTATTCGGCTACAGACACTACCAAACTTCCAATTACAGATAATTTATTTCTGGAGTTCAGAGTGGACTGCAGGACAACTCTCACTCTTTTGTAATACTCACTGCGAATTCTCTTTTTCATTGTGTCGTTTGAGATGTTCTCAAATTCTTGTGAATATCAACTTCATTGTTCTTTGAAGTAGTGTTTCTGGCCCTCTTTCAATTGATTTTTGCACACATGTCAAGATCAAACAAAGAGCAACCAAGCTTTTGGAATGCTTTTCACCATTTCCTTGTGATTTGGGTCCTTTTGGTTTCATCAACTGCTTTTATGATCACGGTAAAGGCAGACCATGCTTCTTTTTGAGTTGGAATCATTCAACTGTTCAAATCTTTTTCGGATATTTAATATCCTGCCCAACAAAAACACCATCTTTCTTGGAAACTTGGAAACTTGGATCCCAAGTACTTAAAGCATTCGTAATATTGGGAAGTGGTTTAAAATTGCTTCACTATTCCTAAGATTATAAGAAGACGTGGTAATAAACCCTTCTCAGTGGGTACAAATGTTTTCCTGGGAAATATTCTTTTCACCCACAACTAGTCTTCTTCGTAGCCATTTTTTGCTTCCAGTAATTTTGACGGTCTCCACTGTCCCAGAAATATAGAAAACATGGTATTTGGTGCAAAACGTATATACTTTGAAAAGCCCAAACTTTATCTCGGTCACTAAGTTCTTATTTAAAATAAGCGAAATTAATTCTTTTAACAAAATTTGTATTATTCAACTGCTGTTTTTCACCATGAATTCTCCACACATGAGACAAATTGTCGGGCAAATTTACACACTTTCTTGCAGGGATAGCACTAATTTTGAACCGTATAGACAATAGCTGGATGATGACTGAAATAAAATAAAATATTGTGAAGGAATCAGAGAACAAGTTAATGCATACATGAACATGTGCAAGGAGGTCTTAGCAAGCACGCTCAACAATGCAGTGATCCCCATGAAGAACAATACATATGTGTTATTTCATGGTTTTTGGGAGCTTTGATAGTGCATATGTTCAGTCTTCTTCCCTAGTGTGATGAATTTGCAATTTAGCGACATCCAGCTGACCAAGTTATGCTTCGATTTTGAAAAAACTTCACGTTCAAGGAAGAAGCGGTGATCTGTTTCCATTCGGTGCATCCAAAAACGTAAGAATCAGATAAAATTATGAAAATAGCTTTTTGGTTGCAGTTTTTGGTATTATTATTATTATTATTATTATTATTATTATTATTATTATTATTATTATTTTAACAGCTTTCTAGTACACGTTTCAGGAGTCTCACAGATATTTCTATCAAAGCATGATTTCCTTAGTACAATACGTTTAACAATCATATATTTATTTTAAGAATTAATTAGTGAGTAAACAATTCTACAGATATAAATTTAAATACTTAAATTAATTTATAAATTAAGCAGTGAATAATTTTTTAACAAATAAATTTATTTTGAAACCTATAAATCTTCTGACTAAAGAACATGTGCTCAGGATCACAGCTTTCTGTAGATTGATGATAATGTTCGTCTCGATCCCCAGTTTATTCCAGAGTGCTTCAGGACGGTAGGTTTCACACCTGTTGCCGAGAGGACGATCAATACAATCTCCACGTCCAATACATGCCACTGTTCCTTTACAACTTGTCTAAGTTCTCTGTTCTTTTGAATTTTTGTTTGGTGTGTGACGTCGAGGTTGCTGATATCTACAACTGCTATGTCTACCAGACATTTTTTTCTTTCAGATGTATCCCAGAGTATCACATCCGCTCTGTTATGATGGATTGTTCTGTCAGGCAATACGCTTTGGTCCTAGTATAGCTTATAGATGCTGTTCTTACTGATATTTTGTGGATATTACTTGTAGTAGGGTGTATCAAATTCACCAGCAATTCCTTACAAGTTTGGCGTGGGTGATTCGTTCTACCATATCGTGCCTCTGTTTATAATCCGTTGGGATCAGCATAATGCAATCCGTAGTGCCAGTTCGTTTCTTGGCCTACACCGCAAGCCCGGCAAATATCAGAAGGCACTTCCGGGTCTTTTAATAATGTACTAGATTTAATTTCTTGTCGCAATTACCTGGTAATGAATTGCTACCAAGAATCTTAGTCTCGGGGTACAGATATCCTATTTTAAGCCACTTGTACGGCAAGAAGGCGTCGACATTTAATTTGGCTATTTCTGTAGTATATCTACTATGAAGTGCTTTTTGTTTCCATTGTTCTTTCTCATCGGCGCGTGTGGAATAATCGTCTAATATAATTGCTGTTTAAGGTTGAGGGGTGTATAGTTCTCGTCTACTTGCTGTATTTCTCTGAGTAACTGAGATGAGAAGGCGTGCTCATTGAAATAGTCTCTCATGTCCGTCATCAGTTTTGCATAGAGATTACCAATCGTTAAGATTCCCTCACCCCTATTTTGCTTGGTAGTGTTATTCTTGAACCGAGTAATTTGGACCCTGATAATCCACTCCAGTGAGTCTAAATCGTTTCCGGTCCATTTTATAATGCGCAATGAGTTAGTAATCACAGGAATGGTATAAATATTATTTGTTGTTATAAGAATACGAGAGTTGAGGGAGGTCTTCAGTATGGTATTTAATTTGTTAGTAAGTTCAGTCTTAACGTCTTTATATTACAGCCTTACAGCATTACGGTTCATTACAGCCTTGTTCTCTACTTCTCAGAGAGCCTTTGCAGCTGCCCTTTTGGGTCTTCGAGATGTTGTTGTTTTGTGTGTAATGTTGTTCGATGATCGTATGTAGACAGCCACTCATGATTTTGGTTTTAAGTATGTAACACCCGCACTTAAAATGTCTGGAGTTTCTTCCAGATTTTTCAAGTAATGATTCACAAGTGTCAAGATCTTTTCAAGGAGACATGTGAATTTCTTGAACCAGATGTTATGAAGCCTATAAGTGACAGGGCATTTCCATTTAGCCAGCTTACGAATAGTAGCCCGTAAGATATTCATAGAAATTTCACTGGTTTCCATGTGTCGGATAATATCAGTAGTATCCCATTTTGATCAGATTTTTCGTCCAGTTTCCCTGATCCATTGAGCAAATGCTGAGATGTTTTGCTTCTGGACATAAATGTAACTTCATTATCTGTGCACGTCTTCTAGAATTCATCGGGAAAAATAGTAATTCAAATTATCGTTTCCATGTTGTTGCGGCAGGAAGTATTATTCCTTGACGAAGGACATCATGGATAAGAGCCCAAAATTGATTGCTTATTTATCCTTGAAAATAGATTTTATTACATTAGAGCATTTTTTTAAGTTTCAAAATTTATGTGGTATATGACTCAGTGTAGGGATCACAGAATTTTGAAAATGTGCACAGAATTCACTTCTCCCCATAGCACGTCATACGCAGGTTCAACTGTTTTTTTTTGACGTAAAATAAATAAATAAATAAATTCGTAACATTTCTCATTCATGATGTGCTGTCTTGAAAGTGACCTTCTGTTGACCATATCCCCCCAGAATTCTTCTACAGCTGAGATCACTGGCAGCTGAGCGCTTTGAATTTCTCCTTTCAATCTGCTATAAATCACTTTTTGGTTTCTATTGAATGTTTGGTTATCATTTTTCTATCTAAACTCTCTTTATTATTATTGTTGTTATTATATTATTATTAATATTAATGTTATTATTATTATTATTATTATTATTATTATTATTATTATTATTATTATTATACTGCCGGGTGGCAGGGAGGGGAAGGCACTATGCCCCCTTCGGCTGCCACTCCCTTACGTAGTTTTTGATGATATTTCTGTTCATCTGATAAAAAGTAGCAGTATTTTCCCGGTTTTAGTTCTCATAATTAACCTAAGCTTTCAAAACGGTGTCTTTCGTGATAAACTTAAAATGAGCAAAGTAGTTCCAATTTTCATGAGAAATGATTCTATAAGGCTTTATAATATAAGACATATCAATTTGTTATCTGTGTTCTCAAAATTAATTAATTCAACTAATCTTTTTTCATCAATTTTTCAGCTTAATAAAGATTAATTGATTATTTGAATGATGGAATCATTTTTACCAAATTTTACCAAATTTCAATTTGGTTTTAGAGAAGAATTAGGAACAGAGGATGCTCTATTAGCTGTAACAGAGAAAATCTATTCTAATTTCAAGACGGGAAGCTAATCGACAGGATTATTAATTAATTTTAAAACAGTTTTATCTTGTATATCATGATAGCTGTCCAAATTTTAAAGATCTGGAGTCAGAGGTATTGCTCTTGTTGGGTTTGAAAGTTTCTTAAAAAACAGAGAACAAACCGTAAGAATTATCATTACAGTAGCCCCCTCGTTACACTTCGCAACCCGTCGCTGGGTCTCGGAGCTGCGTGCGCATCTTGTCCGCTGGGCCAGCGGCGGTCGGCGATCGGGGAGAAGGTTTCGCAGATAATGTACTGAATCCAGCAAGCTAGGGATATATGACGTTACTCCCCTTCCCTTGCTTCAAAGCGAGGCTGTGCCTGCCTCGTGATCGCAGTACTCCCCGCCAGAGAACAAATGAGACCAAAAAAGGCATCTCACATTTACTCGTAAGCCAGTGCTACATCAATTCATCATTATTTTAATAAATGGTATATTTTGTCAATATAAATTAACGTAGCTTTTGTCGAGAACTTCATAATTTATGTAATGATTATGGGGCATAGATGCCTCTCTCACTGTAAAGAGAGTGAACCAAAATGTTCCCTAGAGATTTTATTAAGTATTATGAGGAAGGTTGTTCTGACACACGTGATCATTCGTGATGCTTGAGGATATATTTCACACATATTCATTATTCGAAAAAAAATCATGCAGTATTTTGCTAGTCATGAAATAAGAATGGAGTTTAGTTTCCATTGATTACCGCAACATTTGCAGGAAGCAGATTTCATTTTCCAGTCCTGTAAGTTACTACTTACTTTTTCTTCCATGAAAACACATCATGTGTAGGAGAGATAAATTGCATGTTAGATTTGTTTATTTTCAAAAACTTTTGTGTTTCACAGTTGTGGTAAAGAACCTCCTGTTTCGCGACTTCTTTGTATGCGGTAGGGGAGGGGGAATTGATCATTAGGAGCTGGGGTATACAATGTAATCACCGCACGCCCCTGATTCCTACATCAATGTCCAGCTTGTAAACTAATGTAATCTTTATGTAATACTGCACTCCTCCACCAATAGCGCTTATTGTAACAGTAGTTTGTTTAGTTCCCGCTCGCCGCTCAGCGCTTACATGAAGTAGTGCGGCGTATGAATATTTAACATGAAAAACTATAAATGTAGTTTGAACACTGGGTGTTCTTACCAGCCGTTCTTGATCATCCAGGCTTTTTTGGTTGTCCGTCGGCTTGAAAGCGTTGACGTTGCTGCGGACATAACATCCGTCCGAGTGCACCTGGATCTGTTATTGTACATACTTTTATTTTTCCGACCTGGATGATCAAGAGCGCTGTCCCGGCACTTGTGTTGTTAATTGGTACTTTGTTTAACAGGTTTAGTCCACTGGCTTAGTTTACTAGTTTAGTCACTGCATTAGTCCAGATGGACTAATCTGTAAATATTGAGAATAGTTATTAATGCTCTGCAGGTCGCAGCAGGTGCTAGAACATGGACTCGCTTACTATTTATTGATGCTTGATTTTACGCTCATGGCTTAATTTTGTAATTATTCAATTGAGTGTTCATCTTGTTATGTTATTATTGATATTTTGGCTCTAATCGTTCATTTTTGTGGCCGCATTTGTGTTGGACATCTGCAATTTTTGGAAGATCTGTCCGTATGTGGTTCTTGCATGTTTCTGGTTGATTTTTGAATTGTTGAAGAACATTTTATTCTTTCAGGCTGTTTCTGGAGAGGCTTTTTGGTTTTATGCCGGATAAATCGCTAGGTTGAACTCGGCACGAAATAGGCGTGGGCACTCGAACTGGAGTGAAATCTTAAGAGTTCCTTAACACGTCTTTGGCCCGGGAGTAAGCACTGTTTAGCTGGGTCATGCTGCAAAAAATGGTGTAACAATGTAAGTTACTAGAAAAAATTCCGATGGGAGTTAGATGTGTCGTGGATACCGGGGGGAACGCTTCGTGTGCGCGAAATTGGCCTGTTGTTAAGTTTTTCAAAAGTGTAGGAATTTAAATAGAAAATAACGTTGTGTGTTGGAACTTTGAAATACTAGGAAAAGGAACAGAATTCGGCAGTAACTTGACCCATTAAATTGTTACTTGTTACCCATTGTTAAATTGTTACCCATTAAATTGCCATTACAATTGTTGAAGGAGCGAGGCCTTTGCCTCTCTCACTTTTTGCTAGATCCCCTCTTTTTCATTTGGTATATCGCCTCTAAGCGCCGCATTTTCAGCAAGGTGAACGCGTAGTTTTTTCATTATTCCAATGTGGCATTAGCCAGTAATTTTTCTTACATGAGCATAAGAGCAAAATCCATGTATTGAAATGTGATTAACTCATTATTTTGGAGCTATTACTATTGCACAATTATTCATTATGGTTATTATTCATTATGGTTCATGATTATCGTATTTAATCTATATACAAATTGAAACATTCTCTGATTGATGGTAATTATTCATTTATAAATTTATGAGAGATCTTTAGGTAAAGATTCCTAACAATACTGTTATTTTTAAGTATGATAGGTCTCTTCAGTATCTTCAGCTTCCTCCTGTGGATGAGCTGCGCGACCTCTGCCTCCCTCGTAATTCCGTGTATTTTTCATGGTTGATGTATTTTGTAAATAGGCATTTTTGCCTGACAATTTTGCAAATTTCAGTAATTCAGTGAAAAAGGGTTTTACCCTTATTTCTAAATAAAACTTGTCAATTTTGTGGTTAGAAAATCTCTGAATCTGATTGAGTTATCCATTGCCGTAACTATTCTAATTGAGTGCAACGGGGGTAACCTTACCTGCGAACCTATCCTTTTCCAAATAATCATTCCGATTAAGAAATCGATATTGGTTGAATCCCCATTAGATCTGCGAGTTATTAATTATTTAATTAATTCATTGTTACATTAAATTCTGTTGCAATAAATTTGCAGCTCGCGACCGTGAACTTTATTTATCCTTAACATTCAACTTTAATTTGGCGACCGAGTGGGTCATTACTTTGATCCACAAAATTCTTATGACATGTCCGTACCGTTTCCGTTTCAGCCGCCTTGCGTGAGTCGCTGCATCTATGATAAAAGTTCTATTCCTCATGTCAGTGTTTTCATTGTATTTTTAAGCTGACTTGCAGGTTACTGGCAAGTACTCCGATTTAAACATAATGGCACTTCAAGGTCAAGAGCTGGAAGGTGAGGGGGATATTGTCATCCATTCGGAAGCTCCAATAGCAAAAATTTAATTCTTAACGTAACTCCTGTTTGGATGACAGTGTACCCCTTTCCTTCCGGCTCGAGACCTTGTAGTGCCACTAAATTTAAATCGGAGTATAGAGATTGAACCTTCATAGAAATTTAAACATTAAATTCAAAAAATGACTGAATTTGACGGAAAATGATTGAATATGACTGTATTTGTGGAAAGTAATTTTTATTTAAGACACGAAAATTTCTATGAGAGACTTGAAATACTTACTGATTTTCTGGAAGGAACACTCCAAGAATACAAGGACCACTAATGGTAAAGAGTGGTTGGCCGTATGGTTTCTTAATGGTATACATTATTGAATTTGAGAGTGGATGTGCTTCAAATGACTTCAAAGGAAGTTTTTCGAAAACTCAATGGATTTCTGTGAAATAGAGCTTCAAATTTCGCATTTACAATAATGCTTAATTGGCATTTTCTTTAAAACGGCTTCAATTCTTTCAATGAAAAATTCTATTTTGGACGAGGGTTTACTCTTGTTTAATATTCTTGAAGTCATATTTTTGTTCTACTATTTGGAAAGCGGAAAGTTGAGAAAATGTCGAAAAAAGTACTTGGAGAATGGACCAAGACCATAAATCCAGATCATCAAGGAAATTAGAAACATTTGGTACGAGAAAGTCTGTGCCATTCTGTAGCACCTCTAGTTTCTTTCTTGTGAACTATTAGAAGTAATGCTGATATAATCGAAACCCAATCAATTTAAAAAAAAGCGCCTGTGGTGCATATCTGCCTTTATTTCGAAAGTCAAACAGTAGTCATTTCTAACTTTAACTACAAAGAAAAATACCATAATCAGCAATCAATATTTTTTGAAGTATAAAAGCAGTTTGTTAGTTCTAAGTTAAATGTATTATCTTATTTCAATTCACTTTCATTTACAAGAATAACAATAGGTACCAAACACCTTTCAAATTATGCCAATGAACCGCAAGAAATTCGAAGCCACTATGTTTGACGCCGAATTACCCAAATCATACTCATATTTTTGAACAATTCGACATGACCTTATGTGAAAACCTGTTTTTGATGAACACAGTTCATCCAGAAAAAATGTATCTTCACAATTATAGTTGTAGGAAGACGCCTAAAAAATATTTTTTTTAAATTTTCAAATAGTTAGGCATTTTAACCAACATGAAACCTACATCTTTCTCTGAAATGTCCATTACGCCATCAAAGATCCAAATTTAATAAAAAAATGGTGTGCCGTTTTTAAGCAAAAGCGATTCAAAGAAAATAAAAACGGCCCATGTTAGACAAAATATCGCAAAAATACTAATATTTTCGAAAATTTGAACATGACTTTATTAGACGATTGTTTTTAATGAAGACATTTCATTAAGAGACTAGTGGTGCTAAGACAGCAATACTTTCTCGCCCCTTAGTAATGGTTATGTAATAATATTATACCACAATTTTTCTCCGAATTAACACATTTCTGTCATCATTAGTTGTAAAACTCATTACAATTGGTAGCACATGAGTGAGCGAATTTGTTCCGAGAGAGCGAATTTGTTTGTAGCTAAATTATACAAAAATACTCATATTTTAAAAAACTTCATGAGCTTATTCCAAGATCTGGTTCTTAAGAACTCATTTCATTAACAAAAAATTGTATCTTCACAATTGTACTTGTTGGAAGACGCCGGAATATTATTAACTTTTTTGTAAAATTAGGCATTTGAACGAAATGAGACCTGCACCATTCTCTTAACCATCTTTCACGATACCTAAGGTCTAAATTTAATCAAAAAATTGTGTGCCCTTTTTAATAAAAAAAGGTTTTAAAAATTGCCTATGTTTGACACAAAATTCCGTAAAACTACTATTTTTTTGAAAAATTGAACCAGACATTATATTTAGGTTCTTGTCCATGACCACATTTCTTTTTTTTAAAAATTATCTTCATAATTGTAGTTGTAAGATGACGCCGAAAATTTTTGGAATATTTTCAATTTTCGAAAAACTCGGGTTTCTAACGAACATGAGACCTGCGCCATTCTCTTAAACGTCTTTCACACTATCCAATAACATAGTTAAATAATAAACGATAAAGCTTTTTTTTTTAAATTTTGAAAATATTCCCACGGACTTCGTGTATCCCCGAAAATTAAAATACAGACATATAGACAGACAGACAGACAGACAGACAGACAGACAGACGGACAGACAGGCATTTTGCCGTCATTCGGTTTTCTGTATAAACGACCTACAAAATATTGGATTCAGACTATACTTCGTGTTAAAATTTTTTTTTCTCTATTTAACTGGATTTATCCATTTTTTCCTTACCAGTGTCCGGCTATCAGAGTTTTCCTCGTGGATCCTCAACAATAAGTTTCGAATATTCTTGTAATAATCTCTTAAGGATCTTTTGTTATAGATTTGATGAATGCCAAGTAAAGGACAGAAGGACACTTTCTTATTGTATTTTATTTTATATTGTTAATAAATCTCATTACAGTATTTACTAATTATTTTATCTTTGAAATTGATTGAAAATTTTCGTTGAATACAAACAACGAAAAACAATACATTTTTGCTTTCTTGTAATTACTTCCTAAGAAGAGAAAACATTGCAATCATGCGTCAGAAAACGACCATTTTTTTTCAAAAATCTTTTGTTACCGAGCCCTAATAACGAAGTGGATAAATGTGGATAAATGTTCTTCCGATAAACAGTGCATTACTTTCTCCAATACGTTTGTAGACAGCATCCATATTTTGTGGGTCCTTCTTACCCAAAAATCTATCGACAAAACCTCTGACTGTCCGTTTGTAGTAAACGCAAGCACCTAAACCCCGCACGTGCTTTTTTAATAAAATCTGTGATATGTGATATTTTAAAATCATCTTTGTGATGTAGGAGTGTCATAAGAGTGTCTGTGGTGTAATAGATAAGGTCACTGCTGGGGAAACTTGTGCACTTAAAATCGAATCTCATCCGTGACGAATAATTTTTGAGGGTAGAAAACACTTTTGCTGTTAATTGTAATGTTATAATTATTCGTAACCTTTAATAATATCACAGACAGTATGTGAACTTATCGCCCCACTACGTATTCTAGTGTGTTAATGTCTTTAAGAATGAGATATAAATTTGCAGCTATAGCGATTCTGATTTCACAACGACTGCATTTCTGCACGTGTTAAAGTCTAGCGTTATCGCAACTTTCGTCTGTGATCTTCACTGTAGTTCAACCCTGACGGTAGTTCAAGTTCAACCTTGACGGTAGTCTCCGAGAGATAACGCCTGGAACGAGATGAACAACATATATAGAACTTAGTTTCAAATTGAAAATATTTCTAAATAAAATGAGCGATATAGTTGCGCGTCTTTTATTCCTTTGCATTCTTATTGTGAATTTGCGATCTTCGACACATGGAGTACATTTCCCTAATAAAAATCTAAGTGTAATGAATATCACGTTACTATTATTTTCGTAATAAATGCGCCTGGATTGCGTGATGAGTAATGTTTGTGATAGCGTAGTGTGGTCGCACCAGAACTGCAAGTTAAATGGACACGAGTTCCAATGATTTATTTTTACATCGACGTATACTAGTGTAATAAGAGAACTATGTAATGCTGCGGAAGAATATGTTGAAATTTTCACAGTAAACACGTTTTGTATGTCGCTAGTTCGAGAAAAGTGATTGTTGATCTTGCTCGTATGATACATTCATGCATAGGAATGTCAAAACGCTTGTGTTTTGAACTGGAAAAACTGATTTTAGAAAACCCTCTATCAGTCCGTCTACGTATCAGTAATTCTAGAACCTAAAGTAAACAGGATTTTCACCAAAATCAATATTCCTTGAACGATCTGGCTCATGTCAGGAATCCTCGAATATGAAACGAATCTTTTAATTTTGAAGGTACTTTACATCAAACTCCGACATATTTTCCATATTTTCTCGAAAATAGCTCCAATTGTTTTTCTATAAATCTTTTCCTCGAAGCAAAAGACGTTTAAAAATGGCGTACGTCCGATTTTCGGCCAACGATCTGAATTTTCAAAAATTTGAAACAAATATTAACATTGTCGAAATACAATATTGTCGCTAGCGATTTTTTTGAATTATGTTAAAAAATCCTTATTTATTTTAAATTTTAATGTCGGAAGAATGAGGGAAAGATAGTCGCAAAATAACAACAATTAGGATGTTTATCTTCTATTGCAAAATTGGAATATATACACTTTAAAGTATTTAAAAACACATTTCTTTCTTCGCTTCAACGCTTTTCTCATTCTTCGGTTTTCGTTTTAAAAATTAAATTCTGAAATTATCAGGTTACGACACGATCCTTCTTTACTCAATTACTTGTTTCTTTTCTTCATACGACAGGGAAACATTTTTATTTAAAACTATTGTCCAACTTTTTCACTATCATCACAATATAACACCAATTTCATGAGTATCGCTAAAGACGGCAACGCGTAATCGAGGATATCACGATCGCGGACGCTCGCTCTCCAGCAGGCTGTTCAATAGAGATCCAACGCCTTGGCACATTTTGTCTATGAGTGGGAGGACGTCGCGCACATGTGTTGCCGCCTCCCGATCCGTCCTGAAGACGCTGGAGGCATTCGCCAACGAGCTGAGCTGCGCTCGTGCACTGCCTGCGTTGCATGGACGCGCTTGTGCCGATCTACGATGCCGATCACAAGGAAAATTATCTAATCGAGACGAGAAAGATTCTAAATAAATTCAAAGAAAAAAAGGCCATTGATAACACACTGTAAAAATAGTATGTATATACAGTATCTACACAGTGTACTATATACACAGTATATATATATATATATATATATATATGTGTATATATATATATATATATATATATATATATATATATATATGTAGTATATAGGAAGATAAACTTTATTTAGGTTGATAAACTTAGACCATTCAATTTGTGCTTTATTTTTAAAATTTTAGGTCTTGGAGCGCGCCTGAAATTAATTATTAATGTAGTAGCAATTATTATTTATATATAATATAATTTAATAACTATCACAGAGGTACCGGAACACCTTTCCGTCGCGTTTTGACAGAAATCATGCACTGCATATATCCATGCTTCATTAATACCAAAAATAATAAGTTATGTACTGCAAGTAATATTAGAACAAACCCATGTCATAAAAAATATCAACATACTGTCAGATGTTAACTTTCGTAGGACAAGGAGTCAAATTTAAACAAAAATTACAGTTCACTTGAATTTTGACAAATTGCGTCTAACATTCTATGATATTCAAATGATAGCATTATATTACAATATTCAATTGGTTACCAATTTCGGCTTAAAGAGTCTTGTTTCATAATTCTCCAATTTCGTATTGTAATAAGATATCTTACGATAGTCATGTCGTAAATAACTATTTGACAACCATTGTCATTAGTAAATGTGTACAACAAGTTTTGTATTATTCTGACAAACTGGATCGTAACATGATTTTGATATTTTTATCTGTACCGCGCTGAATAGATTATTTCATGGAAAATGATTTAGGTGTTCAACCTTGGATTCAGGAACAGCCGAGATAAGAGCATACGGAAGAACAAGTGATTTTTCTGCCGAAGCTCAACATGGTATCGAGTCTTCATGTAAATTACTCTCAAAAATCAAAATATAAGTTTGAATCTCTCAAGTTCGTTCAGATGGATTGATTGATTGATTTTTTCGTGTTTCCGGGCGCGTCAACTGCTTTGGTCATTAGTCCCGTTAGTTTAGTGCATGTTTTTCTCGGGAGATGGCGGTGATCTTCCCCCGCTGGATGGCGAGATCCGGCACCGACCTACCGTCGGCTACTGGGGTTTCCCTCTAACCAGGACTCTCCCACCAGCGGGGCACCGCCCCAGCCGGAACAAGCTTTAAGCTTGAAGAAAAATCGCGTTTTCCTGCGCACGATTACAATACTTTCCTTATAGACCGGGAGCCAACAAGAAAATCCACGTATGATAAGCTAAAAGCTGAAAGCCTTTTAAGCAGTTAGCCAGTGTAATGAGGAACAGGGAAACGCACGTATGGCGGCCAGTAGGTGTCGGATAACGACGCCTGATCGGAAAGCTGCAAATGCACGACGCGCCGCGTGAATTTTGATGGCGTGTTCCGCGACCAATATATATATATATATATATATATATATATATATATATATATATATATGTGTGTGTGTGTGTGTGTGTGTGTGTGTGTGTTATACCGGTGTCATGTATCTGGGCGAGGAATAAACCTGTATATTTGTAAAATATTCTTAAAGTCTACGAAATATAATTAAGTTGTAATTATTCTGCCTTTTGTATACATATAAATATTTGGAAAAGAAAAATACTGCAGAAAATCTATCCCAATCAAAAAATATATTTTTCTTAAGGTAGTGGAACAAGACTTTTCTCGTAATATTTATACGCATCATCAGAAGTGAACAAAATAATAATATACCTGTTTATAAATGAAAAAAATTGATGATACTATTTTGAGTGAAAATATTAAAAACAAAATTTCACAATATTCAGAAATGAAAATATGAAATAAAATAATTATTAGTAAAATGTATATAGGAAGTAAAAAATATATATAAATAGAGGGAAAGGAACTTACCAAAATATGTTATTCGTAGAAAACTTCATAAAATTAAAAAAATAATCCAAAATAAACACAAATAAGGAAAAAATTCCCATTGTAAATATATACGTCCTCCCTTCAAGGAGATGATGGCAATTATGTATTGAATAAGAACTTATTAACATAAAAATTAGCCGTTATCATTTGCAAAATTTAACAATGAAGTCGAGCCAAAAACAGAAATAAACAGAAATGGAATCGGGAGAAAACATTAAGAATGGAGTACATTAGCTCAAATGGAGGAAAATTAAATATATCACAAAGCATAACTATGTATTAGGGTATTCTTATTTTAGACAGAACACTGTCATAAATGTTTGTGAATAAATTCGATTCCGTCATGGCATTAATGGTATTGGGTGTTTTTATACGTAATATCTTCGGGATTAATTTTTAATATTTGTTGATTCATTCTACAAAATTTCAGGGCTGTCAAAATGAAAATATCATAGTGATATCGAGAAATGAAGTTTAATTTTGTGCCTTCTCCTTAATGTTATTAATGTACTTTAATTCTTTGTTTGAAAGCCCGTTTTGTCTATCCCACAGAGAAAAAATAGGAAAATCGCGACAATTAAGGCAAAAATATTATATTTTCTTGATCTGTTAAAAATGTATTTTTGACAGCCCTACAATTGTGGATAACCAATCCAAAAAATATTCAAGATTACTCTCAGAGACATTATACATAAATCTGAAAGTACTACATAAAAATACCGAATAGTATTTCTTTTAATAAATTATATTGTTCCTGACTTGTCATAAAACGTTACAAATCAACCATTTACTTCCATTTTTATTGTTATTATAATATAATTTCAGTAAAACCCCTATTTTATACTTTTCATTGGACCCTAGGGAAAATGATGTAAATTGCTGGAAATGTAAATAAGGTGAAATGCTTTCTTTCTTTGAAACTATGGGTATAATGTATTTAGATACAATCAATAAGTCTAATGAATTTTAAATGTCGCAACGACTCTTCCACGAGTTCCCGCAATCCACTGCTGGTAGCGTTCGACGATGCACCCATGTAGGGATCACTGATGAATGAACGGAGGGAAATAGTTTTTCTACTGAAAGAAAAAATGCGAAATTTACATTTTCCCAAATTCAATAAAACGTTTGTTTTTGGCACTTCGTAATGGTTTCCAACTAGTATATTTTAAATTTGTCGGGAAAACGTAAATTGTGGGAACGTAAAAGCGGATTTTTATTGTATTTAGTTAAGGTTATTTTTATTATTTTCCAGTGCTTACCAATGATTTTATGAACATTTTGAAAGAAACACATTTTTCAGTATATCGACTATTTAATGACGTGTCATCAGTATGTTATTGCATCTGTTTATTAAAATGGATAACGGGGGTCCAAAAATGTACCACCATACTTGTACTTATGTAATGTATGTACTGTATGTAATGTATGTATGTAACTTACGTACTTATGTATACTTATACTTGTACTTACATAGGTACATATTAAAAAAATTGTGCAGCGCATCGCCGACACCTAGAGGTCGCCATACTTGCGTTTCCATGTTCCTTATAACACTGGCTAACTGCTCAAAAAGTTTTAGCTTTGAGCTGATCATCCGTGAATTTTCTTGCTGGCTCCCGATCTATTACATTCATATGATTGAGGATGGCAGGTATGATCGCATTCAAAGGAAAGGAAATGACTGATGAATGTAGATTTATACGAATCACGTGTACTACGTGATTCACACAGGTGAGAATGTATCACTTGACTATTTAATAATACAATACTTACTGATGAATCAATGTTTTATTGATAAATTTATTTTTCAAACTTTTCATTTATTTGCATGTTTAAATACATTTATCACAAGTAATTACATGTTTATTAAACAAGGTGGCATTATATGAAGCAAGGAACGTAGTTTTTCATTTGCTAATTCAACTTCATCAATCACTATTACTTTAATTTTATCTGCTTATAAGATTTTTTTAATCTCAGACCTTCAATTAAGACAAGAATTAAATAATACCTTAGATATTTCAGTGTTTTACTAATAATAATGTGAATAAATTCTTATATTTATTAAATTGGTTTTATAATAACCTGAAAAAAACATGCGTTTTCAATAGGTTTTTGAGATGTTGAATACATCCAAATAGTAAACGCCATGATAGGCTGGTGATCATTACCTTTTATTGTAGGATATTTTTATTAAGAGTAGTTTATAATGGTTAAACGTTTGCAACGATTAAACATTAGCTACATTGAATGACCCGTTTTCGTTTAATAAACGGCTACGTCCTTCCTGTACGAAATTCAAGGTTTCGGGAGTTTTGTAGAATGGAGAGCAGCGTTCAACAAACCACCTTCGAACTCTGACGATATTTGTGGGATTGAAACTGAAATGGGAACTGAACTGTGTTGGGAAGTTAATATAACTTGACCACTAATAACTTGGCGTTCTAAGTATTTTCATTGGAAAATGCTACGGCATTGATATTTACTAACCTGTAAATATAAACGCTAAATCTCTTTGAATTGCTTTAGCATGTTTTCTTTTGGTAGTGCAACCGCGTTCACGTTCTCCCTCTCTACCTGTTCTATTTATAATTATTAATAGAATGCAATGCAACCGTAGTCGCCCCCCCCCCTCTCTCTCTCTCTCTCTCTCTCTCTCTCTCTCTCTCTCTCTCTCCTGCGCCTATTCTATTTTCGTTTATTTATATTTACGCCCTCACATCGGGCGCCTAATGTAACAACTTCTCTATTTCTCCTACTTACTCACTATCCTCGTAAATCATGCTCTCACACGGCGAGCATGATAACCTAACTATTCATGTCTTTTTCTGTTTACTCGTCACGTGAACTATCTTTGCCCTGCCCTAGCTCTAACTTACAATTGGGAGCCACAATACCTTTGCTTATCGGTTGCCCGTACCTCTGCTAGCTCGAATCACTATTTATATCCTACCTGGTCGTGGTCCGCGTGCTCATTCCATACGGACTTGAGGTAAGGGTCCGTTTTGTTCGTGCCTGGGTCAAATTTTATACTACTAAATAATAACACATGGATCCAAGGCAATTATGAGCCATGTGGGATGCTCATACATTTAATGTCGGATTTTCTTTTCTTATATCCCAAACATAAATACAATATACCCCTCCGACTTGCGAAACATGACAAATACATCAACAATACAGAAAAAAATACAAACATGCACACTGAAAATATAATACAAAAATCTCATACACACACCAGAATGCGCATTCTGTCGTGACCTTTTGATAATCCTATCCTTAACCTAGTATCAGGACTTGGTCTTCGACAGAGTTTTTCCCTTTTTTTCCTCCTTTTTTCGGACTTGCGCGTGAACAAACAAAAAAATACAGTAATTGCACAATTCGTGCCACTTCCCTTTTCGCAGCGATGTCACTTCCTGTCAGCGCCCGTCGTTGTTAGTTGTAATGTGCATTTTCCATGCACGCAGTCCCCGTTCAGCTGCCATCAGATCCCAGATGCACTCGTCCATTTAAAATTACCAAATGTACTCACAATTATTGTTCCTTGCAACTAATCGCGTCTTCCCTAAATGTTCTTTCGATTTCTCGCGACGTATTTAAATTTTACGACGCTCATGTTCCCTGCGTCTAATTTGCGTGAATAATGTCCATGCGGATTTTCCCGTGAATTTCTAAACAAATTGAATTAAATTTTAGTTCCACTTCATCTAAACAACTGATTTTACATTACCGAATATAAATTAAGAACTTTTGCACAATACTTCCGCGAAATTTCTCCAAAATTTTAACATAGCATCAAACGCGTGCGATCATCGTCATGCTCGACCTGATTCTGTCTGTAACATTTTACGTTGTTGGTCCACAAAATCCAAGTGACTGTCTTCTTTCAAACACATGCCCATCACCATAAGAAATGTTCGAAAACGTTTACATTTTCACTGTTTTCGGGCGTCTTGCGTTTTACTATCTGCTTCATAATTTTATTAACTTTTATTTTGTACTTGTCACGTTACCGAATTTCCTTTTCCTGTTTTCCTTTTTCCATTAACCTTTATTTTTCGTCTTCTCAGCTCGTGATGACGTCATTTACATCTTTGGTCACTCTTTCAATTCTTTCTTAATCCTCTATGCTATGAAACTGAATAATAATTTATTCTGAGCCCCACCTGAATTCCCCCGCGCCGTGACTAATTTTGCCCTGATCTAAATATTTTTCTCTATAATTTCCGAAAGTTTGGCCAAAATCCACCCAGGCATTCACTGGATATTCAATAAAACCCGTCTTGTATACTTCCAGAAGTACAACAATGGGTGCCATATTCTCAATCTTCGCCGTGTTATACATGCAATTTACACAATTTATGATATTTACGGAACCCGTGGCTCGAATAATGTGCTTCTTGTTTTAAAATGTTCCTAAATTTGGGTTCTATTCACTGTTCATAACGCCTATTTCCGCCCTTTATGTTTTCTATTACTTTCCTAATAATTATTATTACGCGGCGCTGTTGTCTATTGTTTATTTCATTCTTAGTTCCTCTTTGCTTAAATAAAAGTTCCGTGTTCCATGCATTCTTGCGGGCTAGTCTCACAAATCATTACAGTACTAACAATTCGTTTTACCAAGTAAGTATCTTTGTTATATTTTAAGACGCTACAATAGTTGAATTTTAGAAGTATTTATTTTCAAGCATTTAGGAATTCACATAAACGCGTGTTACTACATAAATTAAGACGTACATTAAGTACTACATAAATGACTTAGCCACGAGCAGTACCGTAGCGTTTGGGTGGCTCTTTCCTCAGCTTAAGATCGTGTCTTTAAATTCTAGTCGGCATCGTTTTTTGTTTTTTTTAATTTTGTACATTATTGAATGTATGTATGTGGCAAATGACTTTGAAATAAATTGTAGACGTGGAATTTGAGATATCGTTTTGATTTTCAATTATTATATGTTTTCTGGTCTCTTGGCTGTAGTTTTGTTAAGGTTTATTAAAAGAATGAAGTGTTAGTAGTGTAAAAGTTGTGATATATTACGTAATCGTTACCAACAAATCCAGCAAATAAGAACAGTTTTTCTATAATGTTTCTATTTGTAGTCAGATGACAGAAAGAGAATAACTGTGTCAATGGTGGGTGTTTTTTCTTCAATTAAATGTTTTATAGAATTGAGTGATTACTAGCTGCACTGGAACTCTCAATTTCTGACAGAAAACTGTACCGCTTTGGCTTTTTACAGCCTAGCCTTATCGCGTCTACAGATCTCAACTTCATTTGAGGAATGGGGGAAGATCAAGTCTCAGTGAACACAACTGGAAAGCAGTTCGCTTTGAGCCGTCGCGTAGTCCACATCGCGCTCAGCTCTGTTCCGAACAGTGAAGTGTCTGCCGTTGAGGCTTGTTTAGCCAACGTGTATAACGTACATTTATCTTTCGGAGTGACAATTATTAGTGCTACCAATTGCAGCACTAAATTCAATAATCATTGAAAGTGAACCAGTGCCGAGCAGCCCTGGCCAAGGCCAGTGAACCAGTGCCGAGCAGGAAAGTGAACAAGTGCAAGGAAAGTGAACCAGTGAGCAGCCATAGCCAAGGCCATGGCTACGTAAGTAAAGTAACGTACATTAGATGTATCGTATGGGGATTTCTTGTAGTGAGCTGTTGATACTGACACTTGATGAACATGATTTCTACGTCGAGTGTTGTAACTATAAATATCAGTATTACATGAAAATAAGTTCCCATCGTTAAGTAAGTCAGTTTTGACAAATAACTACAGATTCTTAAATAAATAGGCAAGATAATGGTAAGAATCCAATCTCAATGAAAATAGGCTTGCACGGATCACGTGGATGGGATTTTTTCATTATTCGGATAATTTTCTTTTGCAATCTAAATGTCTGGGCACTAAAGGATGAGCTTCCGCAGAATATTATATATAGAGCCATATCTCAGGCGGGAATGTACATTTGCAAAATACACGCAACGAGCTGCATGAAGGCTGACAAAATTAGAAAGAATTCTGAATGCATAACATAATGGGCTTAATCTACATATTTAAAAAAATAAGGTATTCTGCCATGGCTTCGTTTAGAGCTTCTACTGAACCGATTGTAGTATTTTTTCCTTTAAATGAAAGAATGTGATCCGTAGATGTGTTATCAGATATTGTTTGTGTTGATCCACCAATATTTACGGTGTAAATTAATTAATTAAATCATTCTTTAATAGTACGCTTATCAATAGTCAATTGTTTTCTCCCAAAGGGTGGCTGTTTTAAAATTGATATATATGAGTCGATAGATGTGAGTCCCCGCCGCTTCATGGTGGGACTGCTTGATGTTTTGTTTTGATTGTTGAGTTTATTTATTTATTTATTTTACGTCAAAAAACAGTTGAAACTGCGTATGATGTGCTATGGGGAGAAGTGAATTCTGTGCACATTTTCAAAATTCTGTGATCCCTACACTAAGTCATATACTACATGAATTTTGAAAATAGAAAAAGCTCTCATGTAATAAAATCTATTTTCAAGGATAAATCAGAAATAAATTTTGGGCTCCTAATGATGTCCTTCGTCAAGGAATAATAGTTCCTGCCGCAACAATATGGAAACAATAATTTGAATAACTATATTTCCCAATGAATTCTAGAAGACACGCACATATAATGAAGTTACATTTATGTCCAGAGGCAAAACAAGGGGCCATCTCAGCATTTGCTTAATGGATCAGGGAAACTGGACGAAAAACCTGATCGAGATGGGGGTCATTGACCCGGAGGCTGCAGTACAATACTTGTTACAGGTTGTTTATACACATTTATACAGTCCAAAAGGTAAATAATGCATTATGTATCATTGTTAAAATTAATGTTACTTTTCTTTTGATGCTCAGAATAGTCTCTAATTGTATAGAAACAGTTATGCAGCAGAAACGAGTTCACTTTGGATTTAAACTTTTCCATTGAATTTAATCGTTTAATGTCATTTGGCAAAGTGTTGTAAAATAATGTACATGTATTGTACGTGAATTTTTTGTAGTGAGCTGTTGATACTGTCACCTGATGAATATGATTTCTACGTCGAGTGTTATAATACATCGAGTTTTGTTCACAATTCGTCAAGGTTTTGTTTCAGTGTAATAATTGCATTGTGGTGATGACAGTTTGCATGTATTTCCTTTTGTAGTGTATTTTATAGAGAATATTCGGACAGTGGCTTTTGTTCGGTTGTACTGAAGTAGTGAAGTTGTTCACAGGTTATGTTGAATACCGAATCGTAGCCCACGCGCCCCAAAAGACGCAAACGTAGTACATTGACTGGGAGCAGGGAAAGAGAAAGTCAGCGTATGTGTCGTGATAGTGAGGTCATTTCGTTTTCTGTTGGGTCATTGTCTATGTAATGTCAGTTTCGTTCTACTTTGTACTTCCCATGCGAAAGAAATTCTGTAAACGAGTTTACTCTGTGTTGCTTAAATGAGATAATAAGTTTATCTTCGAGCAATATGCCAGAAGAAATCAAACAGTTCTTTATAAGAGATTGACACATCAAAAAACATAAGAAATAATATCAGTCAGTATAATAGTGCTCTTTCTTTT
The DNA here is from genome assembly GCA_011170035.1 of Teleogryllus occipitalis. Classification (NCBI taxonomy): domain Eukaryota; kingdom Metazoa; phylum Arthropoda; class Insecta; order Orthoptera; family Gryllidae; genus Teleogryllus; species Teleogryllus occipitalis. Next base: position 472,955 of record BLKR01000043.1, on the reverse strand, counting down.
GTGTAATTTGGGGCCGATATTGCATTGCCACCTGGTCATGGGCCATACGTGTTCAAAATTTTGGGAAAACCACATCACAGAATATTTTCGTTATACTCTGAATATTCAAACAAATATTCAAACAATATTTAGAAATGAAGTAAAGCGTACGTTTGTCTTTACACGATGTTGTAATTTCTTGTGACAGTGTTGGGACAGTGACCAATTCGAGTAAGACTGTCCATGGCCCCATGGGAGACGCCTTTTTCGTCTACCGTGTCGTAGTTGCGTCGACCTCAAGGTCACATTCTGGCGCAACAATCAGACGCACTGATGTTTGAGGAAGTTGTAAAAGGTGGAATATTCACTTCGAAGCAGTGCATTGAGCCATTGTCATGTTTATATATGTATTTATGATAAAAAGAGAGAACCATACTGCATTATCAGAATAGCATACAATTGTTTTCTTTTTGTTATTGAAGACATCATTTGAATGTCTTGTCATTTTGTTGTAAATCGTCAGGTTTGCCGTGATTCCTAAAGTGGAATATTCTACGCAAATTATAACGACATAGTTCTGTATTGCCGATTCTGTGGAACGGTTATCTATTTCTAAACTTTATTTTTTTTAAGATGGCTTCCTTGTGACCTGACATATTTGTAAATTTCTGTAATTCTGTGTAAATTATAATCTTTTTTGTAGAGGCTCTGTTTTAAGCCTGTCAAATTTGTTAATGATCGTAATTCTGTATAATTCTGTGTTTTCTCACCAATGTATTTACAGGTAATATCTCCAGTCCACGAGTCAGCTGAAAATCTTGTAATTTTGTAATTGTGTTTTGTGCAGTTTCAATTGCATTATGTTAATTTATGTTAATAAATATTTTAATGATCTGTGAAATCCTCTGGACTAAAAAGTTTATTCCTTGCAGAGGTACTTATCCTTTGACTTTACCTCGTGAGTTACCCGAACCTGTAGTGAGTAGTAAAGCTCCTCATTTCTTTGTTGATGAAGGCTGACGCCCTAGGGATTTTATGTTAGTCCCGACCCTTTCCACTAGGCACACGCGTCACGTTTATTTTCCTACATTTCCTTCTATTTGTTTCGGGATTTAGGAAAAGAAACAAAATAAAACTATTTTGCCACATCTGTGGCTGGCGATCGTAATTATTATTTATTTCAATTTATTTATAAATACAAATTGGCAATTAAGTCAGTATTTTCTACATCAACATTCTGAAAGATAACAAATACAATGCTTAAAGGGTTTACTTTGGTCATACCCGCAATAATTGAAACCACAACGTAGCCTGTATCCACTGTTCAAAAGATCATTATTCGGTAAATTGTTCAAATGAAATGCTCACTCCTTTTGGTAAGAACTGCAACGGGTCACATCGTGCAGACGTTCGTACTGATGAACTACAAAACTTGCCCGTACTACAAAAACTAACTGAACTCCACCCCCCTAACATAGTGGAGATCAACGCTCAGGAAAAAACGCTTCTCACAGCAAAAATGTGGAATCCCCACTCAAAAATTCACAACCAACCAACCAACCAACCTCAGAACCAGATCCAACAATAACACCCCACCTCGCTTTCTTCCGACAATTTTCCATACCTCCCACCCACAGACGGCATCCCCAATTTCACTTTCGACCCAACAGCAATCTCCAGCACTAATCCACCTTATCAACTCAACCAAATCCCTCCAGTACCGAACAATAGAAACCCCCAGTAATAATAACAGTAATAACAATCATTAATCATGAGTTGTAATGGAATTACAACTCATGATTAATGATTGTTATTACTGAAGTGTATGAATATACACTAATAAATTCCATTACAACTCATACCGTAAACAATTTTGATCGTGATTAATAGGAAAACGTATTATAATTATAAGTAATATCATATTAAAAAACTTGCAGATTCTAGAAAATTCTAAGAAGATTCTAGAAAAATAATACTAAATAGATTTAATAAACATCTAAACATAGCCAAGACCATACCGAAACACCAATTTGGCTTCATCAATAATTTATCCACTTCACACTATATACTTCGAATATCCGAACACATCCATACTGCCTTTCAGAACAAACAACACACAATAGCCACCTTCCTAGATATTTCACAAGCGTTCGACAGAGTTTGGGACCCAGGCCAAATATATAAGCTAAAAACAATAGGAACTCCAAATTACCTACTAGAAATCATTAAAAAATTTATAACTGACAGGACATTTACAGAAACAGTAGAGAAGCACGTTTCCAACTCTGGCAAAATAAAAGCAGAACTCCCAAGGACTTCCCCTTTCAACCACCCTTTTCAACCATTACACATCTGATATGCCTACCTCTCCCTACAATCATATCGCACAATTTGCTGACGATACTGCCATATTCGTGTCCAACCATTCATTAAATCACACTTGCAATAAAATTCAACTGCATCTGAAAACCATAGAAGGTTTTTCCTTAAAATGGAAAATCAAGCTCAACCCGTCAAAATCAACAGCCAAAATATTCTTTCTCAGAACATTCGTCACACCTAAGCCAAAATGAAATTAATACAGCTAAAACCACTACTAAATCACAAAAGCAGTCTTTCCTTAAACAATGCCGTAACACTATACAAGACAATCAGACCTCTAATGCTGTACGCCTGCCCCATTTGGACAAACGCTTCACAGAGAAACATCAATCAAATGCAAATAATGCAAAACAAATATTTAAGATTAGCCACTCACGCCCCATGGTTCATTTAGAATGATCAACTCCATAGAGAACTACATCTATCATCCATCAAGCTCCACATTGCTCATCTCTCGAACAACTCCTATTCAAATATATCTTATATCTATATATATAAAAGAAAGTCGTGTTAGTTACACTATTTATAACTCAAGAACGGCTGAACCGATTTGGCTCAAAATTGGTGAGCAGGAAGCTTAGAGCCAGGAGACGGACATAGGATACTGTTTATCCCGTTCGACAGCGTTCCTGTGTAAGAACGCACGTTTTTGCACGTTTTCGCGTGATTTCGCATGTTAGCGGTCATTGTTGCCTGTTGTAACTCATTGTTGTAACGCCGCACTGATAACGGAAGGCGATAATGATAGCCGCCTTTCGTTCGCCGTTATATCTATATATAGTCGTGTTAGTTACAGTATTTATAACTCAAGAACGGCTGTACCGATTTGGTGAGCAGGAAGCTTAGAGCCAGGAGACGGACATAGGATACTGTTTATCCCGTTCGACAGCGTTCCTGTGTGAGAACGCACGTTTTTGCACGTACGCAGTGCAACAAGGATAGTAAGTTTCTCACAGTGAGTGCGACGCGAGAAAAAGATGAGACCGGCTGTTAAGGCGGAACAGAGTTCGCCGGGTCAGCTAGTTCTCCATAAATCAAATAGCCTACTACAACCTAGCCACTCAAAACGATTTCCCGACCCGAATCCGTAATAGTCATCCGGTACATGCCTTTCTGCAAATTTTTTACAATGTAAACAGAGCTTAGGTGCTCAATGTGTATCCTAAACCTGAGAAGATAGATTAGATTTAGTATTAGATTAAATTAGCTCTAAGCCAGTTCAAAAACCAGTGAAAGAGTTTTAATACTGAACCATGTAACCATCAATTGAACAATAAATATAATTAAAAAAACAACATCAGCTGGAAAGCTGATCGCCAAATGGCGAAAATAACATAATCCCGAACCAAAATGTTTATAAGTAAATATAACTATTCTTTTGGGTCACTTAATTTGTTTTTATTCTTATCTTCTTCTAGAGTTAATTTTTAAAAAAATATAAGACACCAATATGCGGAAGCGCAATAAATTATAAAGTAAAATTCTTTTAATAAGTGCGTCAGTTCACATAATTGTTTTATTATTTATATTTATGAATTATCACATAATTATTTGAAATTGAAATATATATTAAATTGATGATATATAGTAAATTGGTAATACATAGTACACTTTTGAATTGGAAATATATAGTAGTTTCGCCGTAATATAAACAATATTAGAAACTATTTTAAAGAAGATTTTCTTCAAAACAGCACTAACTTTTTGAAACTTTTTGAACAGATACTAAAAAATGCACCAAATACGATGACAAAATCAATTTTTCCTATATTATTTAGTTTTTCAAAATTTACACAAATATAATATACATATATTTTATCTCTTTCACGTCTGTAATATTTACAAACCGGCAATTTGTACATTATTTTATTTCTGAGTACGTCTGTAATATTTACAATATCGGCAATTTGTATATTATTTTATTTGCGAGTACTACAGCTGTGTGAAAATAAGGTAAAATTTCCGCATTTTGAGAACACATCAAACATAATTTTCTCAAAAATGGCAATTTTTTTCTTTAAAGTTTCTGTCTAAAACGCTACCCCAATTTATCCGTGGTTTGATTTTCAAAAATGAAACAAATACATTTTTACATACCTTTCGCGTTGTTAATATTTACATTACAACCATTACACATACATCATTGTATTTACGAGTACCAATGCTTGTAATAATTTCTTATGACGTTTCTTGAAGACTCGAAACTTTTCAGTGAAAATGATCTTCAAAACAGTACTTTCACACACGCTTAAATGACATAGTTTTAACAACGTCCCAAATTTTTTCTAAGAAAATGTGTGTATAAGGCCATATTTTGCCCTTAGTATTCTTAAAATCACATTTCAACTTAACTATTTGTGATCCAGAAAATTGAGAAAATGTATTTTATACGTCAATAGTCGGCAGCTCAGATGAGGGTATGGCAAAATCTGAAATATTGCACAGAGTGAAGCGGTAAGTAACGAACTATAAGAAAATGTATGTACTTTTCTGAAGCACCACCAGTTACTTTTCCGAACTCCTGGAAGAGTAACAGCTTTCTGAAAGAAAATCAAAGATCATTTTGCAGTAGGTAATCACTACATAAAAAACATTTAATTGAAAAATAAATATATACCATAGACAGTTATTCTCTTTCTGTTCATCTGACTACAAATACATCAGAAAAACGTTTCTTTATTGGTAACGGGTACGTAATATATTACAATTTTTACACTACTATCATTTCATTCTTCTAATAAAACTCTTAACGGAATGACAGCCAAGAGACGAGAAAATAAATAATTATTGAAAACCAAAACAATATATAAATCCCATGTCTACAATTGATTTCAAAGTCATTTGCCACATACATAAAACGTACACAATAAAAAAAAAACGGTGCCAGCTAGGATTTGAACCTGAGATCTGCAGCACATAAAAGCGCCCCCCCCATCAATCACGTTACATTACTGCACGTGAGCAGTCACTTCTGTAGTATTTTGAATATTACGATGTCCTTGACACCAGAAAAAGAACTTGAAAAATCGCAAAAGCAACTGGTATTTTCAGACAAAATTTTAAACGAATGTATTTTAAAATTTAATATTTATGAGCGATTACGTTAGGAAATAAATCTCTAGCAAGTATATTCATGGTATCGAAAAATATAAATATTGTCACCATATAATCCAAAATTATGTAAAAAATTCATACATTTCAAGAAACGTGTGAATGAGATGATTTGAAGATTTAATAATGAAGAGCAGATTGCATTAAAAAAGACATAATTATTATCTTCCGTTTAACGTAGTGCATTTTCCAGTCAACATTCAAAGACGTATCGAATAGTAGTAATGTTAATTTGTTATAAAATTTGAGTATTTTTTGAGTAATTGGGCGTGAAACATAATCGACCGCTCTGAAATTCCTGCTTTATCCAAGTGTTTTGAAGCATTTAGATGCTACGCCAGTTAGAATGTGTTTATTATTTCATATTTCTTTGTTCGTTTCTTGCATTAGGGCTTCAGTTAAATGTTTACAAATTAATGTTTTATAAATTATTAAAAACCTATTTCAAATAAATTTGAAATAAAGATTGCTAGCCTTCAGTCGCCCGCTCCCAATTTTCGCAGTTAGGGTGCTACGTAAGTTAGAATTATTTCATATTTCATTATATTATTTCATATTTCATTTTTTATTATTATTTATATCATATTTATGTTATTTCATTTTAAATTGCGTTCTTTTTGTTAAATGGCAAAGCGAAGACCAGCGGTAATTGTTGGTTGTTGCAATCGTTTGTTGTAAAGCCGCACTGATAACAGAAGGTGATAATGATCTGCCTTTCGTTCGCAGTAATATTCACTACTTTTTATAAATTTGTAGATTATTACGATCCAATACTATTTAATAACTAGTCATACATATTTTTTTATCTATTTTCATTTGTTTGGCAACGCCATTAGGATCGTTTTATTTATTAATTTTCTATTACTTTACTTTCTTGCATATTGATTGATTGATTTTTTCGTGTTTCCGGGCGCGTCAACTGCTTTGATCATTAGTCCCGAGAGGGTAGTGCATGTTTTCTTCTCGGGAGATGGCGATGATCTTCCCCCGCCGGATGGCGAGATCCGGCGCCGACCTACCGTCGGCTAGTGGGGTTTCCCCCTAACCAGGACTCCCCCACCAGCGGGGTAGCGCCCCAGCCGGGACAAGCTCTAAGCTCCCGACCGGTCTCCCGGAATATGTAGTAGTATAGTGCATGTTGGTGTAAGTTAGTATAAGTGTGTGTGTGTGTGTGTGTGTGTAAGGGGAGAGGATAGGACAAGGAAGAGGAAGGACAGATCGCGCGCTGTCCGTGGCCCGTTTGGTAGGGTACTGTTCCGGCATTCGCCTGGTGTTGATCGGAGAAATCACGGAAAACTACCGATCAGAGCAGCCGGCCGCTAGAATTCTCATTCAGACAGCGTCTGAATTCGACCTAGCTGAAGAACTAGTGCCACCGTCAGGACTCGAACGTAGGACCTCCCGGTCAGAGGCGCTGCAGTGACATCAGTTAATGCACTAAACTACCGCTCCCGGTTTTCTTTCTTGCATATTGCTTACGAAGAATATTGTAAAGCAAAAAAGCTTATCCGTTATTATGTTCGTGAATACACTACACACCTCATAAAATGAATTCAATGCGAGAAATATATTTTCATTTTGAATAAAAAATCTAATACTTGAAACTAATGAATTTTCGCTTGAAACTCTTTTATATCCATTACTAACGAAGACAAAGTACGTGGTGTTTTAGCACTACAAATTCAATTATATAATTTGCCGGATTTGTTAACCAGGAATCAGCTTCAAGCTATATTTACTATGCGCACGAATAATATGAAATAGTTGAATATTTGCAATGTTGAAAAAGCAAAACATTGTAATGGAAATAAGACTTAATATGCTTTTAAGCACAGTTTGCAAAGGTTGCGATAGCCCAGTAGCATTGTTCCAGTTTTCCCTGCAGCGTCACTGACTGGGTTCGTCACTGACCTAGAGTTCGAGTAGCGACAGTGGCGGATGATGTTCGACTGTAGGTCGACAAACTTTGGAGACGTTTTGGAAAAAAGTTTGAAAAATGCCCCCAAGAGGCTTCAACTAAATTACCCCCAAAATTTAAAGAATTATTTTCAAAATCGCAGGGCCTCGGTTCGGGGCAGATCGACTATGGAAATTAGTTTTGGCAAAAATTCTACGAATAATTTAGACAGTAGTGTTGTTTACAGACAGACAAACAGACCAGCGGCCATACGGACGGATGAACAGACAGACGGACGGACGCACGGACGGACGGACGGACGGACGGGCGGACGCATGGACGGACGCACGGACGGAGGCACGGACGGACGCACGGACGGACTCACGCACGCATGGACGGACGGACACACGGCCGGCCGGAGGAACGGACGGACGGACGGACGGACGGACGGACGGACGGACGGACGGACGCACGGACGGACGCACGGACGGACAAGCGGGCTGAATTTTGGAATAAAAACGTTTTGGAATAAAAACAACACTCTCTTGGTAACTGAAGCCCCCTAAACGTGTATTTCTGTTGAAATCTCGAAAGCGATTTACTGGTACAAACATACCTCTCTAAATACTACGTTTTTTCTTACTCCGTACGTTTACAAGAAAGTAAAAAAAAAATATAGAAATAAATACACTTTCACACACCACAGAGCGGGTTATATGCACAAAAAGAACACCAAATACAGAAGGCGAATGCCTGCCCGTGAGAATGCAGTTGCAATGTTATTGCATATACAATATAAACATTAGAAACCCTCTGTAACATGATCGATGAATAATGAAAGTGATTGCAGTATTCTGAGCGAATGAGTAACGATGACGAAAAGCGTCTCGTAGAGGAAACCCCGAAATTTTTACTTTTCTTAGCGTCAAATTCAGCTAGCTATATAATTTCTTAATTAAACTCTAAAATATCGAAGCAGTTATTTCAAGTTCAATACAACTCTACAATTTCATTGTGAATAATACTAACCTATGATTTTCTAGAAACAATTACAAGGAGATGTGTACTTCTTCATCCTTAATCTTTATTATCAGTTTTAGCTATTGTTTAAGGTTTCTTACTCGGAGACACAGAGCATATTCAAATGAACACAATAAGTCAACGAAATTATTGATATTATGTCTATTACATTGTAGTGGCTTCGTTGTTGAAATGACGACTGATTCTTTAATGTGCTCAGAAACTTTCTATGATTCATTAAGGTGACCTCGGCATTTACGTATTTGGAACATTTGTAAGAACTTAAATCTCCATGATTGTGACGTGATAAGCGATGAACTCAAACAACCCAATTGGATTCTGAGGGTAATGTCAAACAGCTTTGGCGTGCCAGTGTCGAATTGAAAAGAATGCTTCTAGGAATTGTTCTGAACTTGGGATAATTTAATTTAAAAATATGTTTTAATTACGTACTTTCAACTTCATTGAAATTTACTCAATTACATTCGTAAGTTCACATTCCTTCAATTACAAATGTCCATAAATTAACTTATGTCTATACTCTGCTGTAACGCTATTATTGCTTTTCGGATATGCGATGCTAATTCTATCTGCTTTTAAAGGCAGCAGCTCTACTGCTTAGACTGAAATTGTGAATGTTATAACAATGTATTTACATTTTTAGAACGTGTGAATACTGTGGAGCGGGATGCCTTAATGTCTATATTTATTTGTATATAACAAATTATACAAAACAATTTTTTTATGTATGTAATTTGAATTATGTTTCACAATTTAATACGCAATTTTACATGTGAAGAATTGGCTTCCTAAGAAGGTGGATAAAGGCTTTCTCCCGGGGAATTGAGTATTATGATTCGTGCTTACAAGAAGCTCCGCCTATTTCGCTTTCAAACGTGTGGAGAAAGCAGGCAATTTTCAGGGGCAAGTATTTCTAGAAGCCAATTGATGACACTTTCAAGTTCGGGATTGGTTGGTAGCTGACCAGAGTAGTATTTTTAAAATTTATGCGGTAATTGATAAACCAAGGGAACGTAAAGTACGTAGAATAAAATGAAAAATTAGAGAACTAAAAACCAGGAATATCTAACCAGCAACAATTTTCATGGCAATATATGCGAGGGTTGTGGCCGTTTATGTCCACTCCACCCCCGTTACGAACATCAAACGTAGGTGGCGGAGAAAGTACGCGAGCCGTTGCAAAATGGTTGTAGAAAAACGTGCGTGGGAACAGCAAAAAGATTGACTGTCCAAAATATAGGAGTTGCCATGAGAGGTTAATTTCGTATAAACAATTACGTATCTCCAAATCGGAAGACGATAGCGCCGATCGGATTGCGGAATTTTGCATCTCGTTTAAAGGCAATTTAGAAAAAGCAATAAATTGTTTCTGCAAAATGTACAAATTTATAAACAATTTCCATTTTTTGCAATTCTAAAGTGCAAAGGGTTCCTTGATGTCCCAGAACAGAAAACGGGAAATTAACAATTTTGCAGCAATTAACAATTTTATACACAATTTCAGAATGCGCACAATTCTTTCTAGCGAACGCCCCGAAATTGTCTCTGAGGTGAATATTGCAAAATAACAATTTTTACAAGAGATGCAAAATTATTGCTAATACTAACTTTATTTGTTGCTAAAATACTATATATAAACTTGATATTTGAATTTGCTGATTTTGTTTTAAATGGTTCCCTAGAAGTCTGCAATCGATTCGAAAAATACACAATTTTGTAGTTTTTGCAAATTTTGTACACATGGGAAAAATTACAAACCTGCAGTTACAATAGTTTTCTCATCGATAAAATCTATAGTAAAATGGATACCCACTGAACGTATCCACTAGACATAGCCAATAATTTTTTTCAAAATCTCTTAATTAAACCCTCATCTTTCCCCGTTATTTCTGAGGAGTCTTTAGACTTCTTTCTGAATTGCTATCGTTGCTTTTAACATTATCCTGTTTGGAAAGCTCTACATTAAGAACCACTTTCTATTTGAATAGCATTTGAATGCGTTTCTTGTCTCTATTGAAACTGTAGTTACAGTATTATTTCATTAAAACATTATAATACTCATATTTTATAAAAATAACAATGTACTAGAAACAATTGTTGATATGTACCTTACGAGTTAAGTAAACAAATATTACTTTCGATTCAATTGAATTTTTGATTTAATTTTTAAAAATTTAAAAAGTGTTACGATGAGTTTCTTTGATATCACGTACGTATTTGACCCTTCATCGAGCGCACACCCTTCCTGAGGACGAGTTTTGATGACACATATTATGTAAATATTACTTTCTGTACAATTTTTAATGAAATCAATTGTGCGTAATCCAGTCCAGAAAATGTAATATGTACGTAAATATTATGTTCATGTAATATTAGTGAATAGTCATAATTTATTACAAAAATTAAAAATATTCATTTTTTTGTTTTGAGTAAATTTGTTATTTCAGTAAAAGGAATCAAAATTTTCCCCTAGAAACAGCGTTGTAAAAGCAGTTCCCGTTCTCAGGACGGATCTCGACGAGTCATATTCGGCGGTCACGCGCGTTCGACGAAAAGTTAATTCTTTGTAGTTACTAATGGGGCAAGTTGGGGCATGATTTTATACCTGAATTCGAAAGAGGATAGTTTCAGCTAGTAAATGACATTAGAAACATCGCGGAATTCCGCGAAATTTGTAACTTTCAGCCTACATGAACTTACGAGTAATTAAAATTATTGTATTAATTTCATGAATTTTAATATTTCATCCCACGGCGATATTATGCATTAATGCACTATAAAACAAATAAAACAAATAAAACAAACATGAAAATACTCTACAAACTTTCAGGAAGAGAATCCATACTGTCAGTTTTCTCTGCACAACTTTGTATGGCCATCACTCGCAAATAGAGACGGTCTCTCTATGTTACTCTCGCACTGCAGGTCTACCGAACGCCGTTCGAGTGACTACTGGTGCCAGGGGAATTGTCCCAGAGACACGAAGTGGGCAGAAACAGATGCCCCCAAGTATACAGTGTGTCGTAGTCTTTGCAAAAATTTAGTAAACGCGATTTCATTTTTGAGGTTTTGGCCAGGATTTCCGGAAAATACACCACCATGCGGCGGCCGACGATTCTCCGGCACCTGGCGTCGGCTCCTCCGACCCAAGCACCAGCACCCTCAGTCCAGTCCCTCCTCCCACTCGTCTTCGTCCAATGATAGTCTCGGCTCGATCACCAGAAATCGTTTTTCGTAAAGAAATTGACGAGTTCAGATGCGCCTTGCCGGCACAGCTGCACATGAACGCACGTTTCACAATCCTCTGTCCGTTGCTCACTCCGTGCAACACCACTCGGCGCAACCTTTCTACCCACTAGCTTTTTCCCACTTTCCGCCACGGCCCTCACCCTCTCGCTGCCGCCCCTCCAAGTCCTACCAGCTACGACTGATAACGCCGCCGATGTTCTCTAGTAGTCTTGGAACAGCGCTAAATTTTTTCTAAATTTTGCTAAATTATTTTAGCAAAACAATAGTTCCAAAATATGAAATACTTAGTGATTGATAATCTTTGAAATATTACAAACCTTGGTAAATTCAAATATACTCGTATCAGTCGTCTAAGGTTTTGTTCTTCCTTTTCCATATGATTTTTACTACTACCCTTAGAGTGTTCTCTTCTTCGCAACATTTTCTTTCTCGTAACCCCAATAGTGTAATTCATGCTTGATGCTCCTCTAGTGGTGGTCTGGGATAAGTTGTGCGTTTGCGGCTTCCCATCAGTCCTTTCCTTTCGAAATCCCATCCTTAACTACTTTCTTCCATTCTTCGATAACGTGTCTGCTTCATCACGTCTTTCATCGCCTTGTGCGGGCCGTTGATCCCCGTGGTTTCTTCGACGATTGCGGAGGGTTGGTCTTCGCCTCCCACCTTCCTCGAGGTGCCAGTTCTGAGCACCGATTTATGGGCCGGCGGCGTAATCCTTCGCACCCACAGTCGCTCCCATTTTTACACGTCTCCAAACAGTCCACCTTCTATGAACCGGCTCCGACGGATCCACGACTCTAGTCGTTGCAATAATCGCCACCTCTCCTACCATGAGCTTCCCTTTTCTCTCCTTCTGCCCTGCCGCCAATCTCTAATTCTCCACTCGCATTATAAACTTCCGCTTCGCTTGCTCCTCTAGTGAGAACGTTCTTCTTATCTGTCATTGGAATTCTTCGGGAAAAAACAGAAACACCACTCCTCATATCCACTGATGCATTGACTCCTATGTCCAAATAATCTTCTCATAACGCAAACATTGGTTCTCTATTTTTGTACTTGGTCTCTACCCTTTTGCCAAAAGACCGTTGTCGGCCCCAATAATGGATTACTGCGAGCCCCTGTACCTTTTCTAATCTGTTGTTTTACATGTCCATTCTTTCCATCTTCAACATTAAATTTTCTATTGTCACATTGATTTTTGCATTTCTCTTTTCTTTGTTCTTTATCTGTACCAAAATGCTGATTTCTGCCTCTCGATTCTTCCTATTTCTTCTCTCAAGATACCATCTCTCAACAATTAACAAATTATCCCACATGCTTGCGCCTCTTCCAACTCATTTTCTATGTTCTACCTTTCCAAAATTAATATCTACACAATACTTCAAAATGTCAGCATCGAGTCTTAGTTCTAGTTTATGTTTCTCCCCATAAATTGCTTCTAAACATTGACACCATAATAACACATACACACACACTAACAACAAAAATTGCACATACTTGCATCCCTTCCAGCTTCCCGTGTAGTGTGTTCCACCTTTCCACCGCAGCCAAGCCTGGTTTTGTGCTCACTGCATTGCGCAATTCTGTCGACATCTCTTTCACTATCACTGGTATTGGGAAGTTTCGCTTTCTGAATAGGGTACAATCTGTAGGTTGAATGCAAAACTCACATCCTTCGGCTGGTTTTTCATTTTTCTGAACTACCTTCTTGTTCTCTATTATTAAGTTCAACAACCTTTTTTTTCTGTTCAGCAGCTGATAATATTATTTCTCTGGCTTGTAGTTTCAATTTCACTTCGGACGTCACTTCCGATACCATACCCGTGCCTATTTCACGTTCTGCAGCACGTCCTAACTCAATTTCTATTCTTTGGTTTCCCGCCTCCACCACCTTTCGGTCAAAATTGGTGATTACTGAGTCTTCTGATGACGGATCCGTCCCAATTTCCTCATCTAATTTAGTTGTTTGAGGTTCTGATTTCTTCTCTTGCTCGCCTGTTTCCGTTATTCATATTGGACTGCCGTTCGGTCTTCGACTTCCCTATCTTGCTTTGCTAATTCGGCTGAATTTCCGTTCATTAGTTCATCTTGGTCTTTTATTTCTCTATTCTGTTCAGCTGTTGCAACTGATTGGTTTTGTACCTCTCTCTTCTAATTTTAAGTTGCCTATTGCTCCCCCTGCCACTCTATTTGTTGGTCGATTGTTCCTTTAATCTGCTGTATTGACTCCCTATAATTTTTCTCTATTTGTTCTTTTATGTCATTCCTTAACTGGTTGTTCTGTTCTTCGACTTCCTAATGTGTTCATCGAATTTTCTATTTTGTTCTTCAGCCAATTTCCTATTCTGTTCATCTGATTTTCTATCCTGTTCATCGAATTTCCTATTAATTCCATTGAATTTCCTATTAATTCCATCGAATCTTCCATTCTGTTCTTCAGAAGTCCTATCAATGTGAGCTATTACCATTTGGATCGTATCTAAGTTAAAAGCTGGTTTATTTTCTTGGATCGGGGTCCCTGTTGCTATTGAAATCATGGGCGTAGATGTGATTCTTACTTCTCTCTCGAAATATTCTCCCGTTGTGTCACTCGATTCGTTTTCGTTTCCGGTGTCCCTAAACTCCAAGAATGTATTTCCACCTAGTCCTTTGTCGCTATTCTCCCTTTGTTCCCCTTCTCATCTCTTTCTAATATTCTATCCTGAACTTCCTTCTCAATATGGAACATAAAATACCTAGATACCATTAACCATACAATTTTCTTGTCCGCCACTCATTATATTTTCTGTTTCTGTGTTATGAACACTGTCCATTCCTACTTTTAGCCTACACTAACAATAGAACTATGTTATTGTCCCTATGACTATTTATTTGTTAACACATAATACATAAACTCAGCAAATACCCTTGAAATTATTCTTGAAGTTACACTAATACTTATATGACTTATTTTGTACACAAATAACGCCAATAAATACTTACTAATACCCGCAAATTATTTTTATAACTGCTTTACTACACATGTGCACTGTATTCATGTTAGTATTTATAACCACAAAATACTTGTTATTACCTCCAAAATAATTTTTATAATTACACCAATACACATATTATTGACCTTGTTCACTTATAATAAGTTCTTGCTAATACCCCCAAAATTGTTCTGTGAATGTACATGCACAGCTGCTTGCACATAAATTGTTTACAAGTGTGTGCAATAAATGATTACTAATAAATGGTTAATAATTTTTTGTACCTCTACTACTACACCCATTATTCAATCTGATTTACAAATAAAACAAATTCCTGTTAACACCCCACAATTATTCATAGACCTGCATATTCATACACATAATTCTTCTTTTTCATAAATGTAAACAATGCACTCATTCTAATGCCCTCAACATTATTTTATCACTGCCTTAATACACATATGAATTATTCTTTCCCACAAACAATACCAATAAATTTTCATTAATATTCATAATATTGAACTATACCTTCACACCAACACATAAAACTTTTACCTTGTTCACAATTAAATAATAAATTCATGGAAAGACCAATCACATTTTTAGCTGCTTTTTATTTATTTATTTATTTATTTATTTATTTATTTATTTATTTATTTATTTATTTATTTATTTATTTATTTATTTATTTATTTATTTATTTATTTATTTATTTATTTATTTATTTGTTTATTTGTTTATTTATTTATTTGTTTATTTATTTATTTATTTATTTGTTTATTTATTTATTTGTTTATTTATTTATTTATTTATTTATTTATTTATTTATTTATTTATTTATTTATTTATTTATTTATTTATTTATTTATTTATTTATTTATTTATTTATTTATTTATTTATTTATTTATTTATTTATTTATTTATTTATTTATTTTACATCAAAAAACAGTTAAAACTGTGTATTACGTGCTATGGGGAAAAGAGAATTCTGTGCACGTTTTCAAAGTTCTGTGATCCCTACACTTAAGTCCTACATTACTTGACTTTTGAGTTAATAAATGTAATAAAATTTATTTTCAAGAATAAATCAGCAATAAATTTTGGGCTCTGGTTCATTATGTCCTTCTTCAAGGAATAATACTTCCTGCCGCGACAACACAGAAACGATAATCTGAATAACTATATTTCCCGGCCATCTAAAGTTAGCAGCGCCCAGAAACAAATCTCTTCCAAACTCTATCCAAAATTAACGGCTAATTAAATGCTAATTAAGTGCTCTATTCCCGAATTTTCCGCTCCTATAGTTTTCCCAAACTCGTAGGCGCTGCTAGCTTTAGACTAAAGTTAGCAGCGCCCAGAAACGAATCTCTTCCAAACTATATCCAAAATTTACGGCTAATTAAATGCTAATTAAGTGCTCTATTCCCGACTTTTCCGCTCCTATAGTTTTCCCAAAATCGTGGGCGCAAGAAAAACAATTAACATTAGTTTAATCTCCTTCCAAGCCAGAGCAATTTATAATTAATTCTCTACGCAATTTGAAATTCATACTCTACGACAAAATATCCCCTAAACAAATACTAAAAATAATGTATAATCAAAAAATTTGCCGCTCACCGGTTACTTTGAATAACATGAGTTCGAATTCCAAAAATGACCCTCAGCCGAACGATGTGCGCAAGGAAGAGTGACGCTCCTTCCAAGCCAGTGCAATTTATAATTTCAACTCTACGCTAAAATTTGCCCTAAACAAATACTAAATATAATCTGTAATAAAAAAATTTGCCGCTCACCTGATAGTATGAATAACAAGGGTTCGAATCCCAAAAATGACTCTCGGCCAAACGCTGTGCGCAAGAAAGAGTGACGCTCCTTCCAAGCCAGCGCAATTTATAATTCATACTCTACGCCAAAATGTGCCCTAAACGAATATTAAATATAATCTATACTAAAAAAATTTGCCGCTCACCTGGTAGTTTGAAGAACATGGGTTCGAATCTCAAAAATGACCCTCGCCCGAACGCTGTGCGCAAGGAGGAGTGACGCTCCATCCAAGCCAGTGCAATTTATAATTTCAACTCTACGCTAAAAGTTGCCCTAAACAAATACTAAATATAATCTGTAATAAAAAAATTTGCCGCTCACCGCTTAGTTTGAATAACATGGGTTCGAATTCCAAAAATGACCCTCGGCCGAACGCTGTGCGCAAGGAAAAGTGACGCTCATTCCAAGCCAGCGCAATTTGAAATTCATACTCTACGCCAAAATTTGCCCTAAACAAATACTAAATATAATCCATGACAAAAAAATTGCCGCCCACCAGTTAGTTTGAAGAACATGGGTTCGAATCCCAAAAATGATCCTCGGCGGAACGCTGTGCGCAAGGGAGAGTGACGCTCCTTCCAAGCCAGCGCAATTTATAATTCATACTCTACACCAAAATGTGCCCTAAACAAATACTAAAAATAATCTATAATAAAAAAATTTGCCGCTCACCAGTTAGTTTGAAGAACATGGGTTCGAATCCCAAAAATGATCCTCGCCCGAACGCTGTGCGCAAGGAAGAATGACGCTCCTTCCAAGCCAGCGCAATTTGAAATTCATACTCTACGCCAAAATTTGCCCTAAACGAATACTAAATATAATCCATAACAAAAAAA
This sequence comes from Teleogryllus occipitalis, assembly GCA_011170035.1. Taxonomy (NCBI): domain Eukaryota; kingdom Metazoa; phylum Arthropoda; class Insecta; order Orthoptera; family Gryllidae; genus Teleogryllus; species Teleogryllus occipitalis. The sequence goes on along the minus strand of BLKR01000043.1, from coordinate 455,666 downwards.
ATTGCCGCTCACCGGTTAGTTTGAAGAACATGGGTTCGAGTCCCAAAAATTATCCTCGGCGGAACGCTGTGCCCAAGGAAGAGTGACGCTCCTTCCAAGCTAGTGCAATTTATAATTTAAACTCTACGCTAAAATGTGCCCTCAACAAATACTAAATATAATATATAATAACAAAATTTGCCGCTCACCGGTTAGTTTGAATAACATGGGTTCGAATCCCAAAAATGACTCTCGGCCGAACGCTGTGTGCAAGGAAGAGTGACGCTTCTTTCAAGCTAGTGCAATTATTAATTTATACTCTACGCTAAAATGTGCCCTAACCCAATACTATACGTAATCTGTAATATAAGAATTTGCCGCTGACCGTTTAGTTTGAATACCATGGGCTCGAATCCCAACAATGACCCTTGGTCGAACGCTGCGCCTAATATAAGAGCTGTTCTTCCTAAGCCATCGAATGTCACAATTCATACTGTGCCAAATGCCAAATTGTGCCGTAAACAGGTGCTTAAAGTAATATGTAATTGAAAATTGGCCGCTGACTAACCAGTCACAGTCAGTTAGATTAAATTGCACAGATTCGAATTGCAGAAATGTACCTTCTGGGAAGTCATCTAATGTTAGCGTCGCCCAAAAACGAATCTTTACCAAACTACAAGTATATCCGAAATTACCGACTAATTAAATTTTAATTGTTTTATTTCCGAATTTTCCGCTCCTGAAGTTTTCCCAAATTCGTGGGCGCTGCTAGCTTTAGACTAAAATGCATCTCAAATTCAATTCAAAATAATGAAACCACATCCATTATTTAGGAATAATTAAAGGGTCTAGGGAAAAAAGTACTCTCTATTTATTTTCCAAAATTCAGGGCTGGACAAAGAGAAACAATTAATATTGGTTATGTGCGAAAAAACATTAAAACCCTAAAAGAAGAGAAAAATTTGTAAACCTACCCAAACATTACCATCAATTAACGGCTCTAGGAAAAAAATTACTTCCGTATTTATATTCCAAAATTCAGGGCAGTACAAAGAGAAACAGTTAACATTGGTTCTTACGGGAGAATAACCAAAAACTTAAAAAACCTCAGACAAAATTTGAAACCCTCCCCAAACATTAACAAGAATTAACGGCTCTAGGGAAAATAGTACTCCGGCATTTATATTCCAAAATTCAGGGCCTTACACAGAGAAACCGTTAACATTGGTTCTAATGGGCGAAAAAATATTAAAATTAAAAAACCAGAGAAAAAATTTGAAACCCTACCCAAACAGTAACATGAATTAACATTAATTAAATAATTACTCCCGCATTTATCTGAAATCCATGGCTGTAGAAAAAGAAAAATTAAACATTGGTTCTTAGGGGTGAAGAACATAAAACTTAAAAAAACGGAGAAGTTTGAACATCTATCCAAACACTAACATGTATTAACGACTCTAAAATAAAAATTACTCTCACATTTATATTCCAAACATTTCTGCAATTTGAATCTGAGCAATTTAATCTAACTGACTATGACTGGTTAGTCAGCGACCAATTTTTAATTACATATTACTTTAGCACCTGTTTACGGCACATTTTGGCATTTGGCACAGTCTGAATTGTGACATTCGATGGCTTAGGAAGAACAGCTCTTATATTAGGCGCAGCGTTCGACCAAGGGTCATTGTTGGGATTCGAGCCCATGGTATTCAAACTAAACGGTCAGCGGCAAATTCTTATATTACAGATTACGTATAGTATTGGGTTAGGGCACATTTTAGCGTAGAGTATAAATTAATAATTGCACTAGCTTGACAGAAGCGTCACTCTTCCTTGCACACAGCGTTCGGCCGAGGGTCATTTTTGGGATTCGAACCCATGTTATTCAAACTAACCGGTGAGCGGCAAATTTTGTTATTATATATTATATTTAGTATTTGTTGAGGGCACATTTTAGCGTAGAGTTTAAATTAAAAATTGCGCTGGCTTGGATGGAGCGTCACTCTTCCTTGTGCACAGCGTTCCGCCGAGGATAATTTTTGGGACTCGAACCCATGTTCTTCAAACTAACCGGTGAGCGGCAATTTTTTTTGTTATGGATTATATTTAGTATTCGTTTAGGGCAAATTTTGGCGTAGAGTATGAATTTCAAATTGCGCTGGCTTGGAAGGAGCGTCATTCTTCCTTGCGCACAGCGTTCGGGCGAGGATCATTTTTGGGATTCGAACCCATGTTCTTCAAACTAACTGGTGAGCGGCAAATTTTTTTTATTATAGATTATTTTTAGTATTTGTTTAGGGCACATTTTCGCGTAGAGTATGAATTTCAAAATGCGCTGGCTTGGAAGGAGCGTCACTCTTCCTTGCGCACAGCGTTCGGTCAAGGTTCATTTTTGGAATTCGAACCCATGTTATTGAAACTAACAGGTGAGCAGCAAGTTTTGTTATTATTGATTATATTTAGTATTGGTTTAGGGCAAATTTTGGCGTAAAGTAGGAATTATAAATTGCGCTGGCTTGGAAGGAGCGTCACTCTTCCTTGGGCACAGCGTTCCGCCGAGGATCATTTTTGGGATTCGAACCCATGTTCTTCAAACTAACCGGTGAGCGGCAAATTTTTTATTGCAGATTATATTTAGTATTTGTTTAGGGCAGTTTTTAGCGTAGAGTTTAAATTATAAATTGCGTTAGCTTGGATGGAGCGTCACTCTTCCTTGCGCACAGCGTTCGGGCGAGGGTCATTTTTGGGATTGGAACCCATGTTATTCAAACTAACCGGTGAGCGGCAAATTTTTTTATTATAGATTATATTTAGTATTTGTTAAGGGGCCATTTTGGCGTAGAGTATGAATTTCAAATTGCGTAGAGAATTAATTATAAATTGCTCTGGCTTGGAAGGAGATGGAACTAATGTTAATTGTTTTTCTTGCGCCCACGATTTTGGGAAAACTATAGGAGTGGAAAATTCAGGAATAGAGCTCTTAATTAGCATTTAATTAGCCGTAAATTTTGGATATAGTTTGGAAGAGATTCGTTTCTGGGTGCTGCTAACTTTAGTCTAAAGGTAGCAGCGCCCACGATTTTGGGAAAACTATATGAGCGGAAAATTCGGGAATAGAGCACTTAATTAGCATTTAATTAGCCGTTAATTTTGGATATAGTTTGGTAGAGATTCGTTTCTGGGCGCTGCTAACTTTAGATGGCTATATTTCCCTCTGAATTCTAGAAGACGTGCGCAGAAAATGAAGTTACATTTATGTCATTTATGTCAAAGTTACATTTATGTTTCATTTATGCAGGAAGTAATAAGAGCCAAAATTTATTGCTTATTTATCCTTGAAAATAGATTTTATTACATGGGAGTTTTTTTCTCCCTTTCAAAATTCAAAATTTAAGTAGTATATGACTTAGTGTAGGGATCACAGAATTTTGAAAATGTGCACACAATTCACTTTTCCCCATAGCACGTCATACGCAGTTTTAACTGTTTTTTGACGTAAAATAAATAAATAAATAAATAAATAAATAAATAAATAAATAAATAAATGTCCAGAAGCAACACAAGGGGCCATTTCAGCATTTGCTCAATAGATCAGGGTAACTGGACGTAAACCCTGATCGAGATGGAGGTCATTGCGATCATCGAGGTGGAGAAGCTGCGATACAATACTTGTTACATATTGTTTAGAATTATACAGTCCAAATGGTAAATAAATACATTAAATATCACTGTTAAAATTAATGTTACTTTCCTTGTGATGGTCAGGATAGTCTCTAATTGTATAGAAATCGTTATGCAGCAGAAACGATTTCACTTTGGATTTAAACTTTTCTATCTAATTTAATCGTTTAATGTCATCTGGCAAAGTGTTGTAAAAGAATGTACATGTATTGTATATGAATTTTCTGTAATGAGCTGTTGATACTGTCACTTGATGTATATGATTTCTACGTTGAGTGTTATAGTAATAGACATAGGCATTTTCTTAAACTATATTCTCGCCCTTAAGCAAGTCATTTTTGACTTATAAAACATTTTTTTAGTTACACATTACACTCAGTATGCATTGATAAAAACATAAATACCATTTCATCTTAATTTTACATGCATCATAAATTTTCAATATTTGTTCAAATTCTCCAGAGTCACATTTCTTAAATACACGAGTCTAGACTGTTCGGCCGCCAGTTGTGATGATCCAATTTTTGGTTCATTACAACAAAATTAGGTTAAAAAGAGGGACAGGTGTTCTTTCTCGTGAAAGGGCTCGTGAGATTGCACAAACATGAAAAACACATATTAAAGAACGTTAACACGTAATTATAAATTATTTTAGCAAAACAATAGAAACAAAAATGAAATACTTATTTATTGATAATTTTTGAAATATTACAAACTTTAGTAAATTCACTATTAATTTTCAAGAATGCCAATACGTTATTTTTTTGCTTCGGTCTCTTTTTCATGTCTTACGGGAGCTCCCTTTTTACGTACTGAATCGTACCCCTCGTGGTAAATGTAACATTTACCTATTATTTTTACAAAATAACAATATGTCCTTTTAAAACTCACCTTCTGACTTACCACATGAATTTGCCTTATCTATTGCTACAAAAAATTCGACATTCTATTTCTTACACATTCGTCTACTCCCACCTTCAATTGCGTAATAATAATTCCCGTTTGAGACAGTCTTACGATTTCGTTACAAACCAGATTTTTCCCGTTCATCGGCTCCTGGTTGGCCAGCGTGATGGGACGCGTCGGCTTCGCTTCGCTCCGCCTCGCGACCTTGATTTCAGTACCTGCGGCCCCTCTCTGGTCGCCTGCTAGACTCCCACCGTGCCACGACTTACAAGGCGATGACCCTCGCCGCCGATTCAACAACGGATATTTCACATGGAATGGTTTCTATCCGTTTTATAATGTTTACCTTCCGCACACGAAATGTTTCTTTTCAGACTACTGTACTACGTTACATTACCGGGTTGCGCACGTGATTTATCTGTTCACATATCACAGGAGGGATTTCTCACACAGCATGAACGCTGAAGGCATTGCATCTGCTCACAGTATCTCTCGGTATAGTTGTCAACACCTTCAAATTTGTTTACCAGAGGTCCGATGACATATTGCAGTGTTTCTTTCACCCGCGGATACGCTGCCGCTCACGTGTTCATGTATACCCGCTTCTCTCTGATCCACACAGATGCAGCTTGTCCAATCAATATGGTTTTTCATTTCACTCAAATACACGTATTAATTGCCTTGCTTTTCACCCCTTTTGTCCCGATTTAACGATCGTTGCGGCTGGATTCCTTTTAACTCCGGTCTCTCATTGCCACTGCCACACAAGCGCTCCACCGCCATTCCCTCTCTCATGTCAACTGCCTGCTCTCGTTCCCACCTTTTTTCTGCCTCACCTGACTCGTTCCGAACGAGTCGTCGGGCAACGGTCATGGCGACCGCGAAATTCAAAGTACAAATGTTTACTCAGAAAAGCAATACGTTTCAATATCTATATTCCAATGTATTTACTTTCATGTTCATAAAAGTGTTTTAACCCATGTATTTTTAGTCAAAGTTTTCTTCCGGGCTGAAGGGCCGTGGTCCATTGGAAAACATATTTCCAGACGTTTCGTCCGCAACTACGGCAGACATCTTCAGTGGCGATGTGGTCTCGGACGAAGAATCCTCTTTGAAGGTTCCCCGATGACTGTCGTTAGTCATCGGGGAACCATCAAAGAGGATCCTTCGTCGTTGCGGACGAAATGTTTGGAAATATGTTTTCCAATGGACCACGGCCCTTCAGCCCGGAAGAAAACTTTGACTACAATTCCGGCCGTGAAAGCCTACATTCTTTTACCATGTATTTTTATTTGCAAATATTTCCACATCTAAACTAGAGACGTCCGCCATTTTCTACGGCGTAAATTTGCTAGGCCACTTTTCCCCCTTTGAGATTGACTGCGGCTGTTTGTGAGGCCGAAGTTCCGTCATGACAAGGGTTGCCCAAGCCTTGCAAAGGCTTAACTTAGCCGTGGACGACCGGTTAATTTTTATTGCCAGAACTGTACAATTTTCATCACCATCTTCATATTTTTCATACTCATGAGTGAATAAAGAGATTATAATAGACGGAACTGTATTATTTGAAATAAGGGCATTTTAGTTTTGGGGTAGCTATCATGTAACATTAGGTACGTAATATTGCATTGGAGAAATAGGGTGAAGATACATGGGCAGACTGAATGAATTTTGAGTACTGAATTCTTCATGATATTTTGGAAGTGATTCCCTAAGTGTTTTAGGACAGTGTAACGCATTGAAAACGAACCTCGCTACAGGCGGGAAGTCTGGCGCCGCGTACGCGCGTTAGCTTTAGTATTAGGGCCCAGACAGACGCCGTTAGGATGTCGCAAGCGGACGGAGGCTGGAAAAGACCCGAACGCAGGTCTAGAATACCCCAGAAGTATTCAGAGTACTTCTCGGGATATAGGCGCAACAGCAGCCACGTCGAGTGACGTAACCGCGTGGCGTCGCGGCGATCACGTGATGTTGGTGGCCGCGCGAACGCGAGTATGACGTCGCGAGTGATGTGGGCTGAGAGTATAAAAGTCATTGTGCGAGTCGCGGGATTGGGTTTTGAAAAGATTGGGGGACCTCGTTTGGATCCATAAAATTTACGCCCAAGCTGGTGCGTTGACGGGCGATGTTCCTGGGGGGGCCCCATGTGTCGGGAAGCCGTAGTGGAATATCAGTTCCACTTGTGACTGTGGTCACGCTATGTGCTGTCTTTGATTAGTGGCGAGGGCCATGAGTCAAGCAATTAATTGTAGGTCGTTAGGAGGCGCTCATGCGATCCAGGCACAGTCTACCAGAGCTGTATTTAAGTACTATTGCTTGTAAATGATATTGTAAATAAACTTCGGTATATAGTTGAGCTCTTGTCTGTGATTTGTAGCGATATTTCCACGACGTAACAATAGTTCGGAGAAGCTAAATAATATTTTTGTTTGGGAAAACTAGAGATATATTTGTTTGCAGGTTTGAGTGGGGAGCGGAAAGTAGAATACGAACAATGTTCGTGCGTTATAATTTGCGCCGCAACTCGAAACGAAGCAATCCAGCTTCAACAATGAGATTACTGGTAGTGCTGAAAGGCCCCAGACTTAGACGGCTTGCAGTATTAATGATAGAGTTGAGCATTTTCAGAAATTGAATGTTTGCCGAAATGTATATTACTAATCCATAACACTGGTCAACAAGGTTTTTGATTCCCACATGCACAGGAAGTGATCTAGAAGCCTTTTTAGTACTGAATTCAGAACTGTAATCATTTTTGGGCTATCACTTATGGTCGATAGACATATTTTAAATTCATTGTAAAGTATAAGATGCTTTGTAAAATGCGTCTAGTTCTTCCGTCCGTTCATAAATTGTGTAACTCATGCTTCCTCCTGTAAATAATTGTTTAACACTATCTTAACAATGAAACAACTTCACATACCGCAATAACGTAAATCGCTTAATGCAAATTAAGATACCAAAAAAGCTTGAAAATGTGCAGTTCTCGCAAATCAAGGATTCCAAGAAGTGAGTCTTCCGCCATGCTTTTGAGCGTCTTTTGCGCTACCTGAAAAAGTCAAATGATATGGAGCTTTTTTAAAACATTATAAACTATTTATTATAAACAAAACATTATAAACAAAAAGATTATAACAATAATTGAAAGTGTTGAAGTGTGATATAGAGAATTCCCAAAAATCTATATTTATGCTTGAAAATTGCAGGACTTACAGGTGTTTGAAATCTGTCGAGAAATATCAATTTTGGAGATAATATTCTGAACAGTTTGGGCGCTAGCGTTGACCACAGAAATAGACGGAGGCGGACAGATAGAGAGACGGAGTCAGACGTATAGAATGATACAGGCTTTTTGCAGAACATACAGAATTATACAGACGGACGGACGGAGAGACATGTTTTGCCGTTAATTGATTGTTTGGCATGAAAGATCCACAAAATGAGGATTCTACCTACACAACGTTTTAGAGGAAGTAATTTACTCGATACAGAAATAGGAGTGATCTCTTTTTTCATTATCAGTGCCCAGTAATAAAATGTTTGCTGTCGAAAATTCGTTTTCCTGAGCATGATTACAATTTGTTCTCTTCTTCCGAAGTAAGGCGAGAAATTAATAAGTGATTTTAGAATTGTGGTTTACCTTGGAAGAGGCCTGCTGAGTTGGTCACTCAACATCGCCAAGCGTCTGCCGCCCCCAGCGCCGCCATCGTTCTCTCCACGTATGTCGTCATGCACATGCGCCACACATGCGCGATCAATGGCGTTACCAAAACAGATTGCGCACGGCGCGTTCCGAGGGCGGGGTGTCGGTGATGAAGCGTGCTTGTGCGAAATACATGATATTCGTATCTGCTCTGAAACAGTATAAGGCAAGTTGCCGGCAGCCTCAATCATCATGATTGGTTACCGGGTATCGAATGGCAAACTTCCCGCAGGCCGATTGTATTCGACAGCCCGCGCTCTTCCAATATCCGAACCTGACGGAAAGAGGAAATATACCCAGGAGAATGCTTGCCGGAACACTAGCGTCATGATGTATAGTATGGGACATTAGAAGCCCCCTCTCGCCGGGTTCACGATAACGCTTCCGGAGTTCTACCACTCACTCTAAAATCTATCTCCAAATTTATAATACTGTCCACCAAATACATTCTTCTTTTTATGTGCGCTATTTAACTTTTACAAACATTCATACTTCAAACATACATGCTTCAAGAAGTTTGTAACAGTAAGAGTGTCGACTCATTTTGCTAGAAGATTAAATATCACATATTATTTCGTAAAAATATGGTCGTTAATATTTTGTAGACCGCAGCATCAATTTAAACAGAGAGATATATGTCTTCCATCGCAATTTTCACAATAGTAACTTTTGAATCACTGACGATATGGCCTCATGGCAATTCCAAAATATGGGGCACGAAATTTCCCGTCTCGTTTAAAATATAATGAAGAATTATTTGTTCTTCCTCAAAAACTACAATATCATACTTCTAAATGGATTACAATCGTCAAACAACCCTTTACTTTATAATACATTCTGTCTGGTATTTACATAAAATGCATATTGTAGACATTGAGGAAATCTATTTTATTTTATTTAACGTCAAAAAGTTAAAACTGCGTGATGTACTATGGGATGAAGCGCAATGTGTGTATGGGTTTATAAATGCGAGTCGCGTGTCTGTGAGTGTTACAGAAACGTTTTTGCACCACTGGAAATATTGCTCCCAAATTTTCCATGAATACTTTTAAATATTTAAAAACATATTGGAAGGGAGGAATTTTAAAATGTTATCCCAAAATGTGTCTCTCGTCGTATATATTTGAATTTGCTACCTTAGCTGGGTGAGCAATCCAGAAACCGTGATTATAAAAATCTCGGGCGATACAAACTGGCATTGGAAACCGAACATTCTTCTACATCGAAAATTCAATTACTCCGATCGCTAGCCAAAAAAATCAAGAACGTCTAATGGTGAGTTGTGATTGGCAGATGTGGCCTACTCGTTGGCTTGCTTTGTTTCCTTTCTAAGCATCTCCTTCGACGAGGCACCGCCTCACAGTGATCAATTTTGCTTCGCTAGGTGAACAAAAATCATTTCTCGAAATCCGGAAATGCGAAATTTGGCTCAGATACTTAGAGGATTAATCTAAATAAACTGACACATGAATAACGTCTATTCTGACTGTTGCATTGGAACAATATTTAGCGAAAAACTTCAGTGTAGATGTTTGTCGCAATTATAAACGGCAGTCATTCTTTGGCCAAACAGAATGAGGAAACACTAAATAAACATTTTTTTAACTTCCACCATACTAGTAATTGGCACTCCCACGAGCAGACCCATGCAGCACTCAGAACTGCGCCTTCGAAATATATTTTGTTTTAAAAGACGTGGCACGATACCAAAAATAGCCTGATTATTTAAGACACTTCATTGAGTGTTTTTCTTAAATTTGAAATAATTCTAAAATATTTATTTTGAAATATGTTTTGTAACTAAAGCAAAGACTGGACTACAAAACAAAGACTGGAATAGTCGGCCCGGTGGCCGAAATCGCTTAGGCAGGAGTGTCGCAGTGATCTCGGACCGAAGGGTCGCGGGTTCGAGTCCCGTCTCGTCATGGTTGTACTTGTGTTCATCTTTTCACCCTTCATCATCATCATTTGGTTTCACCCTCATTGTTATCATAACGTTAATGTCAATAGTGGTCGCTAATGACCTAGCTGTTGATGCGACCTAAAATACCCCCCCCCAAAAAAAAGATTGGAATAAAAAAACGGAGTAAAATTCTGAAATCACATCTACTCTACTTTCAACTTCGTGCCACCTTGCGTCTTATGGATGGTTAATCCTATTAGTTAATATTTTCATTAATATTTGAGAAGGTTTTTCCTTAATTGATTGATTGATTTTTTCGTGTTTCCGGGCGCGTCAACTGCTTCGGTCATTAGCCCCGTTAGTGTAGTGCATGTTTTTTTCTCGGGAGATGGCGGTGGTCTTCCCCCGCTGGATGGCGAGATCCGGCGCCGACCTACCGTCGGCTAGTGGGGTTTCCCTCAACCAGGACTCTCCCACCAATGGGACAAGCTCTAAGCTCCCGACCGGTCTCCCGGAATATGTGGTAGTGTAGTGCATGTTAGTGTAAGTGTGTGTGTGTGTGTAAGGGGAGAGGATAGGACAAGGAAGAGGAAGGACAAATGGCGCGCGGTCCGTGGCCCGTTTGGTAGGGTACTGCTCCGGCATTCGCCTGGTGTTGATCGGAGAAACCACGGAACACTACCGATCAGAGCAGCCGGCTGCTAGAATTCTCCTCCAGACAGCAGCTGAATTCGATCTAGCTGGAAAGCTAGTGTCGAAAATCCTGCCGCCGTCAGGACTCGAACCTACGACCTCCCGGTTAGAGGCGCTACAGTGACATCCGTTGATGCACTGAGCCACCGCTACCGGTCGCTGAGAAGAAACATGTGGTAACGAGTCAGTACAACTTTGAACGCGAAAATAAATGAGCTTTTTTTGTAGAGCTACACGAAATTTGAATCACGTAAAATCCATCCCCATAAAACATAGTTTACAAATAATTTTTTTATCAGTATAATTTCGGGAAATATCTTCAATAATTTGTATTACCAGAGAGAGACATACCTGTGTCACAATGTTTCATGTCGACGTGGTCGAATTTCAGAATGCAGAGAACAGTAAAGACACTTAATCAGAAGCTTGCTGAATCACGACTGGATATTACACGGGTGGAAGCACACACACGGCCAACTTCTGAACGTTCCCACATCGTGCCCATTGTTGCAGGTGTGTTTTCAAATACATTTTCGTGTGCTCTGGCTTATGTTCTTCGAAGTAATACCAATTTTAGCATTTTTCAAGAAAGTTGATTTTTGTATTTTTGTCCAGCTAGCGACGCGAAATTCATCAGTGTGCGCCTCAGCTACGACTCTAACTCTTGAGTTCCCTGGTCTCCCGACATATGTGGTAGTATAGTGGATATAAGTGTGTGTATGTGTGTGTGAGTAAGGGGTATGGGATGGGACAGAAAAAAGGAAAGGAAGATCCGTGACCCGTTTGATAGGGTACTGGTCCGGCATTCGCTTGGCATTGATCGAAGAAACCACGGAAAATTACTTTCAGAGCAGTCGCCTACTAGAATTCTCCTCCCGCCAGCGCAGAATGAGGCAAGAGATTTTTTTGGGCATTAATTCATGTAATGCCTGTAACTCGGAGTATTGCACATCAATGTCAAGAGAAATTCATACTAAAAGAAATGGTGTCACTTTCTCCTTTTTCTTCTTCTTCTTCTTCTTCTTCTTCTTGTTCTCCTTCAAGCATTAGACTGGTTGGTCCATTGCGACTCGTTGACCACTCCATCTTCTTCTGGGTCTATCGATCTTCACCGGAAGAGATGGCTAGCTTGCCAGCTAGATCGAATTCAGTTGTTGGCTGGAGGACAATTCTAGCGGCCGGCAGCACTGATCGGTAGTTTTCCGTGGTTTCTCTGATCAACACCGGGTGAATGCTGGAGCAGTACCCTAACAAACGGACCACGGAGCGTGCGCGATCTCTCCCACCTCTTCTTTGTCCTATCCTCTCCCCTTACACACACACTAACATGCACAACACTACCACACGTCAGGAGACCGGTTGGGAGGTTAGAGCTTGTCCCGGCCTGGGAGATACCTGATTAAGGAAAACGTCGCTGGCTGACGGTAGGTCGGCGTATGATCACGCCATCCAGCGGGGGAAGGCCACTGCCACCTCCTGAGCAAAAACATCACTACGCTTCCAAGACTAATGACCCCAGTAGTTGATGCGTCCGGAATCACTAACAAACACTCGATTCACTGGACGCACAATTACTTCACTTTACTGTATAAGGAACATGACCATATCAATAATAATAATAATAATAATAATAATAATAATGTAAGCAATAATAATAACTTAAAAACTACATGACAGTGTTAATAATTATATCAATAATAATAATAATAATAATAATAATAATAATATTAATAATAATGATACAAGTCGCAGTATTATTAGTGGTGATCTAGATGGAATTTAGCATATTTTTAAATTGGACTACACTAAGAGGAAGGTCCTCTAGTGCGTTCCCAGGTAGTTTGTTTCAATCTACTATAGTGCGATTCACAAAGGAGAACTTGCCTATATCAGTTCTTTTCTTCCAACATCGCATTTTCTAAAGATGGTCTCTTCTGCTCACAGTAAGACTACTATTAATTACGCTAAAGTTACTATGCACTCTCTCTTGCCCAAGAAAGAAAATGCTATCATCACAGACTCGGCAAATAGTGTGCCAATTGCACAATTCATTGAAAAGTTATCTACTAAACCTCTCATATTAAGTTGTCTTCAAAACTATCGAACAACGGACTATGTGTGTACCTATGCAGGAAGGAAATCGCAGATGATCTAATGTACAACCATCAGAACATCATTGTGTCTAATCAAGTTTTCTCCATAAGATCATTAATTTCTAAGAACAAAATAATTATTCTATCAAATGTGAATGATCTTGGCTGCCCGGGTGACGCCGCGTCGAAGGCTGTGTTGCCGACGTTTCGACCATCGTTTCGTGGTCTTCCTCAGGGCTGGTCTGCGTCACCCGGCCAGCCAAGATCATTCACATGACTCCGACCGTGGAAGCCTACGACTTCTCTATTCTATCAAACGTTTGCCCAAGTATCCCACACGAAGTGATTGAAGAAAACTTATTAATATTCGGTTTCAAAAATGTAGTACCGTTAACCTTCCTTCATGCTGGATTTAATAACCCCAACCTGAGCCACATCCTCAGTTTCCACCGCCAAACATTGTTTTCATCGGACGATGAACATAAATTACCTGAATCATTACAAGTTTTTATATATAAAGTCCCCCATTGGATATAAGAAACCCCTGATGTTCCAATTAGTTTTGTGTACAAAAATCAGGACCACAGAGCTAAAAACTTCCCAAATTCATGTAACTCCCAATTAACTAATACCCTACCTCTTCCTACAGAACTAGATATTTCGTAATCAACTACTGAGATTTTTGATAATTCTAATAATGTTTCTCCCAAAGCATTTGAACGTACGCTTCCCGAAAGCGATAAAGTGAACGAAAGTTCTAGCCTTAACCTTGCCCTTCACAGCTTCCTCCCTCAATCCCCACACCCCTCTCCTTGAACCGGCCGCGAGCTACCAAGGTACTTCAAAAGAAAACTCAATGGACGATGATCTTTCCTGCAACTTCGTCAGATTAAAGACTGTTATATACTGGAAGGTCTAATACAGAACTGATTAGAAACCAATTAGATAGCGAGAATGAACTCTCAGATAGTGCTCCTACAGAATACAGAAAAATCAAAATTAACCAAATTTTCAAAATTAACCAAATATGTTTTCAAAAAGAATTTCAAGAAAATTGGTAGATTTGTAAAAAAAAAGAAAATCAGCAAAATGTGTAAAAAACATAATACTGTACAAAATATGTGACGAAAAATTTAGATATTTGTTAAGATTTCAAGAGTTTGCCGAGATCACAAATTTCGGAACAGTACATACAAACATATGTAATTACATTAGAATCCGAGATCGTCGGGCAGTGCCGCTAAAGAAGTGTTTTGATATTACTGAAGATTTTCTGTTTTCTACATTTGTCTCTAGAATTATATTTATCCTATTTCAGTGTATGATATGGCGTGGAGTCTGGAGACATCTCGCCTGCGTGCTATTTTACCACTTTTTCAAATTTGTCCGAAAGTACGAAAACAGTTTTAAAATTAGCTTCGGCGGTTTTACTTAGGAAAACAGATTCATCAGGTGAAATCTATCAAGGGGACAAATGCCGTTTTGAGATCAAAAATCGAGTCGCAGGATAAAAGAGCTCGTGCGTAATCTCGGCTCATTCTTTCTGGTAGTGGAATGATAACGAAAGATCATAGAAATAAAATGTATGTAAAATAAAATGTTAGGACATGTAATATTGATGATATCTACACAATCAGTTCAATTTTCTTTTTGAAATCAGTTTCCAAATTGGAATCGATATTTTGGGTAACGCCTCAAATAATTTTTTGATGGTATTCGAAGGAAGACGGAAATATGTGAACGAGATATATAGCTAGAAAATACGACTATTACAGATGATACGAGAGCGTTTGGTTGTGTTACAGCATCACTAGTTTGATAAGTGGAAAAGAATATATTGAGATTGAAAGGGACGAAAGCATAAACCGACTGGCCGGCTTGCCTGCCTAAAAATTCGACCCCCTTTCGCGCCGCAGGCCGCCGAGTTCGGCCGTTCGGCCGCGTCGAGGGAGGGCCCACAAGGGTCGGGTAACGCAATGGTGTGGAGCGTGGAAGGGAGGGGGATGTATTTTCCAAATTTCACTTTACGCCGCTCCTATTCATCCGATTTGCATGATTGACACAGTGTTGGATTTATGACGCACATCGTCATCGCGCTATAAGCCCACATTTTCTAATTTCTTCCGGGAACTATGAGAAAATTAAAAAAACAATTTTGGAAATCTTTCTTGAAGAAACGGCTTCGTAGCGTAAATTCTATTTTAAAAAGGAGTCCAATGCCGTTTACAGATCGAAAATCGGACCATTTCTTCGTGCGTTATCGGCCAAGTAAATTCCCTGTGATAGTGCTGCGATCTATTGATTTTTCCTATAAGTATTTTTCGGTACATTAGCCTTAACCTGTTTCTCTGTTAGGATGCATGTCTAAATTAATATTTGAAATTCTCGAGTGAGCCCGGCTCAGTGCCGTTATTACTGCTTTTTAAAGTTTTATTTATGTATGGTTCTCTTGTGTTGGTGGCCCGTAATGGGCAATAATGGTGGTTAAGAGCCGTTTCATAGTAAAAAGGCATGATCTTGGTTTCTTACTATATTGAAGTGTATAATTTTAAGAATGTATTAACGATGTACTAATTAGTTGACTTTATGTGCTGCAGTGTGAGTTAATTTTATGTGAAATCCCTTAAGGCGCTTTTTATGCGCATGCGTACGTGAGTGCAGGCTCGTGATGTGTTTTGATACGTAGCCTTGCACAACATTTAAAGCATCAGAGAGCGCTCTGTTGTGGAATCTGCGCATTTTCTTTAATTTGTATTTTAATGTTGCAGTTTCTTGGTTCCTAGTGTAGGAATATTTGAAGACGGAACGGTTGGGTCCGTACTGAGTGTTGCAGTGACCTCTGTGTTGGAGCCTGTCATTTGGCCCCGTGAGCGACCTAAGATTGCCGCTCGGGTAACGCCGTTTTGAGGCCGCGGATCGGCCGCCAACGGCTTTGTTAAAGCACTGGTGCAAGTGTGAATGGTAAAAGGTGCCTCAAGGAGGCAGCCAGTTTTTAGAATGTACATCTGTGTAAAGAAACCACCATCATGCTGTTAATGATATGTTCGTTTTGTTATAACACAAGAGTTCTCAATCAGTTATCTGGTATTCTGGTATATTCATATCCACTTAATGATAGTAACTCAAGTGAGTTTCTTTGCAAATTTACATTGAATTGTTTTATTCTGTTCTCTTAAAGTGGAGAGTTGGACAGAATTATTACGCAACAAAGTAGTTCTGCATTAGATTAATGTGGTTAATTTTTTTTGTTGATTTTTGTATAGAGGCACGAACATTTGTCCAAAAGTGTCAGGCAAAACATTCCGTGTAATTCTGTGTTGTTTCTCTCAATAATAGGGGAAACTATTTGTTGTAAAGCTGAGGCGAGAACCTCGAAGCCATAGTTGTAATAATACTGAATAAATGTTTGTGTTGTAAGCTGAAAATTATAGGATTGTGTATATCTTAAACTTAGATTGAACCAGGAATAAGGATTCCAGATTTTTCCCGTTCCTGAATGCACTTTCAAAACTAGAAAGTTGCATGTAATCTTGTAGAAATCCAAGCCTATGGTTTTTTATGTTAGGCCCGCTCCAATATATTAGGTTTTCCAGGTCGTTGTTGGTAAAAGATAAATAAAAAAGGAAAATAAATGGTTTGTTGCATTTTTATTGGCGACCGTGCAAATGTATTAAGTAGTACTTGACCTTTGAATTATAACAGTTAGAAACATTCTAGGGGGGAAATCTGAGGCAATACTCCCGTTATCTCGTCGAATATCAATTTCAAATATTTTTTATTTGAATGGGGTGTCAAAATTGGTTGACTAAAATGCCTTGAAATTCAACCATTTTCCCCGCCTCTGTAATTTTTTTCAGCCCGATTCAAGCAATACAGGCTGCGTGAAAAATAAAACATGAAAAACATGTTGAAACAATGAAATATTTTGACTTGTCGCTCACGTCTGTAAAACTCACATACAAGACAATTTCTTCACATTTTTATATTTATGAGCACTTGTGCTTTAAATAATGTCAAATAAAGTTTCTCGAAAACTCAACAATTTTCTGTAAAAATTAGCACAAAATTCGTCATTTTCAGAAACGGTCAAACGCCTTTTTTTTTCAAAAATTGCTCCGAATTTTTTCTTCAAATATTTCCAATGGATAGTGCCCATTGCACTGTATGTTATGACAAAAAGTTCGTTTTGGTGCATTCATATGTTTTTTTTAATTACACAAATTTAATTTTATTGAAATACATCTAACGCCATTAATATGGACATTTCCATCAATTTGTATGTATTATTACATTTGTGAGTGCAAGTGCTTCAAATGACTTCAAATGAATCAAGTTTTTCGAAAAATCAATAGATGCCTGTGAAAAAGAGCTTAAATTTCTCAAGCTTAATCACCATTTTCTTAAAATAGACTACGAATTTTTCAATGAAAACTTCTATTTAGATCGAGTTTTTACTCTTCTTTAATATTCTTGAAGTAATGATTGAGTTGTACTGCTAGGAAAGTAAAAAGTTGAAATATTGTGAAAAAATGTACTTTGGGCAACGATAGATGGCAGCTGGTCAGAAAATGGAGCACGACCTTAAAGCCAGACCACACCAAAGAAATTAGAAAAATTTAGAACAAGAAAGTCTGTGCCAATCTGCAGCACTTCTAGTTTCTCTCTCAAATACAAAAGCTAAGAAAGTCAGAGAGTAGATACTATAGCACTAGATCACTGCATGATACTGTAAAATGCTTTTGCAGTATTATGATTTTCCCCTTATTTACAGTTTACTTACAGAACTTATTTTATGTTCCTTAAAGTTACTGAACACTTAGTTGCAGCATAAATTTTCCGAAGTGCATGAACACAACGTCAATTGATGTAAAATTAAGAACTAAAATCGCGGGAAAGCAGTAATGAGAATTCTGTTCTTAAATCATGTATTAGATAGCACGACTCAGGGGCATTATGTATCCTCCAACGTCCTTGTAGAAACAACACAAGGTAGTTTTAAGGCATCCGAATTATAAAACCGGGGTGGCACAAAGTCCCAAGGTACTTGCGAAAATGATGAAAATGATGAAAATGATGTAAACTACAGGTTGGATTGCAATGCTCTCGAATATCCAGGCTCAATAATTATTGTGTTCAAGCATAGCTAGTGAGCTGACTCTTAATACGAATTGGTTGTTTCAAGTGAAATTCATCTCCAGTGAAAGCCTGCGCCTGGAGTCCGTGGACACGCTCCCACTGCCCGTCGCTCTGTGCCGTCACAAGCCTCGTCACAAGCCCCGTATCAATCATTCTATTATATTATCAGCTATTCCACTTTCGGGTGTATTCTGATTCGAGGTAAATGTTTGCAATGCCCGTGAGAGTTAGTTGTCCGTGTTTTAGTCTCTACATTCGTTCCTGCCTTTCATCCTCTTTCTTAGTGTGACTCTAAAACTGTCACACTTTTCGGAGCAAATCACTATACTAGGAATCTTTCAAAAACAACTGTTTTCTCTACTACACGTTCTGTCAATACATCGTCATGTTCTTTAACAATCGTATTTTGTAATGGCAGACAGATTGATAAATTCGTCCCATTAAAAAATAATGTAGTTTAGATACATTACCTAAAAACTCGCCTCAGAAGTGCAATTCAGCTCTCACTTCATTTAATTATTGAAAAGGTTGGTTTCACGAACGCCGGAGGGTTGAGTGAGTCGGAGAGGGACAGGGGAGAAACGCAGGAAGAAGATTAAAAAAAAGAGAATGCGTCGGCATTTTAATGAAAGAACGTGCATGTGCTTGCAACGGTGTCTGTGTATCTGTGTGTGCGCTCGCGCTCGTGCGGTTTTAAATTGAAAAGCCGAAATGAATTACCTACATTTTAGAAGCGAATTGAATATCGATGCGACAGTATATTAGTTTAGATTATGCTGAGCGCCTGAGCCCTCTTCATGCGCATAAGAATCTCTATCAACTCTCAAACTGCTTACTCAATTCAATTAACAAGTAACAACTGACGTGTATGATTACTTTTGGACTTTTCGTGGTCTTACTGCCATTTGGCAAGCTCCTAAAACTACACTTTAATAAGAGATTTGTTTAACAAACACAGAAGTATAAATAACACCAAAATTCAAACAAGCATTGATCTTTGACGATGGACTAAGTTTTGATTAGCACGCTTATTCAGAAGATATAAACTTTTCATTAGTTCAAAACAAGTGACTTAATATAACTCATTTGCTCGGCACAAGAGAAAGAGTTTTCTATGAAATGTAACTTAATTCAATACATTCAGTTCAAAATGGGGTCATGGGGGTCACGGGGAAATGGGAGTTAGCATTATATTATCGATAAATATTGTAAACAAACCTTATTGAAACGCTGCAACATATGCTTCTTCCTACCATTAGTCATTAACTAATGCCAGTTGATAACTATATCCAGTAGATTGCCGCAGCCAAAGAAAGGTTACATGGACAATTATCACGTTCTTACCAGGAAAGTGAGTGGTTTATGTTAGAAATCGCTCTCAGAAAATAAGGTCTTAATCAGGTGAACTTAGAGATTTCTGGAAGAATTAATTTTTTTTCAAAGGGATGTACTTCAAGAAATCATTTGATACCATTTGCGAGTAATTTTAAACATTCCATAAGTTTATGAGTAGTTATGATAAAAATGTGCTTGTGGAGTAATGGTAATTAGTGGTTCTCATTATTTCAGCGTGATTGCCGTTGACAAAATAATTTATTATCTGAATAAGTTTAAATGGCCCCCTGGTGTTGTTTACATATGTAGCAAGAATTGCTACATGTAATAGCTCACACACTTTAAAACCTTACTTAACCACTCTTGCTGATCTCGGACAACCTTGGCAGTCACATTACCCTAGACGCATACAATTATTGTCAACCAAATAAATTCTGTTTCAAGTACCAATGTGTTCATTTTGCTTCATATTTCTTTAGAAACTCTTATTACCCGCATGTGAGGATAATGGGGTCACATGCAAATTTTGGGAAACTCGATATTTGAGAGGATTTTAATGAATTTTGATTATTTTTGTAGTGAAAACATAAGCTTAGTAACTAACCTGTGATATAAAAGCATATTCTTGTTCATAGGAACAATTCGTACTGATTTATATTGAAAAAACAAAAAGTGACTTACCCGCGCTTCCCCTACATCTTGTGAATGAAGGCTTACCCCCGCTCGATGAACTTCAATTCACCTTAACACGTTCGCTGCCAAGCGCATCCTCTCTGTACTTCACCGCGGTGTCGTAGTGCTTTTACACATTCTACACGTCAGGGCCATCGGTATTTGTCGCACAACTAAACATGCTGGAACATTGAAACTTGTACCAATATTATTCTAATATTACACAGAACTTAATTTTTAATAAAAATATACGAGTCCGAATGGACGCAAGGGAAATTTTTGCAACTATTAAAACTATACGAAACCATACGGTCTCGTGAATTATTCTGAATATGTCGACTATGTCTTCCGTGAATTCCAGCTATGTATGGGTTATAGCGGTGCAGACTGCGGCCCACGCGAAGCATCTTAACCTTCTGACACAGATGGGGTGACAGCGAGAAGTGACACAGGTGATAAGAGATTCCTCTATGATCTGGAGTCAGGTGATTGTCGAGACCCAATTCTGAGAACAGATTAAATAGCTCTAAAAGGCAGGTTGTGACTCCGGAAAACAAAGATTACTTCGACAATGCGACTCAGATGCTCTGTCCTGAGAGGAAATGCATAAGAAAATACGTCATCACACCAGATGTGTGTGATATTTTCAATCGTGGGGCATTTGTTAGACCAGGAAATCACCTCAGAGTAGCACCGTCAGGTTTATCATATACAGGAAATATGGGCGTGGTAAGAAATTGAAAATCAATGTGAAATTCAATGTAAATTATTTATTATGTGATATGCCTCAAAACAATCTATACACAAAAATGGCCTCTCAGAACAATTCTTGCAGTAGGTTGACACACAATTTGTATGCCTACTTGCTATCAAGCTTTGCCTCAATTTTTCGAAGCATGATTTGCTGCTGCGTCTTAATTTTCTTGGTTTCTTTCCTGAAAGTGTTTTATCTTTGTCCAGAAAATGTGTTGTTATGGAAGGAGTTCGTGATTCAGTAGCGATTTGGGCAACAATGTATTTACAATATTAATTCTAAACATTTCTAATGACATTTTCCGAACTCCTGCAGGTCGTGAGTTGTTAAGCAAACGTTGTGTATTTACCATTTCACATGCAAATACCATGTAATCAGCTACTTTATATCAATTGTTTTTCTGTGAGCAGTGATGAGATGCAAGGGTATCAGCAATATCAATATCGCCTTTCCTTTTTTGGCACTCAATAAGCATTTGAGGTTTTGAAATTTCTTCTCCTCTCCTATTCTTTTTTCCTCTTGCAGTAATGTGATGTTCATACAATGTTGACATCATGATTAAATCACGTTGATCCTTACATTTCATTTCACATACTC
Source organism: Teleogryllus occipitalis (assembly GCA_011170035.1). Classification (NCBI taxonomy): domain Eukaryota; kingdom Metazoa; phylum Arthropoda; class Insecta; order Orthoptera; family Gryllidae; genus Teleogryllus; species Teleogryllus occipitalis. The sequence goes on along the minus strand of BLKR01000043.1, from coordinate 434,208 downwards.
CACAGTCATTTTGTCTTGCAATTATTTCACCTTTTCTCCTGAGGTTTGCATCAACCACGTCCTTTGGAAATCCTTTTCCATTCTTTCTCGCCGTTCCAACAAAATGAGTATCATTACCCAATAATAAATTCACAAGTTCCAAAGAAGAATAGTAATTATCTGTGCACAAAACTCGCCCACAATTCAAGTACGTAGCCATCATATTCATTACTATTTGAGTAGGCCCACTTTCAGAAACTTTTGGATGAGTCGCCCCTTTTCCAGAATAAATTTTTGTATAACTTCCTTTATCACAAAGTTTAAATACTTGTACACCATATTTGTAAACTCTACCGGTTAGATACTGTCTGAATGCAAATCTTCCTCTCTAGGGAACCATTAATTCGTCTAGCACAAGACTATCTCCCGGCGTTTTCATTGCCATATTGCACATTTCATTGCCATATTGCACATTTCATTGCCAGATCTAATAATGGCTAAATTTTGTGAATCCTACCTGTAAATGAAATTTAGAACTTAAGATAAATAAAATACGTTTACAGAATATTTCAGGATTGCCGTGCAGTGTTGCCATTTACTTCAACTTACCGACGTTGAAATCTTCATTGTTAGAAAAGTGCCAAAATATCAAAATGTTCTGGAAACGATATCTGAGCAACATCATTTTTTCTTACACAGGAGCCTTATTTCAGTAGTTGACCAAAGAAGGCATTTAATCTAAGCCCATCCAAATTCTCAGGCTTAGGAAATAGCTTCATTTCTTCGTGGTTTGTCGGGGTCCATGAATTATAGCGACTTTCTGCTTTAAGTTCTGCCTTTTGCGCAGCATTTCTATTGGTTTCTGTGACCATCAAATCAATAGCTTCATCTGTAGTGAATTTGTGATATAATTCCCACGGGGTCATGTTGGTTGCTTGACTTGGGACTTGGTTGGACATGGGTCATGGGTTGGACATGTTGCTTGGACATGGGACTTGGTTCGTTGCTTCCTTGCGTGACTGACGTGCTCGGGCTGTGCTCCAACATTTTACTAATTTTGACTACTTTCTTACATCTTTATATATATATATATATATATATATATATATACACACACACACACACACATTCCATACCACGACCAAACCGATCATCATAAACTGTTCAAAATTGAGAGTATATTTGGGAGGATGGTTGGGGTTATTCCACCTGCTCTAAAAATCGAACTAAATATATTGTTTATTTAATTTAATATACTAAAGATGAGGAAAATAACTGGTGAAATTTAACATTTGATAGATTTTTCTGTTCGCAAATAGGCCGTCTCAGACCACACAGACATGCACTTGAACTTACAGGGTCTCAGTATCAATTTTATCTCGTCGCAAGTGCATGTGCTGATCATTATAAGGCTGAATTAGGCATCAGAAGATCAGAATCAGCCTGAATCCGCTTTTCATCGGGAAAAAAATTCCTCGTAAGCTTCAATAAACTTGCTTTGGCTTCGGACTCTTTTAGACGGACAGTCGGGAGCCAACCCATTCCCGATCACTTGGCTTGGACTAGATCTTCAGGGTGAGCGGGGGGAGGGACCATGGCGGGACAGCACTGTGTCATCCCCCACTATATCTCTGTTATCTCTGTGTCAACCCTGGCACCTCAGTGGTGTTCCCTTGTTGGACTGCATAGTGGGTGGAGAGCGCGGAGATGAATTAGTATCCATCGTATGGATACCAAACCACCAACCCCCTCTGCCCTCTTCTAAACGGATGTGATGTGCGGAATGAACTGTTAATTTAAATGTTTTCTTTTCGAAAAATAGTAAGAAGACTGTAAAAAGCCTCGTTTCCTTCTCATTGCATGCGCCGAGGAAGGGAAACGTTTACAAACGTAAGTTCTGTCCGTCTGGCGCGAGCCATAGAGAAAACATACGAGAAGCTTCAAGCTGTCGTGCTTTGGAGGATGGGGTGCAGGCCGAGTATGTCTTTTGCGCCTTTATAGGACCATCAACCGCCCTATTTTGGAATATGAGATCATTGTTTGTGGGTCAGTGACTTTGTCGATCCTCCGGCCATTGAATACCATACACAATGCCGGTGTACGGATCAGCACAGGCGCCTACCACACGAGTCGATGCCTCTTGGTCGAGGCTGGTGAACCATCCCTGAGCCTAAGGCGAGATGTTGTAATCGGTTCCTATGGTGCGAAATTATCAGCTATAAATACTCCTTCGCCCAAGTCACAGGACATCGTACGCACTCGTACCATCGTTACTCCATCCTCTAGGTATCCGTCTCTTCACGCTTTTGCAGAAGCTCAATAAAAAATTCTCCATCCGTGTGACACTCCTCCAAAGTCTTGTTTCTCCTTGGAAAATTTTCCGGCCTAAAATAGACCTGAGATTATCAAACTTCCTCAAATTCTCCACTTCCCCCAGTACATTTCTGACGGAATTTCAGGAGACAAAATCAGGTCTCCCAGCTATAACTCCATGTGATATAACTATAACTCCACTGATGGTTCCTCCCAAAATAGTAAAGTAGGATGTGCCTTCTACTGTCATAGAGCCACGCGGAGTTTTCGAATAGACTCTTCGTGCAGCATTTATACGGCAGAGAAATATGCACTATTGGAGGCAAAAAAGTTGGCTAAATCGATGTTAAAGGAAGCAGAGACCTGCAGTGATTGTAAGAGCTCCTTCAAATCACTGCATCACTGCGAATCACTGAATATCTGACCAGGGAACAAAGCTGGCCCCGAACAAAACTGAGGTAGACATTCTCACAGTCCCAACAAATATCAAGCTGTTTATCAAACACTCTCAGTGCATGACAAACAGTGGCAAAACTCGGATTTTAAGCTCACGAGAATCAAGGATTTCATAAAGCCTTGGTCTTCCTCATCTCGGTCGGTCCTAAAAGCATAGGTTCTCGCAATTGTTATCGGATTTCTGGAATTTCTTCCGCAAATTTTTTGTAAGAACTTGGCTAAACTCCCATGTGATTCAAAAGACCGGGAAATACAAGAAATCTTTATTGGGAACAGCCCAAAACGCAAAGTATTGTAGAGGCACCGACAGTCTTTAGCTCTGCTGCCAGTCCCCAGAAGCTGGTTGCAACCTGAGACCGACTCGGCTCATCTTTAGTCGTGAATTAGAGGAATAATAATAATTATTATAAGAAAAAGAAGAAGGCAACGCGAAAAAATTGCGAAAGCATAAACTGACGAATCCCATCCGCCTAGCTGCCTGCCTGGCTGCCTAGGACTACCTGTTTGCTGCCGTGCCAATCAGAGCGGTGTAGAGAAAATTCTACCCTCGGTGCGGCGGTGGCGACATAGGGGTGAGGGCGAAATTAGATTTTTCCAATGGGTATAGCCGAATAAGGGGGAGAAAAGTGCCCCCAAACCAAATCGATAATCGCGATGTTCATATGAAAGATAATAAAAAAATGACGAAGATTCAAAAATAAATCAGCCTCCTAGGGCAATCTGTTGCAGAGCTATTACGAAAACCGTGTTTTTTATATTTTCTTTTTTTATTAGCTTATATTGCATGTATCAGACTGAAAAAATGGAGAGACGGGGAAAAATAGTTGAATTTTGAGATATTTTTGGCAACCAATTCTGACTCCGAATTCAAATAGAAAAAACAAATGTTTGAAATGCATTTTCGACGTGGTAACGTTGGAGTACTGTCTCAGTTTATTCCCCTAGAATGTGTCTTATAACATTCTATAATATATATTTTTTTCAAATTTTTAAACAATGTGGATAATAGTGAATAAAATTAAAACTAATTGTATCAGTTCAAAGATTTGAAATATGCGCCAAATTGTCATTGGGAAAAATGCTTTTTCTAATTTTTAAACGTAGATTCAATCACGACAAATGAACGCGAAATCTTGTACGAGTTACATCATTTATGACTCCAACTCAATTGGACTGTCCTTGGTAGAAATAGATGGCTAGGTCTCCAGGATCCGACATCAGGAAATGAGCATCAAGCACCAGTTTGCGTCATAATATTAGCGTGAATTTTAAATGCCAAAATTATCACAGTTGCAAATCATTGAAACGGAAAAGCACTCTTTCTTTTTTTTCAAATATTGCATCTTTTATTTCAATTACACTTTTATCCTGTTATTTTTGGTGGGTCATCGTTGAAAGTTGTCATTTTACGCCACTTTCAAAATGTTTCCCAACATTTCTTGCTCTCCACGCAACATTGCAGCCAACGTCTGGTCTCGCCTTTCCACCGAAGTGCGTCACGCTTTTCAGTCGTGTTTTGGTTACGAGCTTCTTGACGCAAGCTGGCGCTGCTCAGAAAGAGCAAAAATCGGTGCATCAGAGAAGTCCATCATCTCTTTCCACCATAGCAATATCGGTGAAACGATATTATTGTGAATGTGCGAACGGAAGTCGCAGCCTGGGATGCTGCTCCTACATAGCAGCGGTCATTTACTATTTGGCACACGATCGTTACTAGGTGAAAATTCTTAAACCATCAAAACTTTTGAGTTGACTATATATAAAGGTACGCGTATCTCAGTTATTGAAGAAGACAGTTACAATAATAAATTGCCTATGATAGTCTAATTGTCAATAATTAATAAATCTACAACTGAGTAATTTGATTTATATTATCAAAAAAATATTAATGTACGTAAAAACGAGTAATTTGATTTATATTAGAAATAATACACAAATCTACAAAAAAAAGGAGTTTGATGATTTTATTTCGATAATATCAATACTTTCCACGTAAAGACAAACATTTTTCAGCAAAAAATTGTATTATAGACTTTTGTCAGTGAGACTTTTCAATAATTTAAATATAAATTTTTTAAACATTGATAAAAAAAGTCGTATCACATTTTGGCGCGAATTTCAAATTTTTCAACTGATAAAATTAGTTTTATTTTTTTTTCACTATCGTCCACATTGTTTAAATATCTGAAAATATATATGTTATAGAAAATTGCCTTGAAATTCTACCAGGTTCACTCAGTTCCCCACGCTGAAGGGTTAATCGAGTTAAATTACACGGATACAAAAAACGCCAAGCATACATTCGGCAAATTAATACATGTTAATAAATGAACGCTAGTAAAGTTGGGAACAGCTGCGTCAGCCCGAGCCTCTGAAAATGACAACCGTTTAAAGTTTGCATGTCGAAGTTGCAAAGGTGAGCAGCGGCGTGCCCCAGAAGAGTGTGATTAGCCTGCTCGCGCTATTGGCGCAGATAGTCGCAGAAAGTACATAGCAAAAGTCAGCTGCCTCAAGTCCGAGATTCTCGGGAAGATTTCCTCTCCCTCTCCCTCCGTCGCACAATTCGTCTCCGCAAAGGCGCGATATTTCCTAGTACTTCCCCCACCTTTACACCGATCAGTTCTTCTTACACACTTGGCGACATTGGCAGATTTCAGCCGCAAACGAGCAAGTGCCAAGAACGGGTCCACTGTCCCATTAGGTGATTACTTTTATAATAATATTATAAGATATCATCTTTCTTTATGCCGTCATGAAGCGATCGCGGGTGGGACGCACGGCGCGTCTTCATGCGCCTACTACTTTAAAATGTACTTAAGCTCTGCGGGGCAGCCGCAGGGATCCCACGCTCGCAGGCCAGCTTTATGCGCCCAGTCACGCGTTCCTTTGAGGACGATTTTGCTATTTTAGGATTAACCCGTAACTACAGACGTGAATTTATATTACGCAACTATAGACGCTTCCTCGAGGATTTTTGACTTACTAATTTACTTTTTTAGATTATTTTTTGAGCACATTGTGAAATTACTTTATAATAATAAAAACTGTTTAAAACGATTCTGAAATAATAATAATAATAACAACAACAATAATAATAATAATAATAATAATAACAACAACAACTTGCTTTTAATTGCACCTCTGTTAGAGCTATTAGATTAAATATTTAATAATGAATGGAATGATTGATATTTAAATGGATGGATGATATTTAACAATATTTTATAACTATTTTCATGTTTTATTGCTTTTACGTTTGGCACATTTTGTTGAAGAACATTATCCACACAGTGCATGTTTACCAGAGCAACAAATATTGCTCGTTTTCGTCTTCAGTTTCTTAGGACAAATAAGGCAGTCATTTCCTGCTGATAATTTTTAATTTTTTGCTGTTTCCTTCTCTTCTATACCTAGTATTTTCTTAATTGAAATTCTGATGTCTTGTCGAAGACGTGTGATGGGTAATCTTCTTTCTAATTCCTTGGCAACTAGTTCCTTAGCTAGATTTTTTATAAAATGCAGCCTTGTCACTAGTGGCATTAGTGCTAAACGAGAAAAATATAAAGACAATACCAAGGATAGTAAATATATAATTATATATATATATATATATATATATATATATATATATAATTTCACCCAACATAAAATATATTACGTTCATGCCTCCCTTCGGTAATGTCAATAAGCAATGATTTTCCTGTCTCATGTTCGCCGACGTAGAGTTAAACTGACTCCGTGCTGCACAAAGATACTTTTATCAGGAAATAAATCTGACAAATCAAGATGTATAAAATCGACAATCCGCATACGCAACAATGGAGAGCTAGTTTGAAGGTACTGAAGTCCTGATGGAAATAATAAAAGTGTGAAAATAATAAAATAAAATATAGAAGAGAGCGGAGTTAGTTTGACTCCCGTCTGTGGTTGCGGGTTAAAAAGGAAAGTTAAATGGTCTTAAGAAAACACATTTTAGACGCATTATTGACTGTTCTAGGGGTAGACGCCCGGTCGTAGTAGCCTTATCTTGGCGCGTAAATCCGGCACAGTACATTTTTAAAGGGATCAGAACAAGACTTGCCGTCCGCGCCAGTCGCGCGTATGCTGATGCGGGCGGCGGTGGCGGTGGCGGTGGCGGTGGCGGGGGTTGGAACGGGGTCATTGGTGAGGGCGACGCACACGGAGCACCGCTCGACCGAGGTGCGACTACTCCGAGCCCCTGTGTGGATATTGTGTGCGGTGTTAATTTGTTCACAAGCTTGCTGTGTGGATTATCGTTACATAAAACAGGCCTTAAATTGTGAGCCCTACGTGATGCCGCAACTAAATTCCGCTCATTATCACAAGAACCTGCCTTCGTCGTCTCTGGCTCGGAAGTCCTCCACTTTCCAACCTGCCACAGACAAGGTGCTTGTGTCGAGGTCTAGCGGCGCAGCTTGTTCCAAGAGGAACGTCATAAATTTCGTGTGAAGAGTCCGGTAGCTCGTCTCTTTTTCTGCGTGTGACGTCTTTCGGTCAACTGAGGTGATACTCGTTAAGACGAACGATTGAAATGAGGTTTCTTGCTACTCTGTTTGCCTATAGTCAACGTTAGTGTCTAAGCGGTTCGTTTGGTTGATTCCAAAATTGATATTCCCCGATCGATCAGCGCGAAGTCGAGACCCTGAGACTTTAAAAACGAAATTGTGATTTTGTGGAATACTTTACATAACGCCATAACATTTTCCAAATTTTCTAAAAAATGACCCCATTTTTGTATTAAACTATTTTCACGTGTACAATACAAAAAAGGTCAAAAACAGCACAGGTCTCTATTGGGTTAAAATATCTGAATTTACGAAAATTGCAAATATTATAAATTTTTTCGGTGTGTTTCTACAACTATAATATTGAAGATAGAGATATTTTAACTATTGTTCTGAAGTAATTCGGTGTATTTTATGTGCAAAAAGAAATAAAAATTTCATACAGTCAAGTATCTCTTATATAAGCTAAAATTTGTTCATTTCACTTCCCAAATAGATTGAAAATATTTCATTCAGCATATTACTTCAAATATGTTGTTGCGATGGTAAACGTAGGATCATTAAAGACGCTTAACTGGTGTCACTATATACTTTCTCGCCATATTTGTAACTTTTGCAATTTTCGAAAAATTCAGAGAATTCAACGACACTGAGATCAGCACAATTTTCTTTAGCGTCCTTTACGCTGTCCGAGGTCAAAATTTATTTAAAAATTTGGGCTGTTTTTTGAAAATATTGAAAATGGCTCAAGGTCTTCATGTAAAGTACCCGAATTAAAACATCGGTTTTAAATTCAAGGCCCCACATCATCAGCGAGATCGATTGGGGAATATCAATTTTGGTGAAAATCCTACTTATGCGCTTTCCGCTATCCGTTAATCCTTTTTATCCGCTAGTGCGTAACAGACAGACAGACGTTTTGCCGTTAAAAATACTGAATCTGTTTATGAAGGTTAAGAAACCATTACAATAAAGTAAACAATATAACAGACGTTACCTTGCAACCGTGTCCTTTACCTAGTAATCCATTCCCGTCGCACATGTATCTGTCCCCTCGCCCCCGGCAGGTGGATCGAGTAGCTTGTCGTCCGCCGTTTCATCACTCACTAACAACCCTATTTTCCTACCCGCACTTATTTCTACTTAGTTTCCCCTGTAGCTGGCAGAGAGCTACAAAATGCATTACCCATTTAATATGGAGCAGTTCGTGCAGAATGAAGCATCGGATGTGCCAGGGAGTAAGGCTGTACCTGGCACGGGACACCAGCTCGGTGATGACAACGTAAGCGATCAAAATAGCAATGCCCACTCCAACTCCAGTGAGGAGAATGCGTCAACTTCATCTGGACTGCGAACCAAAAGGAATGCCTCCAGAAGAAATGAAACAGCGAATAGAATTAAATGGAGCAGAGAAATGAATAAAAAAGTTATTCGCACTTACCTGCTCATAAATGAATGTAGAGACGATCCCTTACCAGGTTGGAGACACAACCTCCACTCTAAATTTTCTAAAACCTACCCAGAATTCAACTTGACTGAACAAAACCTAGCCGATCGTAAGAACGTAATCATGAAACGAAAGTATCTTACCCAGATCGAAATGGATGAAATACGTAGAGAAGTGGCTAACAAACTTCAGGCAGCTGTAGAAGACCATCAAACTGGTGATAATTACGAGACGAGAATAGAGACAAATGATTTGAGTATAAATAAGGAAACCGCTGAAAAGTTTGTAGGATATTTCTGTTTCGAGACACAGATCCTCTTGGTTGGCCTAAAATCCCAAAGTTGATCTTCACCAAACAAACTAATATTCTTATTAAGCAAGTTGATCAGGTAATACCTCAGGTTGCTGACCAATTAAATAACTTGACAGATATTCATACTGCCTTCTATGCAGCTGCAGTTGCTGTAATTGATCTTAATGGACAGCGCATTCAGAATACCACACCAAGCACACAAAGAAAGCGAGAAAACCTGATGACAATTTGGACTGGAAAATGTATTGTTAAACTGAGAACAGAGATTATTATAATTCATGCATTTCTTTCTAACAACAAAAGTAGAAGAGTAAAGCATAAAATTGTAACGTCGTGGGTAGGGATCTACGCCACAAAGGAAGAGACACGAGTGGGTATATACAATTTATTTAAATAAATATTTACAGTATCTCTACAGACATCACTCTAAGGCGTTTGTCAGAGCTACCCGCGGCAGCCCCCCCCCTCCCGCCGTGCGGCCGCGCCTGCGATTAGCCAACTCGGCCGACTCGCCACTCGGCACCTGGTGTGCCTCGGCAGACAATCTGCCCTGAAGTATAGAGCATACTTGACCGTGTCAGAACCTCGAACACCTGCTCGTGCCTACAGCACTACCGCGCCAGGCTTGGCCGGACAAGTTTTGCGGTCTGGCCGCGAGGAAACCAAAAAACGTTACCCGATTTGGGGTTCTGCGACGCACCTTAATATAGGCCCGAGTCACATGACCTCCTACGTCATCTGTCCCCCACGCACTTGTCTTGAGGTGAGCGCCACTGACGCTGCATTTTTGTGCCCGGCACCTACAAACCCCCTACCCTCTGGAATTGCCCTGAAAGGTGGTCTTATTCGGAAGCCTATATTTGGCTCCCTCATCCCCATACCTTGCAACTCGTATCTCTAGAGCAGGGAGTCAAGTATATGACGCTATAAAATTAATAGAATCCTACATAAAATGCAAATCATCATCAACGACTCCGAGTTAAGACAAAAACTAACCCTGTATCACGATTAAGCTAGACAAAAGCTCAAAACTAAGGGTGGTAGATTGCGAAGATACAATGAATGCTCAAAGTGTAAACAACAAAATATGTTGTTTGAGATGAACCAGAAAGTATTCTATCGGAACTTGGAACACAAAGCTGATAGCCAGGAGAAAGTTGGTAATTATGAATTCAAGTCATACTGGCATGAAATCTGGACCAACCTTTCAAGCTACAATCATGATGCATCATGGCTCTCTGAACTCCAGGAAAAGATGGGCAACCTTCCAGAAATGTCTGAAGTCCACATTACCACCGAAAATATTGAAGGAAGTTTTAAAAAAATGGCAAAATTGGAAATCAGCGGGATCTGAAAATATTCAGAACATTTGGTTGAAGTGTTTTGTCTCCTTACACCACTTGATTTCAAATAGTTTTAATGAGATACTTCAGAAGCCTGATCAGTGTCCAAAATTCTTAACGCAAGGTATTACTTATTACCCAAAAGTGTTCCTAAATCTGATCCCAAAAATTACAGGCCAGTAACATGTGTCCTATATAACTTATTCACATCAGTTTTACACGAAGATCTACATGCATTGTGATCAGAACAATATCATCAGCATGGAACAGAAAGGATGCATCAGAAGTACCTTTGGATGCAAAGAACAGTTGAGGACAGCCTAAACATAAAACAAGCTGAGGTAAAAAGCCGAAACTTGAGAATATGCTACATCGACTGTAGAAAGACGTTTGATTCGGTACCCCATGAATGGCTGATACACATTTTGAAAATATACAAAACTACTACAAAGGTTGTAAACCTGCTCGCTGTCTCAATGGAAAACTGGTGCACGGAGATTAATTTGGAGAATTGTACATTTTAGATTCATATTCGTCGAGGAATATTTCTAGGCGATTCATTGAGCCCTCTATGGTTTTGTTAGCTATAAACCCCCTATCACAGCTTCTAAACAAGGAATGTCTACGCTACAGACTCCGACTGAGAGATCCTAGCTCCCGAATCAGTCATTTACTATTTATGGATGATTTTAAACTGTTTGTCGAGAGCCAAAACCACCTGAAAGCGCTGACGTATGTGACGCGGGTATTTAGTGAAGACATTGCTGTGTCCTTTGGATTTCATAAATACACCTAAAGTGGTAAAATAGTCGAAGTACCCGATGAAACTTGTGATTTTCGACAGCTTTTGTACCACGACACTTATAAATACCTTGATATCCAACAAAATAGACGAGTGAACCCCACAAATATGAAGTCGATATTCAAAGAAAGGTACAAATCAAGAATCACAAAGTTGAGGAACAAAAAATTGTACTAAAGGAATCTAATAAATCTAATAAGTGCTATTAACACCTATGCTGTTCCAGTATTGACATATTCCTTTGGTATTCTGAAATATTCAGACACAGACCTTCGAGAACTGGATACGATTACTCGAACCACCCTCACAAAATTCAGAATACAGCATCCCAAGAGCGCTGTCGAAAGGCTTTATCTTCCCAGAAACCAAGGAGGTAGAGGCCTGCTTAATATCTTCAATCTTTGCAGGTCACAAGAAGAAAATGCGAATGTACTTTCACGCCTCGGGTAGTGTATTACTGAAGAATGTAGTTGCTGTAGATGCAAACTATTCAGCTCTAAATCTTCAGAAGACTGAAACCAACACAAATTTTTTCCCAAATAAGTACGATGCAGACACATTGGAAGAACAAGACACTTCATAGAAAATATTCTAATCTCTTAAATAACACATCAGTTGATAAATTCTCTTCTTTCCTGTGGTTGAAAATGGGATATTTATTCCCTGAAACTGAAGAATTTTTAATAGAAATTCAAGGTGTGGTAATAAAAACACGCAAATATGACAAACACATACAGAAGAAATGTCTGTAGATTGTGTAATCAACCAAATGAGACCAACGACCATGTGATTGCAGGATGTTCAGTTCTTGCCAACACTGCATATCTAGAGAGGCACAACCAAATAGCTAAAATATTCCATAGACAATTGGAATTAAATTATAGACTAATTGAGAACCCTCCACCATTTTACAAATATTCACCTTCACCGGTTAAAGAAAATAGTGAAATAGTACTCTACTGGGATAGGCCTATTGTCACTGATAAAACTGTGGATTATAATCGCCCGGACATAGTATTTATCTATACAATACAAAAGTATGCAACAATCATAGATGTAGGCTGTCCACTGACAATCTCAATTAGACAGCATTGGAGAAGATTTCTAAATACCAGAATTTGGCAGCAGAAATCCAACATGTTTAGCAACAGAGTAAGGTTGAAATAGTGCCAATAATCATCTCAGCTACAGGAGTGGTGATGGACCGATTTACTTCAGGTCTTACAAAAATAAGATGATCAAACGGAATCTGCAAAACCATCCAAATACTTTAATCCTACAGACTTGCCATATTGTGCGAAAATTCTTAAATTGAACGTCGGACAAAGATGAATTTCTTCTCCTTTGATCTGAGGAGATCTGTCATTACCAGTTGCATTTGCCAGAGCCCAAGTCTTATGAATAGATGAATGGTTCTTAATGCTTACTAAAAAAAATACAGAAAATAAAATAATAGAAATAATAATAATAATAATAATAATAATAATAATAATAATAATAATAATAATAATAATAATAATAATAATAATAATAATAATAAGGCCCCGTGGTCAAAACGGTTGCAGCAGCTGTCGTCTGCTCCGAGGAGGCTGCAGGGTCGAGTCCTGCCTAGGCATGGTCGGATTTGTGATTGTCCCTTCACCCCTCATCATGATCCATCACCTCATAATTGACACTTCAAGGCGTAACTGCCGTAACAATATTGTCGTACTTAGGTATTCGTACAGCTAAATAGCTGATTACCATAGTTACACACGTTAATCGTATAGCGTGGTCATAGATGATCGATGCGATAATAATAATAATAATAATATTAATAATAATAATAATAACAATTATATCGGATTTAGTCTAATGGTGATCCCCCTGATTGAATGTATACAAGACTTGCAACGTGATAAAGGATACTGAGCCAGGTCAAGTGCATGTATGCGTGGTCCAAGACGGCCGATTTGCGAGCAAAATAATAATAATAATAATAATAATAATAATAATAATAATAATAATAATAATAATAATAATAATAAGGGGCGAGCCGTGTCCACGTTCCTGCCGTGCCCCCTGGGACCTTCCGTACAGAATATATGGATGCTAACGGACATCTGTGATTGATTGATTGCTTAGGTTTAGTAGGCGCTTCAACTACTAAGGTCATTGGCGCCCATGTTAAAGTATTTCTGAAATAAATAAATTAAAGATCTAGTAAAAGTATTGAAGATGCAACTTACCCGCTAATTTAAAAGCGCATGCATCTCCTAAACAGAAAGCTTCAATTACTCAAATATACAAGTAGATAAGGCAGAGTTCAAAAACGCAAATCTCACTGTAAAGGGGCCAGGAAACATACAAACATTATTGCTCTCATCAGTCAAAAAAATTATATATTCCGATTTCTCTCAAAAAACAAAAAAGCTTCAAGAGCGCGAAATCATCATCCCCGAGCACCTTTCGTAGACAGTTGCCACGAACGGCTTCGTCGGCTGCCTACAAGTTTCATACATTGCAGGAGGACGTGTTTCACAGAAATAACCATCCTGCATGAATCACAGGTGGGATGGGATTCACCGCGAATAAGGAAACCGTGAGAAAAGTGGCAGTGGCCGACACGCAGACGGGTTAAAATGACTTCCTCACGCATAAAAGGTCAGGATGAGGAACTTCAGGAATTAAAAGAATCCTTTATCACACTTACTTTAAAAGTGGTATTGTGCCTCTCTGTAGATGGATCGTTTTGAAAACTCCTTAACATCGGACGACGGTACAGAAGGAATGTCAACATGAGTGTTCCGCGTCGCCGATTTCGCCGACTGGTCGGCCAGCTCGTTCCCTATGAGCCAACTTATCCTCCTGGGCCTGGGAGCCAACTTAGTACCAGATCGTAGTGGCGAGACAAAAGACGATGAATCAGATTTTGAATTGATTCCGTCAGGTAGTCTGAGGAATAATGGGAGATAGCTTTTATTTATTTATTTATTTATTTTACGTCAAAACAGGTAAAACTGTGTGTGACGAGCTATGAAGTGAATTGTGCGGAGAAGTGAATTTTGTGTACGTTTTCAAAATTCTGTGATCCCTTCCCTAAGCCATATACTACTTGAATTTTGAATACAGAAAGAAAATGAGGGTTTTTTGCAAGGATTGTTAACAAAATTATTCGCTCCAATGCAATAAAATATAATTACAAGGGCAAATCAACAATAAATTTGAGCTTTTATCCCTCATCATGTCCTTCGTCGAATAATAACTGCCTGCAAATACACCATGGAGAGCGTTTATTTGAATAACTAAATTTTCCACTGAATTCTAGAAGACGTGCGCAGATAATGAAGTTATATTTATGTCCAGAAGCAAAACAAGGGGCCATCTCGGGGCCATCAAGGGGAAACTAAACGAAAATCCTGATCGAGATTGGGGTCATTCACCCTGAAGCTGCAGTAAAAGGTTACAGGTTCTTTAGAATTATAGACCAAATGGTAACTAATACATTAAATATCACTATTAAAATTAATGACCTTTTAATGCTCAGTATAGTCTCTAATTGTATACAAACAGTTAAGCAACAGAAAAGCAAGGAATTAAACTTTTCTATCCAATTAAATCGTTTAATGTCATCTGGCAAAGTGTTGTAAAGTAATGTACTTGTACATGTGGATGTTTTGTAATGAGTTGTTGATACTGTCACCTGATGAATATGAGTACTACGTCGAGTGTTATAATAATACACATCGGCGTTTTCTGGCAATATATTCCCGCCCTTTAACAAGTCATTTTGGACAAAAAACACTGATTCGTGAATCAAGACACAAGGTAGTGGTAAAATTCCTAGAATAATGAAGAGAAACTTACAAGAATCACATGTGTGGGATTTGATTATTATTCCTAAATTTTTTTGTAATCTAAACGTTTAGAAGCTATAAGATGTATTTCCGTAGAATATTATCACATATCTCAAACGGGAATGAATATCTGCGAAATATAATACACAACGAAAAGTATGAAGGCTGACTGAATTTGAAAGAATTCTGAACGCGTAGCATAATGAACTTAATTTTGTGTTTAATTGATTTAAATGGACGTTCAATTTTTGGTTTGACTGAATTGAGAGACCTAACAATTTTGTTGCTTTCACATCAGTCAATGGTACATCGTTCATTTTCAATGCAGTACAGAATTGTTTATTTGAAATGAAAAACTGCATTAAAACCGTTTTCTTTCTATGTACTATTAATTTGTTGTTTCGAAACCAAATTGAAAATCTGATATTGGACTATTTACGGTTTCTTTATTGGAAAGAATGTTCGCATCATCCGCAAAGAGAACTGTTCTTCCGTTTCGAATGGTCGATGTCATTTCATTTACGTATAGTAGGAAGAGTATAGGGCGTAAAATCGATCCCTGAGGGACTCCACATGGAATTAGCAAAGAGTAAGAAAAGTGTGTACATAATGTTCCATCATTCCAGTAAGGTATTAAGATACGTTTTGTCAATTATAAATTGATCGATTGCCTTCATTGAATTTAGTGTGAACCGTGTACGTACATTTATTGTAATATCTGAACTAAAAGTATTAATTAAATTTAGAAATTTTTTCTTTCTCGCAAGATTCGACGAGAAAATCAATGTTGAAATCTCCAGAGAGAGGAATGGATTTAAAAGAGCTATTGCTGACTTATTAAGTTTTATCGACAGTTTTTTCTAAGAACAAAATGTAATCTGCAGCTCTCTGTATTGGAAGCTAATAGATACAAATTAATATCAAAGTTAGCGAAGTAAGATGTACAACAGATTTTTCAAAAAGATTTTCAACGGAAACGATAATTTGAATAACTGAATTTCCCACTGAATTCTAGAAGACGTACACAGATAATGAAGTTACATTTATGTGCAGAAGCAAAACAAGGGGCCATCTCAGCATTTGCTCAATGGACGAAAAACCTGATCGAGATATGGGGTCATTGACCTAGAAGCTGCGATACAATACTTGTTACATATTGTTTAGAATTATACAATCCAATGGTAAATAATACATTAAATATCTCAGTTAAAATTAATGTTCCTTTCCTTGTGATGCTCAGTAGAGTCTCTAATTGCATAAAAACAGTTATGCAGCAGAAACGATTTCACTTTGGATTTAAACTTTTCTATCGAATTTAATCGTTTAATGTCATCTGGCAAAGTGTTGTAAAATAATGTACATGTATTGTATATGAATTATTTGTAATGAGCTGTTGAAACTGTCACCTGATGAATATGATTTCTACGTCGAGTGTTATAAAAATAGACATCGGCATTTTCTCAAAATATATTCCCGCCCTTTAACAAGCCATTTTTGACAAAAACCACTGATTCGTAAATCAACAGACAAGGTAGTGGTAAACTTCCTAGATTAATGAAGAGTGGCTTACAAGAATTACGTGGGTGGGATTTGGTTATTATTCGTACAATTCTTTTTTGTAATCTAAAACTCTGAGAGCTATAAGATGTATTTCCCCAGAATATTATGCCATATCTCAGGCGGAAATGTACATTCGCGAAATATACACAACGAGCAGTATGAAGGCTGACTGAATTTGCAAGAATTCTGAACGCGTAGCATAATGAACTTAATTTTGTGTTCAATTCATTTAAAAGGACGTTCCATTTAAGGTTTGACAAAATTGAGAGACATATAAATTTTGTTGCCTTAACATCAGTTAATGGTACACCATTCATTTTCAATGGAGCACAGAATTGTTTATTTGAAATGGAAAACTGCATTAAAACCGTATTATTTTCGTTTACGATTAATTTGTTATGTCGGTGTATTGTTAAACCAATTTAAAACATCTGATATTGTACTATTTACGGTTTCTTTATTGCAAAGGATGACCGTATCATCCGCAAAGAGAAATGATCTTCCGTATCGAATCGTCGAGGACATATCGTTTATGTAAAGTAGGAACAGAATAGGGCCTAAAATCGATCCTTGAGGAACTCCACGTGCAATGGGCAAAAAGTCGGAAAGGTGCGTACGTAATGTTCCATCATTTCAGTAAGGTATTTCAACTTTCTGAGATCGTTGTTTAAGGTACGAACATAACCAATCTAGAGCAATACCACGGATACCATATGAAGGTAATTTTGAAAGTAAAATGTCATGATCAATGACGTCAAAAGTTTTTGAGAGATCTAAAAATAATCCAGTAAGTGCCTTATTTTGATCCAATGATGAGGTGACATCTCTAAGAAAAGAAAATATAGCTCTTTTCGTTGGTTTTGATTTTCTAAATCCATGTTGGCAATCTGCAAGAGCATCGTGTTTACTGAGAAACGATTCCATTCGTGCTTTAAAAGGTCTCTCTAATAAATTTGAAAAAACTAATGAAAGAGAAATAATTTTGAATTTCATTTTTGTTGCCTTAAGAGCGGCTTCATTTTAGCTGTTTTTAAAATATCTGGAATCGTTCCGGTGCATAACGATGAATTAAATATATGAGTTAACGGGTGTATAATGGCATACGCACAGGTCTTTAACAAAGAATCCGGGAATTCATCTAAACCGGACGAATATTTATTTTTTAGTTTACCGATTATTTTGAGAATTTCATAGGAAGAAGTTTCGGAAACGAACATTGTGTCTAAAATTTTGGGTGAACGGTCTATTATTGAATTTTGTGGCTGACGACTCTTAGTGAGATGGGCAGCAATTCAAAGTATTGGTTGACTAGCCACTGTTGCCGGATCCTTCACATTTATATCGTTAATTTTAAAACAACATTTTCTACAGGGTTTCTAGTTGATTTGGTCGTATTTTTTATTATATTCTACATTGCTTTTGTTTTCTTATTTGAGTTCAAAATATCCTGATCGTGTTCCATTACCTTAGAACTTATCTTATGACTTTTCTTCACAATGATTTGTATTTTGTAAAGTAGATGAGGAAATCTTCAGATACGTTATGACGTTTAGAAATGAAAGAAAGGATTCGCTTGTTTTTACAAGATGTCCTAATCCCTTGTGTTATCCAAGAATTGCTTTTCCGTGAAATATTTAATCTTCTTTTTTGAAGAGGAAAGCAAGTGTTAAAATGAAATGAAAGAGTTGGAAAAAAAAAGAATTATTTTTGTCGTTTGTATCAACAGTTAAACCGCTTCCCATGACTCCCGCATCAAGTAATCAATGAATAATTTTATTTTCCTTTTTGTAAACAATCTAGTCATTCGTGTATTATTTATTGTGATTTCTGATGATTCGTGTATTATTGATCGCATTTCTTATAATGGTAAGAATTTGTGCATTTTGGTCACTGTATGTTAAATATTTTGTTTCAACTCCGTATTCGAGTAGTAGTTTTGTTAATTATTATTTGATCAATTGCCTTCATAGAATTTTGTGTGATCCTTGTAGGTACATTAATTGTAATGTCTAAATTGAAGGTATTAATTAAATTCAGAAACTTTTCTTTCTCGCAAGATTCGACCAGAAAATCAATGTTAAAATCTCCGAATACAACAATGGATTCAAAAGAGCGAATGCTGACTTTGTTAAGTGTTATCTCCAGGTTTTCTAAGAACAAAATATATTCTGCAGCTCTCTTTATTGGAGGTCTGTAGATGCCAAGTATTATCACTTTTAGCGAAGCAAGATGTACAACAGTAATTTCGAATCATGTTTTTAACGGAATACTTATTTAATTCCACCAAGGAGATAGAATCAATATTATTTCTAACGTAAATACAAGATCCCCATACGTAGGACCTTTATGCGATTCTCTCTCTCTCTGCAATAAAAGCCTACGAGGTAAAAGTTTGGAATTTGAAAAATGCTAAGTTTATTAGGAGATAACCAATGTTCTGTAAAGCAAAAAAACATCCATTTAACATAAATCGCTCTGTAGAGCTGCCTCGATAAACTCAGTTTTATTTGAAAGGGATTGAACATTATGGTGCAGAATATTTATTTTTTGCAAGTACCTACACGAATGTTTTTCTTCTGCATCTGACTGTAGTTGCTATATATTTACTCCATTTTTATCTCGAGTGCGTGATCAAAGGTTGTAGTGTGTCCCGGCAGTGACAGGTTGTGAGGAAAATGGGGTATCAGGTGTAGATGAATTGAAAGTGGGAATGGGAGAAACGGGAGTAGGTTCAGAGGAAGAGGCAACAGGGTTCGAAATAAGGGTGGGGGTGGAGAACGTAAGGAAGGTGAAAGGGATGGATTTTTGGCAGGAGACTGTGTAGGACTGGAGTTGATGATGTATTGTGCAAGCTTTTTACCGACTGCATGTTTTCCAGCAAGGTTAATGTGAAGACCATGCCGGGTGAAGTGTTTTGATGAGAGGAAATTCATTTCAAAAAGTGTGACATTTGTTTCTCTCAGTTGCAGTTTTAATTGTTGGTTTGTGTGCTTAATCTCGCTGCATAGTGTTGGTCTGTTGTACCAGAAGGGCAGAGTCGAGACTATAATGTTAGTATTTTGTGCGGCACATTGTAATTTGCTTACATGTTGCTCAGGTGTAAAGTTACCGCCCAAGTTAATGTCATTCTGCCCTCCTATGATAATGACTGTGTCCTGATTGGTCTGTGTCTTCGTGTGGTTTTCCAACTCTGCAGTCACATCTGCAAACCTCCCGTTAGGTTTTAATATAGATGAGACTGAGGAATTGGAGGGTAACTTCCTACTGAGAATGGAGGAGAGATGGCGGCCATGACTGTCAGCTAAAATAAGTACCTTTTTTTTAGGCTCAGTAGGAATGTCTTTGTTTTCAAGTGGGCTAGGATGCGCAGCTTTACGTGTTTTGGTTTTACGCGCTTCCTTGCCTGTTTGCGTTGGTTTGTGTATGTATTTGTCGATGGTAGAGAAGGGTTGTGAGGATCAGGGAGGCGAGGAAAATCTGTTTCATAATCTAAAACACTAAATTTATTGTAGTACAGCAGTAAAAATGTGCTGTCATTTACTCCACACTGACAAACTCGGCCTTTGATAGACTGGAGTTGGCTTGGAATATCTGCCAGTTAGCACGTTGGACACACCATTGAGGAGGGGGTGCCAAACTACGAGCAACGTGAACGATTGTGTGGTAATGGTCGCTTCCGTATAGATAGTCTAGAATAGACTATTGCAGGACGATAGCAATATAAGACTGAAGATATCTAGATCGATAAACGTGCTAGAGTTTGTGGCGACCGCAAAATGATTTGGTTCACCGGAATACAGAATAACGAAGTTCGCGGTGTCTATTACCGATTAAAATACATTGCATCTCAAATAAAAGCTTAAGCAGCCCCAGAGAGGGCTATGGGAATCATGAATGACTATCAAGAACGGAAAAAGTAGTTCGTAGACCAAGCCCGAAAGTTCATCAGCTGATACACTCAGTCCGGAGGAATATAAATTATATACAGTGAGTATGAAGGATGCACACCAGCACACACTGCTTGAAAGTAGGTATGAGGAGCCTCTGAAGTACCTCCGTAAACAGCAGCGAATCATGAACCAGTGAAGCAACTCCGCCATGCACACGGAGACCATGATCCACATCGAACCTGTAAAGCGAAAAAACGTTAAGTGACAAGGGACGATGTGGGGTGAGGTGCGTTTCTTATAGACATATCACCAGGGGATGATAACGGAACAACAGTTTTAGATTGTTCCTTTGCGATGAGAAACCATCAGTATTCCATGGCATGAGGGCCATGGTAGAATCAAGTATTGTCTTTTTTCCTCCGCCGTTGAGAATCGAATGCGCGACTTTCCTCCCGAACGGAAGTTTCCTCCTAATCTGAGACCTCCTGGGAATTGCCAGGGAGATAGATGCGAGTTTCTATAGGTGAAATTAGTCTAGACTTTGATAACGAACTTTTAGCTACCGTTTCTGTGGCAGATGTCTGACTGACATCAACTTCCTTTGAAAGAGACTTAGGTAACGATTTGGTCGACTGCGACGGCTGCGCTTTTTTGTCAATCTTCTTGAATTTGGTTGGGATGATCACTCTTCCACCTTGTAAGGGTGAAGTATCCACAGGGAGGTCTACGGGAGACACCTAACATGAGAAGTTCACTACTTGGGGGCAGCTCGTTCGGTTTGAGAGCTTGCTGCTATCTACCGAGTCTTAGCTTTCTGGGCGCTGGAAAATAATCGAGAAAGACCAGGGTTCCTCGCTTGGAACCGACGTTTGGTTTCAAGAAAGAACACTTTCTCAGCGGCTCTGGTCTTCTGGGGTTCTCTTTCCCTAAAATATAGGGCATTGCTTGCAGTTGGCCGGGTGGTCACCTTCGCAATTAACACAATGCGGTGGTGTAGCGCAGGGTTCAGCTTCGTGCTTTGATTTTCCGCACTTTCCGCACACCAGGTTACCTGCCATGCACCGCTGTAGTGTAAGACCGAACCTCTGGCACTTAAAACACCGCAAATGGTTAGGCACGTGTTGCCGTACGTGAAGGTTATAAAAACCGCACGAGACCCTTTGAGGGAAAGATGGGAGATTGAAAGTCAGAATAAGAGTGAAAGCGGGGATTTCTTGCCCAAGCTCCCTGCTCTTGATCCTATAGACGTCGGTTCCTGGCTCTAAAAGAATGAGACTAGTTGTTCGTCACTCTCTGCAGGAAAATCCTCGTTGTTGACCACTCCCTTACAAAGGTTACATGTTGGGCGAGTGGTTACTTTCTCCTGGAGGTCGGCAATCTGCTTTGTTTTCATAATTTTATCCATCTGATCATCCGATCGTGCTTCAAAAAGAATGGTATATTTCCTTTGCCACACCACAGCCTGCAGTTTTCCATAAGGTTCTTCTATAGCGCTCACCAAACAGACTGCTCTACCCATTTTAAATGATTTTCCTTCCTCGGTGCATGCCATGAGGAGGAATCGAAGGTTCTTCAGTCTATCTTCTGCTTTCAAAAAGAAACTATTTAAATCAATAGATCGTTCTGGACATTTCTTCCTTGCGGAAGAGGGCGGGGGAGAAAGTTACGTATCCATGGAGGTGGATATCTGATTCATCCCCGTGGTCCCCACCCACCACGGAGCCAAACAAGGGGACACTCCACTGCCCGTCTAGAAGAGTCCGAGGTGTGTATTGAAGCCTACAAGGAATGTTCCCCAAAATACGTAAACAACGTACCCCTAAGTTCAAAGCAGAACGTGGCACAAAATGAGTTGTGGGAAAACAGATTCCTTAACCGCAAGGACACTTCCCTCCGACGCGGCTCGCCATGCATGACAAACAAATGGGTTGGCGTTCAGCATACACAGTGTTCAGCATTTGCACCCCGTCACTGAGAGAAGCATTGAAAAGCACCCACTAGATATAAGGAAGCCTCGGCCTTATCTGGTAATGGGGTAGCTACAGATGAGGAAAGATGACAGTCCCATTATGATGATATTTGCAACGAACCATCGGAAGAAGCAAAACAAATCGAATAGAGAGACAACTACCATCAAGAGTGAACTCTTCGAAATGTTTCAGCGGCAGCACAGCCGTTGACCACCAGTGCAGGATTCTCTAGACAGCGGATATAATGGAATGTGGAAGTGAACCAATTCCTACTGCGCACTTATTATAGAATGACCTGCTGTGAAACAAAACTGACTGGATAGATGCAGCTCCTCCATTCGCGATTTGTACAAGTTTCCCAATCTACCTGTTACTGAACAGGGTTTACCTAGCCAAAGAGCTTCAATTGTGCGCAATAGCCAGGTACCATTGGCAATACGAGAGCATATACTGCAAGAAGTTGCTGGAAAGAGAGAGAGGACAACTCTCCGAAGATAATCTAAATGCCACAACGGTGGCAGAGGACGCACACGAAAATACCAGCAGTCCAGAAAGACTTCACATTTCCCTTCAGAATGATGTAATAAAACAGCAGAGAGATTTTGAGTTAAATAGCATGCTGATCATATTCAATGGGTTAATACCAGAGAAGAGACAAAGTATACTCAAACAATTAATGTCATCCAAACTGAGAGATCTGATCAATATCATGAACAACAATATTCTCCCATCAAAGATTGACAATATTTTCACCTATTCAGATCTAAATTTCAGCTCAGCAACTATCGTTAAATTAAATGGGGTAACCTTAAAGAAACATATGCGAATTGTCAGCCGCCAAAAGGCAGCTATGAGATAAGGAGTCAGCATTCCTCATAATGATTTTCCCATCTGTCATGTATGGATTATATAACGCTGTATGAATGAACAGCCTGTTCGTTGAAGCAGCTTCTCAATATCACCGAAACTTTCTCCGATGCCACCGGATGTGTTTTGGTGTAGGTAAGTGTAGAATGGTTAACGTGGTACGTGGAAATTGACGAGGGGACAGGAATATGAGGCGCAAATAATCGATCTTATTAAAGCATTAGAACATGATAAACTCTATAAGTATCTTGGTAAATAGCAGTCTCGACCAGTAGCCCACTCGGAAATGAAGAAACGTACAACGTAGAATTCAAGAACCGACTCACAAATGTTCTTAAAACATCTTTGAATTGGCGAAATGTAGCCACTGCAATAACTACATACGTTATTCCAATGATCATCTACTTAATGGACTTAATAAAATGGATTCAAACAGACCTTGAAGCAATGGATAGGATGTAAGGACCCAAATGACCCAATATCGATATCAACATTCTAAATCTGCTGTTGAGAGGATCAATCTACCACGTGAAAAAGGAGGTCGAGTCATTACAAATATAACCAACAGTAATGCCATCCAAATCTATCTAATGAGAAAGTACTTCCTTGAGAGAGCAGAAACATCGACACTGCATAAGGCTATAGTAGAGGCTGATTTCAGTCTCACCCCCTTAAATGTTGGAAATGATCAGTTTCAACCAGAGTACACATGCAATGAAACCCTGATGCAACAGTGATGTCAAAAAGAGTTTAACGGTAGACATCCCAATGAACTATCAGTCTAGATCATAGATTTTAATTATCTAACAGGTGGTTCACACGTGGTCAGAAACAGAAGGCTTTATGATAGCCATTCAAGGCCAGGTTATCGCAACAAGAAATTACTTACACTATATAATAAAAAAAACCCTCTACAGTAAATAAATGTAAAAGATGCGGTGCACAGCATGAAAACATCAAGCACATCCTTGCCGGTTGTAGTGTGTTGACTTTCACCGCAAAGTTAGGCACGATAAAATGGGTAAAATAATTCATGGACGGTTAGTGAGAAAACACAGACTTGAGTCCTGTGATGCCCCATTTTACAAATATCATCCTTCTGTAGTCTTGGAAAATGAGGAATGGAAGCTATACTGAGACTAAAGCATAATTACAGACATCACAATTTCGAACACTAGGCCATATATAATAGTTCTAAACAAGCTCAAGAAAAGATCCATTGTAATCGATTTTGCAGACGTCTATAATAACAATCTAGAATCTGTATATAACATGAAAAATCAGAAATATGTACCGCTGACTCAAGAACTTCGTCATCAATGAGATTCCTAATATCGACATACAACCGATAATCATATTCACCACAGGATTAATCCCAAAATACACAGTGCATGCAAATCAAGTATTAGAATTACCATTTTCATTCGTAGAGCAAATGCAGAAAGCAGTGATACTGTGCATCTGCAGAATAATAAGAGTATTACCGGAATATACTGCTGATTGGGACACGATTGATTGAAATGTCTAGAGAGTAACATTTGTTCGCGGCTTGTCCCTGCCAAAGTGAGGAAAGAGAAGGAAAAGATAGATGGCAAAAGGGAGATGGGAAAGTAAAAGACGAAAGATAAGGAGAAGGGAGAAAGCGGAAAGAGAGAGGAGGGAAAAGAGAACGAAGGGGGAAAAGAAAGAAGGGGAAATGAGAAAGAGGGAAATAGAAAGGGAGAGAGATGGAAAAGGAGGGAGAGAGAATGATTGGAAAAGAGAGTGAATGAAGAGAGAGCAAGACGTCTGTCGGGTTCTGCTACTTATAATAATAATAGTAATAATAATAATAATAATAATAATAATAATAATAATAATAATAATAATAATAATGTGTCACAACCAGATCGCTTCCATTACACAAATAAATTGGAACCAACCATAAATTTAGTGATAATCATGCCCTTTACTACACATTCAAACATGAACCTGTGTTGGAAAATAAACAGGTCATAATTTATTTCGAGCGCACAATTTTCACGCGCAAGATTCTAGAACATAAAGGGCTGATAACTTTCAAGGTGCTAAAAACTACTTTTCTCATTGATGTTGTAGTCCATTCCTACAGGAATATGCAAAAAACATTATCGAAAGAAATACGGAAGTACAGCGATCTGGCATATCAAATCAAAGATCAATGGAAACGACCAAGTATCCATTCTCCCAATAATTATCTCCAGAAATGGCCTTATTTTTACACACGTCAAAGAAATACCAATGCCACATATTTAAACACGTCAAAGAAAACCTTAAAAATATTGATAGCCCTCCAAGAATTTTAAAATTAATGCAGAAATCTGTCGTCTTAAATACTTTTTACCGGAATTACCTTTATCCGGAACTGACTAAATTCGAATTTTTAAAGTAAATAGCAAATAACTCACATAGCGCAAAACTCGTTGTTAT
This sequence comes from Teleogryllus occipitalis, assembly GCA_011170035.1. Lineage (NCBI taxonomy): Eukaryota > Metazoa > Arthropoda > Insecta > Orthoptera > Gryllidae > Teleogryllus > Teleogryllus occipitalis. The sequence continues at coordinate 408,458 of BLKR01000043.1, read as the reverse complement.
TTGAGTACCACGTCTTCCTGTGAACCAGCAATGTATAAACATTAATAATAATAATAATAATAATAATAATAATAATAATAATAATAATAATTAAATATTCATAGAATAATATTGCTAACGATGTTAAGTGCGGAATTGCAAGCCCAATAACATAAATATATTCTTTTAACACATTTCAATAAAATTTAATTCGATTATGAGAAAGCCTGCATATGAATGAATGGTTACAGATAATTTATATTTTTTCTTTCCGGCTCATTGAACTGACTATTCCTGTCTCAACAAATAGATTACCGCAGTATTGACATTAAACTCAGGTGACCGACTCCCTTCATTTACAATCCCGTCCCAGTTTCTAAGAACTCGGGGAAAAGAGCGGACGGTGACTCCAACTAATAACTTTTATAATGTCCTTACTGCCTTGTGGCGGAAAAAACATTTAACATGCCTTTTTTCCGCGAAAATAACTCGTATATTCATTAAAATTAAACGTGTCCTTTTTTCAAGATCTATCTTTAAAGAATATTTCATTAAGGAAAAAATATTTTTCTTCAATATTTTAGTCGTAGGAAGATGCCCGATTTGCCTTTTTGTAATTTTCGAAAAATATGGGATTTCAACGAACATGAGGCTTGCATAATTCTCTTAGAGCGTGTTTTACGCTACCCGAGGACAAAGTTTCATTAGAAAATTTGGAGCCGCAGAAAATTTTGAAAATATTTTTGAGGTTTCATGTAAAAAAACAAAATTAAAATATCCATTTGAAACTCGCAAAGCCTCGAAATCAGATTGATCGGGGAATCCCCGTTCAGATCGATCGGGGAATATCAGTTTTTGAGAAAATCGTCTGAACAGTTTTGGCTCTAGCATTTTAGTGTAGTAGTAGAGATAGTAGTGGTAATAGAGGTAGTAGTGGTAGTAGTGGTAGCAGTAGAAGTAGCAGCAGTAGCAGTAGTAGAGTAGTAGTGGTAGTGGTAGTACTAGTGTTAGTGGTAGTGGTAGTAGTGGCAGCAGTAGTAGTAGCAGCAGTAGTAGTTGTAGCTTCAGCAGCAGCAGCAGCAGCAGTAGTAGTAGTAGTAGTAGTAGTAGTAGTAGTAGTAGTAGTAGTAATAGTAGAAGAAGAAGTAGTGGTAATGGTGGTGGTAGTGGTAGTGGTAGTAGTGGTAGCAGCAGCAGAGTAGTAGTAGCAGTAGTAGCAGTAGTAGCCGCAGCAGTAGTACAAGTAGTAGTAGTAGTAGTAGTAGTAGTAGTAGTAGTAGTAGTAGTAGTAGTAGTAGTAGTAGTAGTAGTAGTAGTAGTGGTAGTAGTAGTTCTAGAAGTAGTAGTAGCAGCAGCAGTAGCAGTAGTGGTAGTGGTAGTGGTAGTGGTAGTGGTAGTGGTAGTAGTAGTGGTAGTAGTAGTAGTAGCAGCAGTAGTAGCAGTAGCAGCAGTAGAAGCAGTAGTAGCAGTAGTAGCAGTAGTAACAGTAGTAGCAGCAGCAGTAGCAGCAACAGTAGCAGCTACAGTAGCAGCAGCTGTAGCAGCATCAGTAGCAGCAGCAGTAACAGCAGCAGTAGCAGCAGCAGTAGCAGCAGCATCAGCAGCAGCAGTAGCAGTAGTAGTAGTAGTTTTTGAGAAGATACTGTGGAAAATATCCAACAGACACCCGAGCACCCGAGAGCCGGTGCTCTTGGGTAGAGAGAGGCTTGCACCCACGAAAAACCTCGTAATCCTCCTCTACTTTCCGTCCAGGTACGCTTGTTCAGCATTTCTTCAGGGCGGATGCCTTAATTTGGCTCTCTTTGAAGCCTTGTTTTAAGTCTCTGTTCGTCAGTTCTTCGTTTTATGGCTTCTGTTTGTATGCCGCAAGCCTTTTGTTCGTGCGGTCATTAGGTCATTTTCTTCTTTCCTCTTTTGTAGTAGGACTTCTCTTGCATACGTTGTTACCGCGGTCAATGGCTGCTTAGATTTTATCATTCTGCTGATTAGGTTTGAAGCGTCGATTGGACCTATTTCCGTCTCGAGTGTGGTGCGCTTTGCCTGCCACCTTTCACATTCGAAGAATGTGTGGTAAGCTTCATCTCACTTATGTCCACAGTGTGGACAGTCTGCCTAGGCCGTGACACCAATTCTGTGGAGGAAGGATCGGAAACACCCATGTTCCGACACTAATCGGGTCAAGTAGAAGTCTACTTCTCCGTGTTTTTCCGTTAGACACGATTTGATCTCCTCGATAAGTGGCTGGCAATCTTCCTCGGGTATCGTTTTCCCATCTGTTCTGCCACGTTTGGATGTTCTCCTGCCTTTCTAGCTTCTTTAGTAGTTCCCTGTCTTCAGAGTTGCTGCTGAAAATAATCTTTTCAAGCGCGAGCAGGTCTATTGGTAAGGTCCCTGAGATTACAAGGACTGCGGCTTCTGATACTGCACGATAAGAGCTTGCAATTCTCATTGCCCCTCGCCTTTATACTGCCAGGATTCTTCTCCAATAGAGAGCATGTTTTATGGCCGGTGCCCAGATCTCTGCCCCATACAATAGGATAGAATCTGTCACGGACATCAGGAGTTTCCGCTTGACTTGTGTTGGATCTCGGGCGTTGGTCATTATTCTGGTTCGAACGCTTGTGGTCTTTGCTGCTTTATCTGATGCTCGTTTTAGGTGCTCCCAATACGAGAGCCTTGTGTCGAGCAATAATCCCACATATTTTATTACCTTAGTTGTCTGGATGTCCTCTTTGAGGATTTTCATTCGTGGCATGGTATTTACTCGTTTCTTTGTTAATTAAATAATTTCTGTTTTATTAACTGCGAGTTCTGCTAGGTCGTCAGCGTATCCTACCAGGAATCTATCGTCTGGCATGTCAAGGTTGAGTAAGCCGTTGTAATTAGCATTCCAGAGATCAGGTCCTAAGATCGATCCGTGAGTTGCTCCTGCCGTCATCGCTCTACTCCTGTTCCCCTGGTCTGTTTCATACATGATAACTCGGTCCTTGAGGTCCTCCAATGGTTTGCCTTAAGAAGTTGGGAATTCTGAAGTTTCTCAAAGCGTCCAAAATGGCTTCCCAGTTTGCCCGGTTGAAGGCAATTCGGACATCCAACGTCACTACCATGCAGAGTGGCCTTTTACGGTGGTTACCCTCTTGCGTTCGTTCCGCTGCTGCTACAATTTCTAGGATGGCGTCTACTGTGGACTTGCCCTTTCGGAAGCCGAACTGCCTTTCTGATAAGCCACCTGCGTCTTCTATGGCTTCTTGAATGCGGGGTTTAAGCATCTTCTCGACCACTGTATTCAGCACGCAGAGCGGCCTATAGGACGACGGAGCTGTTGCGTCTCCTTTGCCCATGCTGATCAGGGCCACTCGGGTCCTCTTCCATCTCGCACAGAACCTGCCTTCTCTCAAGCACATATTATACATGTTGAGAAGCAGTTCTGAGTGTGTTATTGCAATTGCTTTTAGGACATCTCCCTGGATTCCATTCGGGCCCGGGGCTTTCTTGCTGCTCATCGAGGTCACAGCCGTTGTTAGGTCCAGAGTGGTGAAATATGGAACTTCCTCCCCAGCTACCGGAAGCATTTCATCAGATATTTTCGGATGCACATGAAAGAGAGCGGCAACTATTTTGTCCATCATTTTGCTTCTAGTATATTCGTCGGGGATATGTCTCCTAGTCAGTTGGTGATGAGTTTGTACCCACTTGGGTCGACGTCTTGGGTAAGTTCCTCTCACTTCGTTGCCTTTCTTAACGCAATGGCGCTGCGCAGTTCTTTCATAGCGTCCTTGTAGGCAGTTCTTTCCTCAAAATCGTTTGAGTCCCTCCTGGTTCTTAGGACTCTGCGTATAAGGCGGATGAATTCCTTTCTGAGGCCCGCTATTTCTTCGTTCCACCAATAGGCGGGCTGTTGGGTAGGAACAAATCTCTTCCTGGGCATCGCTGCCTCGCATACCTGCATGATGAGGTCCATCGTCAGGTCTACCACGTCCTCGCTATTGAAGGTGTGATGTCTTTTTTCTTCAAACGCTTCCTGTCCGCATTCAATCGTCGAAGTGAGTTTGGTCTTATATATTTTGTTCACGTTCCATCTAGTCGTGCTCCGTCGTCTTTGGATCGTCTGAGTTTTCTTGACGCTGAACGTGATGTACCGGTGGTCGCTTGCGGTGTAGTCCTTTGCGACCTCCCAGTCGCTAATTAGCGCCGCTAGGCGTTCGGTCGCAAGGGTGATGTCCGGTATCGTCCCAGCATAACCTGGTGTACTGAAAGTGGGCGTGTCACCTTCATTTGGTATGACTAGATTGAGTCCTGCCGCCATTTCTAGAATGAATTTCTCCCTAGTGTCCGTGTACGTCATCCCCCATTCAAGAGCTTTGCCATTAAAGTCTCCTGCTACAAGAACTTCTCCACTCATATTTTTGACAGCAGATTCGAGGTCATCTAGCGTTCTCTTGAAGTTGTTGATTGGGGTGTTGGGAGTAAAGTAGCAGCTGGATTTTGCCCACAGGAAACCATCACCTTTATCCCGGTCCTGTATCCGTATTTTACATGAATCTGTGATTCAGATTGCCGATGTTGTCCGTAAGCCATACTTCATTGCCCATGTCCTGATATGATTCGCTTATTAATATAATATTCGCCCTTTTTTTCGAAGGAGAGTTCTGGAAGTAAATTTTTCGCTGTCTTGCTTCCGTTTATATTACCTTGTAGGACCCTGACCATTTTGTTTTGTGTTTTGTCCCCCTTTAGCTGTCGCCAATGCCCGCCTGAATACAGCGCAGTCTCCTGTTCCTGGGAGAGATAAGAGTTTCCTCTCCATTCCGTTGTGGGTGTATAGAATGTATTTTGCCTGAGAGTCGCAGGTGGCCGCCTTGTCTCCGCACTTGTAGCACGTACCGCTTCTGTCCGGTCCGTTACAGTCCCTGGCAAATTAGTTAATCTCCAGGCAGCGGTAGCATCGTGAGACAAGTCCTCTTCGTAGAACATTGCACACGAGCTACCCTATTTTTATTCTTTGGCTTTTGGAGCAGAAGTCTGGCATTCCGTTCGTTCATTGGAATGACGGCCATTTTTCGCATTCTGCTATTTGTTCTCGACACTGAGACCTGAATATCACCTCTTGTCTTAATGACATTTGGGACCGCAGCTTCGACCTGCTCTGCTGTGGTCACGCAGTCGAGATCCCTAATTTCCGGAGTCGATCGCGGAACTCCATGCATAACTGATGCAGCCTCCACCATTGCTGACTTCAACGCGTTGCTGAAGGATTTGCTGCCTTCGGATTTGTCCCCAAGTTCTAGCAGAACATTTCCTGCCCGCGTTTGAAGAATATCCTTTTCCTGAATGTTGCTATCGTATGGGTGTAGGCCTGACTACTCTTATCTTTGAGAGCACGTCCGCAAACGAGGTGCCATCTGGTGGCCTTATTACGACGACCTCCAAAGGGGCTCGCGCTCTTCCGGTCTTCTAGTGACGCACCATACCAACTTTGTGTGCTCCAGAACTCGCAGATACAGTTCATTTCGGTCCTTATTTTGAGTGTTTCTTCTTCTTCCTGACCTCCGTTCAGGGTTCTTCGCATTCTCCCTCTTTCAGTGATCTTCTCTGGCAGAGCTTCAGAAATTACACCGGCTCATGCTTCTTCATTTGGTGAACTTTCACGACATTCTTTATCTTCCAATCCAGCTTCCAGATCAAATGTTTCATACTCCAATGATGTGCCCCAACATCGTCTTTGGGCAAGGATGCCCTCGACGGTGTCTTTTAGTTTAGAAACACCAGCTTTTTTATTTCCATGCAGGCATTCTTTAACATTGCACCTTTAATTTCTCATTTCTTAATAGAGAGATAAAGATATAGAGACTCATCTTCTTTCCTAAGGTGCGCAGATATGCTATCATTTACGACAAATAGGCCTCCGTTTTCTCCATTGCTTGGCTCAGTAATTGAATTTGCCTTCTGCGAGGCACTTGCGTCCTTCATTGCATCTGGTTCGCTAGGTGGCGTGTCAGATGCACTATTATTCGCATCCTCTCCGCTGAGGTCGCGCAAAGCGCACCTTGTTGTGCATCCCCTCCTCTAA